>OZ008369.1:28507458-29089511 GCA_963931995.1 Phaonia tiefii
AAAGAAAAGAAAAGAAAAGAAAAGAAAAGAAAAGAAAAGAAAAGAAAAGAAAAGGAAAGGAAAGAGAAAGAGAAGAGAAGAAAGGAAAGTAAAAGAAAAGGAAATGAAAAAAACGAATCGGAATGACATGAAATGAAATAAAATAAAATTAAATGAAATGAAACGATGTGAAATTAAATGACATGAAATGAGATAAAGTGACATAAAATGAAATAAAGTGGAATGAAATGAAATGATATGGAATGAAATAAAATTAAATGAAATAAAATTAAATGACATGAAATAAATTGAAAGGATATGAAATAAAAATAAGTGAAATGGAATTAATTGACTTGAAATGAATTAAAGTGAATCGAAATGAAATGAACTGAAATGAAATGAAATGAAATGAAATGAAATGAAATGAAATGAAATGAAGTGAAATGAAATGAAATGAAATGAAATGAAATGAAATGAAATGAAATGAAATGAAATGAAATGAAATGAACTGAAATGAACTGAACTGAAATGAAATGAAAGGAAATAAAACGAAATTAATTGATATGAACTGGAATGAAATGAAATGCAATGAAATGAAAAGAACTGATATAAAATGAAATGAAATTAAATAAAATGAATTGAATTGAATTGAATTGAAATGAAATGAAATGAAATGAAATGAAATGAAATGAAATTAAATGAAATGAAATGAAATGAAATGAAATGAAATGAAATGAACTGAAATGAAATAAAGTGAATTGAAGTGAAATAAAATGAAATGAAATAAAATGCACTGAAATGAAATGGAATGAAATAAAATAAAATAAAATAAAATAAAATAAAATAAAATAAAATAAAATAAAATAAAATAAAATAAAATAAAATAAAATAAAATAAAATAAAAATAAAATAAAATAAAATAAAATAAAATAAAATAAAATAAAATAAAATAAAATAAAATAAAATAAAATAAAATAAAATAAAATAAAATAAAATAAAATAAAATAAAATAAAATAAAATAAAATAAAATAAAATAAAATAAAATAAAATAAAATAAAATAAAATAAAATAAAATAAAATAAAATAAAATAAAATAAAATAAAATAAAATAAAATAAAATAAAATAAAATAAAATAAAATAAAATAAAATAAAATAAATAAAATAAAATAAAATACAATGAAATGAAATGAAATGAAATAAACTAAAACGAAATGAATTCAAATTAAGTGGAATGAAATGAAATGAAATGAACTGGAATGAAATGAAAAGAAACGAAATGAAATGAAATGAAATTAAGTGAAATAAATGAAATGGAATGAAATAAAGTGAATTGAAATGAAATGAAATAAACCATAATGAAATAAAATGAAATAAGATTAAATAAAATAAAATAAAATAGAATAAAATGAAATGAAACGTTTCAGTTTTATTTAAAACAGGTTAAGGTAAACGGATAATAGGAGGGTTCACAAGTTCTTTGTATTTAATTTTGAACCTCAAGCCTATTGTCACCTTCTGTGGTGGAATAGTTGGGTTGTCTAACTTTGTTCAATTAAGACGCAACTCCATTCACCATATTTGACCACATTTCAGCTGTTGCGCCTTTAAAACCGCCTACAATATCGATTTATGAAACATAATTCAAAATTTTTACATATTGAGGCACTTGTCCTTAACAGAGGTAACGAATGCACGATTTTATTAATCATTACAATGACATCAAAATCAAATCAAAGCACAACAGTTTTAATCAAAGTCATAATTACGCGAGCAGAAGACAACACAGCAATGTTTTGATCTCTGTTCGCAGCATGTTTTATGACAACATTTCAAGAACAGTCAACAATTCAACGTACAACGTTCAACATTACTGTACATTCACCCACTTTTTGGAATAGCAAGACATTGACTGCATCTAACGAAGTAAGCAGAGAGACGACGCAAACGAGGGAATTGTAAAACTATAGAAAATAGCAAAGAACCTGCAAAATGTTCATCAAACTAAATGCAGAAATTCAACAAGTATCGCCACACAATGTGATATAGAACGACTAAAAGATACCCTACGATCTTTAGTTTCAATTGTATGTACACTCGTTTACTAGTGTTGTAGCAGTTGCAAGAGATATTGTGGTGTAAGGAGAGTTTAATGTTTGAATTAAACTACAATACCATTGTGCCACATAGAGGACGCTTACGACGTTTCAATTTTGTCAGAGACGTGGCAGAGCTAGTGTTAGAGAGGTGAAAAAACTACGGTTTTTGAAAACCGTGTTGAAAAAGCATGAATTCGAAATTAGTTTATTACAGTTCAAATAGAATAAACTTTTAATTTAAAAATCTAATTTGAAAATCGTATACTAAAAGGATTCTTACGAACTTACTAAAATCAAATTGTATGCACAATTGTTGTAAATGATTAAATGATGGTTGACGATGCTAACCGAAATATCGGGAATTAATTAGTAAATGATATAAAACAGTGGAATCGAGCCCAACAAAATTGACATATGAATAATTTTACTCACAAAAGTTTTATGTTTCCAATCAAGGTACACAGCAAGAAATTAATTATGTCCTGTTCCCCGATCTCGCACGAAAATCTAACTAAGCGAACGAAAATCATACACTCACATTCAACTACAATTGGGTTCCTCTAAGTCTAAATTTTGATTCGACTGCCTTTATGTCTATTCCCAAATGACAGCACATTCGAAATTGAGGAACCAAAATTTGTGCTGAAAAGTTTCGATAAATGTTATGTTTTCATTCGAGTTGAAATATCGAGATTGTGGAACCCAAATCAACTTTCTTTCAACAACAACAGGAACGAAAGCCTTCGTTCGAGATCGAGAAACAGGCTGTTATAGTTTTTGACTTTTCACAATTTTTTGTTTGTACAAAATTTTCAAAACGTTTGCTTGCGCAGAATAATTTTTTTTTTGATAAACTTTTTTAAGAATTTTTTTTTTAAATGTTTATTTTTAGGTCCTTTTTGTAAGAATATGTATTATATTTTCCAGAAAAGGGCCTTTATTAAAAGCCAATGTTTTTGTAAGAAAAGGTACTATTTTTAAAAAGAAGTAGTGTCTGTAAGAAAATGTCATAAGCGTATGCATTTTTTTACGAAGAAGTACTTTTTTTAAGAACAGGTACATTTTAAAGAAGTGGTACTCTTTATAGAAAAAATGTTTTTTTTTCGGAAAATGTTCATATTTTCAAAAAGACTACTTATCTCAAGAAAAGAAAAGAAAGGGTATTATTTTATTTTTGAGAAAAGGTACTTTTAAGAAAATGAATTTTTGTAAGAAATGGTTTTATTAAGAGTAGGTATTTTTTTAAGAAGAAATGGGAATTTTTTTAGAATTGGACTTTTGTTTTCACAAATAGGTACATTTTTAAGAGTAGGTACTTATCTGAGGAAAAGTTATTTTGCTTCACAAAAAAGTTAATCTTTAAAGAAATTGTAGTTTTTTAAGAAAAGGCAATTTGTAGTAAGAAAATGTACTTTTTTAAGAAAAGGTACTTATTAAAAAAAAATTACCCTTTTAAGAAAAGGTACCTTTTGAAAGAAAATTTACTTTTTTAAGAAAAGGTACTTCTTTAAGATAATGTATTTTTTAAGAAAATGTACTATGTATTTTTTTTTTTGTGAAAATTGACTATTTTAAAAAAAAAAATCTGTTTTTAACTTATTTCACACTGGCTACAGGCTCCACCTAGAAAACAAATTTTGTAAGAAAAGGCAATTTGTTGTAAGAAAATGCAGAATAGTTCGTTCTATACATATAACTTTCAAAACTTCTGAATCAGTGCGTGTAAGTAGTAGGAAAACAATGTGAAAGTAGAGACAACAATCGCTCTGCACACAATCAATAAATGTCTTCGGTTAGTGACTTGTGTAAATACACATCGCAGTGGCCTAACGGGCTAGACGCTGCTGAAGATGATGCTTCACATACATCGAAACGATCGTCCAGCGAATATGAGTTCGAATCCCACCCGCGGCATTTACATTTTTTCCACTAACCGGAAAAAACATGATCTCATACAGCCTTAAAGGAAATTACAACTTTAAACATAACGAGGATTTAAAGCAACTAAATTTGGTACTTTTTTACCTTTTATTACCTTTTTTAAGAAAATTCACTTTTTGTAAGAAAATATACTTTTTTAAGGAAATGTACTTCCTTAAGATAAGGTTTTTTATTAAGTAAATAAATGTACTTTGTATTTTTTTTTTGTGAAAATTTACTTTTTTTTAAGAAAAGGCACTTATTTAAATAATATTCTTTTTTTAAACTTCTTTCACTGTGGCTTTTCTAAATTTACTTTGTATTGGATTCAAAACTACAATATATACTAAATATTAGCTACAGGCTCCACCTAGCAAACTTCCCATTAAACAATAAATTTCCCAACATATGTTAGTCTAGACACAAAAGAGCCCAATACAGTTGATCATAGTGTTAAAAAAAGATGTTTCATTTTCATTTAGGAACATCTTTCCAAAAATTGACGTCAAAAATCCTCTCAAACAAAACCACTTATAGAATTTTAAATCTCAATTATTTATGTGATTATGACGACTAAATGGAGTCTCAGCTGTCACATATGTTTATTCCGATTATTAAAAATGGAGCGCTTTACGAAAGAACAACGCGTTATAATTGTGAAAACTTTTTAAAGAAATTTGGAAAGTTATGTAGATATCGCCAGCAAACTTCGAAGAATGTTCAGTCGAGAAAGTGCAACTAATGTGTCAACCATTCGAAGAGTGGTTATGAAATTTCAAGAAACTGTGTCGGCTATGAACATTAAGACTCCTGTGCGTCAACGTACCGGTCGATCTCTGGAAATCATTGCTGTTGTAAACGAGAGCGTCGCCGAAAACCCGAAAACATCAATTCAAGCTGTGTCTGTCTACAATCCCGCCCAGAAGTGTTTCTGTTTAACTCCGCGTCCCATAGTGTTTTCAATTCTCTTTACAATGTCTACTGTTAAATTTAGTGTCCAGCCGGATGTTATATCTGCACTGGTCTTGAGTAAGTGCTTTTCGACGCTGGTACGTCCACTGCGCAACCTTTTCAACCTTGCCTACCGTGCGGGAGTCTTCCCGGCGCGTGGGAAGGTTGCTAATTTCCAGCCAATCCCTCAAAAAGGTGATGCAAGTAACCCTGCAAAATACCGCCCAAATGCAATTTGTACTGCGCTCTCGAAGGTTATGGAGAACATGGTTAACCACCATCTTGTAAAATATCTTGAGTCCAATGACCTTCTTAATGATCGACAGTATGTCTTCCGTGGAATGAGACCTACTGGAGACCTGATGGCGTTCCTTTCGTAACAGTGGAGTCGATCCATCCACCGGCTTGGTGAGAGTAAGGTAGTGGCTCTTGATATTTCCAAGGCCTTTGCCAGAGTATGGTACGATGAACTCCTGTTAGCGCTCGCTGCTTTTGGTGTCGGTGATAACTTCACTCAATGTCTATTGAGTTTTCTCCGAGATCGCACTATGCGAGTTGTTTTAGATGGGGCTTCATCACACGACCATAAATTGACTGCAGGTGGGCTCTGTTCTTTCTCTTTCTCCTTCTCTTTTTCTTATTTTCATTTACGATCTCCTGGGTCAGATTGTGAATCCAATCTACTCTTTTGCTTATGACAGTAATCTGTGTCATTCTCCGACCGAAGGCCAAGTCTTCAAGGGATTGAAGTTAAACGCTGGACGATGAATCAAACACTCGACGGGGATCTGGAGTCGATTGTTGATTGGGGTCGAATGAATAGAGTAGATAGAGTAGAATGCGGGTCAGACCCAGTGTTGTTTTGTTGTCGCATAAGCGGATTGCTGAGCCAGGTGTGTCGTCGTTTTCTATGGACGGTGTGGATATTGTTGAACCAGACGCTTTTGATGCTCAGGGCATGAAAATACAATGTGATGTGCGTTGGGCAAAACATGTATTCGAAGTGTGGAAATATGCATTCAATTGTCTAGGCTTTTTAAAAAATACTTCACTCCATCTGATCTTCTTAATATCTACACCACCTATATCAGGTCAAAAATGGGATATAACTCCCACATATGGGCAGGTGCTCCTAGGACATCTTTGGAGCTTCTCGACCATGTCCAGAGGAGACGGACGGTTTTGGTGGGGGACAGTAGGGTATCCAACTCTATTGCCCACCTTGAGCATCGTCGAAATGTGGGTTGCATATCGCTGTTCTGTCGATACTTCCACGGTATGTGTTCCTCGGACATCCGTCAACTTGTGCCAGACTTGAAGATATTTAGCCGAAGTACGCGGCTAACCAGGAACTCTCATCGGTTTTTTTATCGAGTGGTCGGCACTACACACTATGTAGAAAATTCATTCTTCAGCCGTACAGTCCGTATGTGGAATAAACTTCTGGCTAGTGTATTTCCCACCAATTGTCACATACAAAGATTCTAAGCGAATGTCAAGAGACACTACTCTCTCTTTCTATCATCCACTACCACAATTTTCCTTTGCCAACACAATCCACTGCATTTATAGGGGGAATCCCCTGAGTGTTGTCCTCAACAACTTTAAATTTCAACAACTTTAAATTTCACGAAGCACTACGCAGCGAATTTTGACAAAGGACCTCCTAAACCTTCATGCATACAAAATTCAGCTCACTCAGGAGCTCAAACCAGCAGACCATAGAAAGCGCCGGCAATTCGTTCAATGGGTAAAGGAGCAAAGTGAAATTAATGTCAATTGTTAAAAATTACAGCAGACAGTTGTCCGAGGCCTTCGGCCACGGACTGTCCCTGCAGGCTGTGTCAGAGACACGGCCATTAAGTTTAACGTAGAATACGCCATCCGATAAGACAGAAAACATATATAACAATAAATTCATTTGCTTATATTGTTTATCATTTATTGTTATATATGTTTTCTGTCTTATCGGATGGCGTATTCTACGTTAAACTTAATGGTCATGTCTCTGACACAGCCTGCAGGGACAGTCCGTGGCCGAAGGCCTCGGACAACTGTCTGCTGTAATTTTTATATTTACCAACGGCATTTGATTCAATCAAGTCCGCTTAAAAAAAATATTATGTTCAATTTTTTTAAACTTAATTTAATTTATGTATTTTAATTAATATTTTTATTGAAATAAGTTCTGCGAATGTTTAGAGGGCCGCCCTAATATTAAAAAAGGTTTACCTTATCGAGTCTTCGCATTAGCATTCGAGCGTTGTGTGAAAGCTTTACGCTTTGCAATTCAAAATTAATGTTACAACAGCTTTATTGAAGCTTTCGCAAAAAAGCTTTATTACGTTAGCTTACTGTTTGTTTCACTTTTTACTAGATACATGTTGCCAAGCAACATTAGCTTGCTGTTCGTTTCACTTTTTACTAGATACATGTTCCTAAGCAATGTTGAGCAACCAAAAACACTCAACCAAACACCACACATATGTTTGAGTGTATGTGTTTAAACAATTTTCATTTGAGAAATTAAAATACTAGAAATATATCAACCAATATGAAATGTATATCAAACGAAAGATAACATCTTCATTTACCTATAAAAAAATTTTAAAAAAATTCATCTAGCCGTTTCCTCAAATTCAATGAAATAAAGATTACAACAATAAAAACCTGACATGACTCCTCATACCGTAAGGTAAGACGTATTCTACGTCAAAAAGAGTCATCTTCTCCGATGAAGTCCATTTCCATCTGAATGCCTTCGTAAATCCACAAATTTGTCGAATTTGGGCCTCAGAAAATCCTCATGCAATCCATGAGAAAAAGAATTCACCTACAACGAGCAACAGTCTGGTGAGGATTTTGGTCAGACGGCGTGATTGGGCGTTACTTTTTCGACGATGAGGCCGAAATTGCAGTGACTGTGAACGGCATGGATCTGGACGACATATGGTTTCAGCAAGACGGCGCCACCTGCCACACCGCGAATGAAACTATCGATTTATGGCAGCAATGATTTCCAAAACAAATTATCTCAAGAAATTCTGATGTCTACTGGCCACCAAGATCATGCAATTTAACGCAGTGCGATTTCTTTCTTTGGGATTTGTGAACTTTCGGGTTTATGCGAAGAAAAGCCAGAAACAATTCCTGAGCTCAGATCCGAGAACCAACACGTCATCGATGAGATACAGCCACATCTCTGTGGAAAAAATATTGGAAATTTTCATGAAAAGATTAATGGTCTGTCATCAGAACCGTGTGGGCCACTTAACGGATACTTTATTCCATACACACAGGGAAAACATTAGTAGGAAATCAATTCAAGCATTGGAAATTCCATGATAAAGTCTATATTTTGATCAGAATTCGTAATTGTCAAACATCAGAATTATTTGTCGATGTTATTGATTAAATTAAAAATCGGTCTTACTAAATACAAGTCGCCACTACCGAATTTTAGTTGTATTGACCAATTTGAGTATTTCAAAAACCTCATTCGACTGAAATGGAAGATACAACTAATAAAAGGTACAATATTAGGATTCGTGTTCAAATATTAGTTACTGTAATCATAAGTTAGTTTCTGTTACAAAGTTATGTATTCGATTTTTCACAAGAGGCTTTGTTGTTAAAGCCAAACTACGTATATTAGAAGGTTACGCGAGGGCTTTACAGAAAATCTAACATTTTATACAAAAAAGTAAAAAAAGTTGTGAAAAAACTACAAAATGTAAACTTATACTTAGATATCAGCCAGCGAAGAATACATATTATCATAAATTGAGGTGAAGTGAGACTTTTAAACATAATCGTTGAATATGACGCCACTATTGACGCCTTCACAAACACATGCAAACAATTGTTTCTCTGGATGACAAATCAACTTAAACATACATATGATGCCCACGATAATCCATCCCCATTTTTGGTCGAAACTATGAAAACTTTAGAAAAACTGTCTGTATCTGGAAAACGAAGCGTCCAATCGAAAAAACAACAATTGTTTACAGTTTCCTAAGGGTTTCTCACAAAGTGTTCCAATTCGCATGAAATAATTTTTTTTAAAAAAATCGCCAAAATAAGAAAATCGCTAAAATAAAAAAAATGCCTATATCTCGGAAACGGTGCGTTCAATCGGAAAAATAATCAATTTTTTACCTATGGATGTCTTCCATACGGCATCACTCTTTTTTTCTTTTTTAATGCTAAAACTAAAATTTCTGGAATCAAAAATCGCTAAAACGCCCCTATGCCAATATCTTGGAAAGGGAGCGTCCAATCGAAAACAAAACTATTTTTACGAGTTTCAAAGGAGATTTCATAAAAAGGTCAATCGTATGGAAGATATTTTTTTCAAAAAAGCATCAAAATATAAAAAACGCTGAAATAAAAAATGGCTATAACTCGGACATACATACATATGTGAGTTTTAGCTATTTTTTTATTTGAAAAATTTTAGTTTAACGGATTTTAAGTGATGCCGTAGTAAAGACATCTATTGGTTACAGCCTCCTATGTAGGTAAAAAAAATTATAATTTTTTCGAATGGACGCACCGTTTCCGAGTTATAGTCACTTTTTTATATTAGCAATTTTCTTATTTTGGCGATTTTTTGAAAAAAAAAATTATTTCATGCGAATTGGAACGCTTTGTAAGAAACTCTTAAAAATTTGTTCTTTTTTCGATTCAACGCTCCGTTTTCCAGATATCGACATTTTTTCATATTTTCGATCAAAAATGGGCACGAAATACGAAAATGTATAATGCCAAGTTTCCAACTTTTTTTTTTCTAAAATTCATAATGGGTTAAAGCATCAATCACCAAATGGTTGTGACAGCCATCAAATTCAAGTAATTACACCGTGTTACACATATTCTGGCCTATGAACCAAATTTACTTTTTCGGAAAGGGGATAAAAAATAAAAATACACGTGTATCGACGATTTTCATGTACACGTCAGAATTTTTTTTTTTTAAAGTTTGAAGTATAAAGCTCGTAGTGGCCTGTGTGAAAGCCTTTGGACCGATTTTTAACCCTTTTTGCTGATTTTTTGCAGGCAGGTTCGCGGAAATGTCTGTATCACGTCAAATTTTTTAAAATATAGATTTTTATCAATTCTCAGATTTTCCTAAATTTTGTTTTTTTTTTAAATGGTTATCGTTTTTTATTAAGGTTTCAGTTAGTTAAAATAACAATTTGTTACATTAAAAATTTTAATGTTTTTAAAGAAATTTAGGCGTTTTATTTTTGCGGTTGTAAGCATTTGCTTCAGTATCGCGACAAATAGACCAACAGTATTCGCCAAGCATATGCGTAATGTCTTTTCCTTTAAAGCGCTTTTCAATAGCCGTACTGTCCTGGTGGAACCTTTCGCCATGCTCATCGCTACAATCTCCTAAATCATCAGGGAAAAAATCTAAATGATTGCGAAGAAAATGGATCTTTAGCGACATTAATATGCCCATTTCGCCATATGCCGAAACTATTTCTGCTACAATATTTCTATAATTGGCAGCTCGTTTGTTGCCAAGAAACTGCTCAATAACGGCAACTGTACCTTTCCATGCACGTTGTTCGATAGCATTTAATTTTGATGAAAATTCAGAACTTGCAATTATTTTTTTTATCTGCGGACCATTGAAAACATCTTAAATCAAAAAAATCAGTAAAAAAACATAAAGTTACTCCGCTCAATTTCGGGAAAAATTTTGCGCAAAGTTGCAATGGCCTCACCATCACGATCCAGTTTTTTAACAAAATTTGATACGAGACCGAGCTTAATGTGTAGTGGAGGCAAAATGATTTGAGACGGCTGCACCAATGGTAGATTCTCTATACTTTCTACGCCTACTTTGTAGCATGTTCGCGGCTTCCACTTAAATTCAGTGTAATGCTCATCTCTTTTTCGACTTTCCCATGTACACAAAAAGCACTGGTGGGTTGGAAATCCACGCTTAACACCCATGAGTAAACCGACCACTTGCAGATCGCAGCATATTTTCCAATTATGCTCTTTGTACTTTATCAGCTGTAATATTAATTCCATGCCTTCCTATGTTTCCTTGAGGTTTGTGGCATATGCGATCGGGACAGATGGGTGTATGTTATCGATATGAAGCAGCACGACTTTAAGGCTGTTGATCGATCCCTCGATGAAAAGTCGCCACTCCTCTGAAATATGAGGGTAACCAATTTTTGCAAACATCAAATCAATATCATAACAATAAGCTAGGTTTTTTTCCCGATCTTCGTGCAATTTAAAAAATTCGTCATATGGAATAGTGGTACCTCGACCACGAGCGGCTGTTATTTTAAATTCAGCCGCCACTATATTCCACTGCTTAAAGCGTGATGCAAAGAGTTCTGCTGTTCTCCTCGACAAATTTCCGTCTCGTACGAGGTCATTGAAGTCGGCTTGCGTTATTAAATGCGGCATTGCAGTCCCAATTTCACTGGGTGTTGCCACAAATTCCGATACTTGTGGACTCTAGCATCTCGCATTCGATGCAAGAAAAGTTGATACAACTGTTGATTCTGCATCGCTTATTTCGGGAACATTATCAAAAATCTCCACTGAAGCCGCTACACGCTCTTCTGGTGAGTATAGAACTGCTGGAATTACCGATTCTACATTAGCGTAGCGAATTTTGTTGCGGTGAATGTATTGGTACCCTTTTGTTTGAGCAAAAGTTACACAAAAGTAGCACAATTCATTGCAGTGCTCCGTGCGTGGTAGCCAAATTGTTGGTACAGCGTACTTTATTGTTGACCTTCCATCAGTAAACTTGCACAAATTTCTATAGCAATAGTCGCACACGACTTCCGGAGTATACCACAAGTAAGGAACATAAGCAGTCTTAAATATTTTCTGAAACGAATTCACCACTGTTTTAGTAATATTTTTCAAATTTTTACTTGGTGCGAATAAGCCACAAACGTAACAAAAGTTATTTCGCGTCGGACACTGCATTTTTTTCAGATGAAATATATACAAATACGTTTTCGCACAACAGAACTTAAAACAATTTTGCAATTCCTTATTTCATCTGTCAGACCAGTTGTAAGTGTTGTAAAAGTCAAAAACTGTTTAGTGTTAGAAGGTTACTATTGGGATAGATCAAAAAACATTTTTTTTTTCGTAACGCTTAAGTAGTTTAAAAATTTGGAGTCCCTCGAAGCTATGCTAAGAAAAGTGAAAAAAATATTTTTTTTCAAAAATAATAAAAATTGGGGAAAATCTGAGAATTGATAAAAATTGTTTTTAAAAAATTTGACGTGATCATTTCCACGAGTCTGCCTGCAAAAAATCAGCTCGATTGGATCACTGAAAAAGGGTTAATAATCGGTCCCAAGGCTTTCACACAGGCCACTACGAGCTTTATACTTCAAACTTAAAAAAAAAATTCTGACGTGTACATGAAAATCGACGATACACGTGTATTTTTATTTTTTCCCCTCCTTCCGAATATGTGCATTTGGTTCATAGGACAGAAAAAATCTATTTTTGAGCACACCAATGTATTATTTGGTACAACCGAATTAGTTTTTACAATTTTCGTTCATCCAACTAATAAAATATTCACCACTACAGGCAGGGCCGGATTAACCCTCAACGGGGCCCTAGGCAACCATCAATTTCGATTAAAAAATACAAACTTATATCTTTCATAAAAATTTTATTGTGACAATGTAATAATATCAATAAAATTACTATCTGCATTTTAAACATGTCGTTTTCCACATTTGTTTTCGGCAAATTGATCAATTATATCATCATTATCGATTTTGTTCAATAAATCTGACTCAATGCAAAGTATACCTAACATCTCGAGTCGCTCTTGTCGCGTTGTAGCTCTTTCAGCAGCTTTGATTCTTTTTAATAGCGAGAAGGATCGTTCGGCAGAACAATTTGTGATCATTAGTGTTAAAAATATCTGAAGAGCTATTTCTGTGTTAGGAAATACATCGGCTAATTGATCTGCCATTAGAATCTTATACAAATGACTATGAGTTTTTTGTGCATCAGTGTATCCGGAGTTCACGTAACTTTGGAATTGTTTCATTTCAATGAAAAATTCTTCCAAATCTCTAGAATAAAAACGAACTAGGTTATTTATAGCTTCGTGGAGGTCTCCATTACTTAGAGAAAAGCTGATGAGAAATGCAAATCTCTCTGAAACTTCCATATACACTGTCGCACGTCGTTTGATTTCACTGTGAAGATTGTCGATGATTTCGAGGAAATTCCGTCATTAGGTTGTTTTTTTCTGCGACGAGTACGTTTTACGATTTCTGTATAACCTACACCAGGTAATAATTATTTTGTTTTTTCCTCGAAATCATTGAACTTTTCACGGAATGAAACTAAACTCTCATCTAACGATCCGTGCAAAAAAGCACACGTTTGCAAATCCGCTTTTTCACTTTGAAATGACTTACTCACTAAACGCATAGCAGTCAAAATAGAGTTCCATAAAATCAACACGAAACCGAAATTCGAATTTTTGCATTTTATTCGCGATACACGTCGCCTAATAACGAGTATCAGTATTTTGTGATTCATCATCAGCAATCATTTCTAGAGCCTCTAATATGATATCAAATGAATCGTAAACTGCATTCGTCGCATTCGAATGTGCTTCCCAGCGTGTAGTTGACAATGTCTTCAAAGTTTTCTCATTGTTTATTTTATTTTTTAATACGCCCCAACGATAGGTGGAAGCGGAAAAAAAATTATATAATGTCTGCATAATGGCGAAAAAATCTACTGCATAAAAACAGCACTTCACAGCATGCTCTCCACTCAAATTAAGGGAATGCGCGGAACAGGGAACATAGATCGCATTCTCATTCAAACTCAATATTCCTGCTTGCACACCTTTATACTTTCCGGACATGTTTAATGCGTTGTCATATGATTGTCCTCTACAATTTTGAATATCTAAACCACAGTCTTCAGTAAGAAACTTTAAAGTTTGATTCGCTAGACTTTCACCAGTATGACCTTCCAACTGAAGAAATGTTATAAACCTTTCGACTGGTTGAAAATCGTTCGGAGAAACATATCTTAAAATAATAGACAATTGATCAACATGCGCCACATCAGGAGTCGAATCGACAGATAAGCTAAAATACCTAGCCGAAGTAACCTCTTTTAAAATGTATGATCTGACTTTTTTACCCATAATGTTAATGAACTCCTCGCAGATCGTCTTCGATAAATAAGAAGTGACACGTGTCCCAGCATTGCCGTATCTAACAATATGACCTTGCAAAAAAGGATCAAATTTCGCAACGAGTTCAAGTAACCCTAGATAATTTCCGTTGTCCGGCACCCCGAATTGCTCATTCGAACCTGTGAATGACAAATCTCGCTGTGCTAATGTGGTAATGACAGCAACTACCCGTATTAAAGCGTCGCGCCAGTATTTTTTTTCACTTCGTAGTTCATTCTCGAGTAGTTCTGGCAGATTATTTTCGTCCTTTCGTTTTTGCCGGTAAATCAGCAAACACTCTCGATGTTTTGGATGTTTTCCATGCTGTTGTAAATGACTTCCGATGCATGTTTGAATAAAATTTATTTTCAGTTCTGATTATATTTTTCTTTCACTCTCGAGAATTTTATGTTTGTAAGAAAATTTTAGAAGTCTTTTTCATTTTTCGGGGGCCCCCTAAAATCGGTTGCCCCAGGCAACTACCTATTCTGCCTACTTGTTAATCCGGCCCTGACTACAGGATAATTTGATTAGTAGAACTATAACTTGATTGACAGATCACATTTATTTCTTGTTGCTGTGGCTTCAACTAAATATTTAAGTTCTTGCAACCAAAACTGAATTACAAATCAATATATATGTCCAACCTTTGGTGATACGGAACACAATTATTGGCAATTACAACTGAATAATGTGATAGTCCAAGGAACCACCAAATTTTAGTTGGCTGTAAATATTGTTGTGACCACGAATTTCTTCTCTGTGTGTACTTAACCGGAGTATGTCTTCCTTACAATCCAATAAAAAAACCAACAACTATCTGAAAAAATACGTGTTTTTATTTTAAAATGAAAAAGTGCATTCTAACTGAGACACCCTTTATAAGGCATAAAAAAATTGCAACCTTTTGTAGATGACACAATTGTTTTATCAATTTGTCACAGGGTGTTAAAATACAGTAACTGATTTCCAAGATATTTGTGAATTTGTTGTATTTTTAAAGTGTGCACACAGTTAAAACTGTGTAACCGAGTTTTCGGTTTCATGTGGATATTACCACCGTTCGGTCGTCAGTACTACTTTGATTGTTAGAGCCCCTGCATTCTCCCACTTGCTGGATTTCAAGCTCAACTATGGCTTTTGCTAAAGTTCTTCTTGGAATCAATTAGAAATGTTGCTTTCTCTTAGTGCAACGTCAGACGTTACTGCCATCAGTCGCGGTGCTAACTGAGAATTAGGCGAAACAGTCAGTTGAGGAGATGAGGGGCATCGTTGGGGGGACCGAGGTGGTTTGTTGGGTAGAAGGAAGCATTAAAGTGGCTACAATTTTACCGTTATGTTGCATGTGCCGATACAGAATGCATGCAATAGAAGGCGTTCTGCAACAGCAAAACTGCAAACAGCAACAGCAAACGATGTATTAGCAACGAAAACAGCAAAAAGCTGCAGCAGCGGTTGCGGCTAAAGCTGGAGCTGGAGCTGCAGAAATGACGATGACAAACAATGATACCAGAAACCGTTAGACGTTCAAGCACCACGGCCATCATACACTAGTAAAACGTATGTTGTCTACAAATGCATTACAACAAACTTGAGACTTGAAAAAGCGGCAAACGGCCTCAGTCATCTCAGCGAGTGTTAACACTGTTGCCACTATCTATTAAGCGGCAGGCAGCACTAGTTTGTTTGCCTGTGCAATTGTATGTATGCAAAGAATCATTCCTGTTCCATTCATTGAAACACATATACATACACAGGCGCAGCAACATCCAGAATTGGTTTTTGTTAGTTGCAGCGCATGCGCAACACTACACTGCAACTTCCGGGGTAAATAGACTAAAAGTGGGCCAATGGAGAAAAAAAATTTGCCATTCATTCTCTCACTTTTGCATAGAAATAAATAAAAAAAAACAAAAACACAAAAACCAAAGAACAAATTTAAAATAGACATATCTGCAACAGGAATGCCATCAACAGCCCAGGGTACATAAAGTTAGTGGGCATGAACCATTTTTAAAATTAAAAAAAATAACAACATTTAAATAGAACTACAGAGATTCTATAGACTTTGGACTCTTTAATTTTAATCCCAATTTCTAACATTTTTCAGTAATTACATTTGTAAATCATCTACTGTCTTCCCTGTCTGTGAAGCCTAATTTGGGATTCTGAATATCTATAATTAATAAATACAATAATAATATTGGGAGGGCGAGTACAAAGTTGTTAGGGCACAGGGACAGGAAAAGTTCCTGCCAAGACCGTAGTGCGTAGTGAAGAGGCACATCCTGCTCGAGATGCCCCTGCTGTTTATTAAACCCTACGGATCTAGACTGGTAAATTGATAAAAATACTTCTTTACTAAAGGGTGTATAGCTGCCTAGAGGTTGTTGGCAGGCCCAGCACTAGGATCGCATGCGATGGTCATATCAATCCTACTTTTATTGACTATTTTAGAACCTCATGAAGTCAGACGTTATACATATGTGTAAATTAATTAAACTAGCAAATTATTCAAATTTCAACATATTCTTCCAACTGGGTCTATCCTTCGCCTTTTCTCGCCAGTTGGTAACACCAAGGATACGGAGGGATTCTTCTGCCTGGTCTTTCCAGCGGAGTTTTGGTCGTCCTGATTTCCTGCTTCCATCGGGTACGTTATCGAAAACCTTCCGCGCTGGCTCATCTTCATCCATCCATGGCTTAGCCAATGCAATTGGTCTATTTTGATTCGCCTAGCTATCTCCACGTTAGAATATAGATCATATAGCTCTGTGTTCCAACGACGTCGGTACTCGCCGTTTCCCTAACAGGACCATATATTTTACGGAGAATTTTTCTCTCGTATACTCCCAGATGTGTTTCATCAGCTTCTGATATGACCCAAGTTGTCAAGGCGGGTTAAATGTGAGTCGGATATAGCTCGGCTTTTGTTCGTCGAGACAGGGCTTTGTTCCTAAACTGCTTGCTGAGCCCAAAACAGCATCTATTTGCAAGTACAATACTCCTATTTATCGCCAGGCTGACGTTGTTGTCCTTGTTCACGGCGGATCCAAGGTAGACGAATTCATCTACCACTTCAAAATTAAATCGGTTGTCAACGTTCAAGTGCGGACCAAGTCGAGAGGTTTCTCTCGTCGTTGACACCATAAATTTTGTCTTGCCCTCATTAATAGCAAGACCCACCTTCGGTGGTTCCCTTTCGAATACTGCAGTAACCTCTCGCAAATTTCGTCCAATGATATCTATGTCGTCAGCATACGCCAGCAACATATGGCTTTTCGTGTTAATGGTCTTGTTCGTATTTACCGCAGCCTTTCTCATTATTATCTCCATTAAGATGTTGAAGAGAATGCACGAAAGTGTGTCACCTTGTCTAAGTCCTCGCTTGGTCCAGAATGGTTCGGTGAGGTCTTTCCCCACTTTCACTGCGGATTTGGTGTTGGTCAGCGTCATTCTACAGAGGCGAATCAGTTTTGCCGGAATACCAAGTTCAGACATAGCTTCGTACAGTTTTCCCCGTATGGGGCTATCGAAAGCAGCTGTGTAATCGACAAAAATGTGGTATGTATCGATTTGCTTTTCGTGGGTCTTTTCCAGGATCTGACGTAGCGTGAATATTTGGTCAGTTGTGGACTTGCCTGGTCTAAAACCACACTGATAAGGTCCAGTCAAGTTTTCAATAATTGGCTTCAGTCTTTCGCATAATACGTTCGAGAAGGTCTTATACGCGATGGATAAAAGACTGATACCGCGATAGTTGGAACAGGCACACGGATCACCCTTTTTGAAAACAGGATACAATCTACACTATCTTCCACTATCATTACCTCCTGATCTTCAGTGGACGAATTTGAGTGGAGTAGTGCTGAAAAATGGACTCTCCACATTTTGAGCACACACTTTTTCTCAGTCACCAGATTTCCATTCTCATCCTTGCAGGAGGGAAGCCCATTATTAGGCCCATTATTCGATCTTCTTACCCTCTGGAAAAATTTTCGGGATTCACCATTCATTCTGCACATTTCAGTTTTTTTGACTCTCTCTCTCTCTCTGTTCCGATTGCCATTTTTTCGCCTAAATGGTTGGTTTTCCTCCCTTCTCAGCCTCTAGTAGCGCTCACCCGCAGCACTGACTGTTTCGTTGCCATACGTGCAGCGTATTTTTCATCAGTTGCAATGCGACAATCTTCGTCGTACCATGGCTTATTCCTCTGCAGCTTTTGATAGCCAAGTTCAGTCCTTGCAGCGGCTTCCACAGAATAGGAGATGTACTTCCACTGCGCATCTGGGTCTTCGGTAGGGGGTATTCTGCTCTAGCAGGAGAGAGAGCTTCTGTGAATAGGACATTGATATCTCCGATATTTGTAGCTTGTCAATATTTAGCTCGTCTTAAATTTCAATCATTATAGAAATTTCAATAAATAAATTCAGAGAAAAAACATCCTCCCTCTATAATGACATTTGGTTTTAAACAACGGCTTATTATTGTGGTACCTGGAATGTAAGAACTCTCTCCGAAAATTTAAAACTCGAACAGGTTAGACGAGTTATGGAATCCTATATAACGGATATCCTGGGCTTAAGCGAAGTACGTTAGCTTAATAGTGAGAAATCTCAATTACTGTCTGGCCACTGCGCTAACTTTTTTTTTTCAACTGGTGCTTATTTCGTGAATGGTAACACTTAGCTCATGTCTGATTTGACAGATAATTAGTTTTATCCATCCGCTGAACGAATATGGTTGTATATACGTTTGAACAACGCTGGAAAATATTGCGACAATACTTTGAAAATCATGGTAATGTTGCAGAATGTGTGCGAAAATTGCGTACGGCTTTTGGAAGAAGAAAAGCACCGTCAGCTCCGTATGTTCGTTATCTTGTGAAAAAAGTGAAAGAAACTGGCATCCTCATCGATAAACCAACGCGTGCGTGAAAAGCCAAAAATAGTCCGTACACCCGAGAATATTGCTGCTGTTGCAGAAAGTGTGCGTGAAGCGCCATCAACATCAATTCACCCTCGTTCTCAACAATTAAACATTTCGGAGACATCATTGAGACGAATTGTGCATAAAGACCTTGGTATGACGCTGTACAAAGTCCAATTGGTTCAGGAGTTGAAGTCAACTGACCATCCAATGCATTTTCGCTTCGCTATGTGGGCCTACGATCGACTTACAGAAGATGCCGAATTTGCCAAAAAATCATCTTTTCAGATGAAGCTCATTTTGATCTTGGCGGGTATGTAAACAAGCAAAATTGTCGCATTTGGGGCACAGAAAACCCGCACGCATACATTGAAAAGCCGATGCACCCAAAACGAGTCACTGTTTGGTGCGGATTTTGGTCCAGAGACATAATGGGGCAATTTATCTTCGAAAATGTGCAAGGAGTGGCCGTTACAGTCTATGGCGACCGTTATCGGGCCATGTTGAACGAATTTTTGTTCACAAGAATTGAAGAGGAGGATATTGGCAACATTTGGTTTCAACAGGACGGCGCTACGTGCCATACAGTCGAAGCTACACTCGATGTTTTGCGCCCTGTTTTTGAATATCGCATTATCAACCGCAGAGCTGATGTCGTTTGGTCACCTCGGAGCTGCGATTTGACACCGTTGGACTATTATTTGTGGGCTGCCTCAAAGATAAGTGTTACGCCGACAAGCCAGAGACAATTGACGCTTTAAAGGACAATATTCGTGAAGCCATTGTTGAAATACAGCTCCACACAATCGATAATGTGCTTAAAAATTGGACCGATCGTGTAGGCTACTGCATTGCCAGCCGAGGCAGCCATTTGAATGAAATTATTTTCCATTATTAACCGGAAGGATTGTACTTTCAAATAAAACAAGAAATTTGAGAAAATATTCAGCAGTTTTTTTTATAGCATTTTCAAAAAAAAAAAGTTATTTGGCGGACCCGTTATACTTCGGCAATGATACGCAATGTAAAGGGTGTCTCAGTAAGATTGCACTTTTTAAATTTAGTGTAATTTCTTTGTGCAAGTGGCAACTCTGAAATTTGGCAGCTGTCACATATGTTTATACCTATTGTTAAAAATGGAGCGCAAGAACAACACGTCATAATTGTGAAAACTTATCACAAAAATTTGGAAAGTGATGCTAAAATCGCCCCCAAACTTCGAAGAAATCTCAGTCGAGACAAAAATTTTCAGTTTCCATCTGAATGGCTTCGTGAATACACAAAAATGTCGAATTTGGGGCTCAAAAAATCCTCATGCAATCCATGAGAAACAAACGCAACCACAACGAGCAACTGTCTGTGGCGGATTTTGATCAGGCCGAAATAGCAGTGACTGTGAACGGCATTCGTTACAGGAACATGATAACGGAGATCTTGTGGCCTCAACTGAACGGCATGGATCTGGTCGACATTCGATTTAAGCAAGACGGCACCAACTGCCACACCGCGAATGAAACAATCGATTTATTGCAGCACCGATTTCCAGAATAAATTATCTCAAGAAATTCTGATGTCAACTGGCCACCAAGATCATACGATTTAACGCAGAGCGATTTCTTTATTTGGGGTCTCAATAAACCAGAAACAATTCTTGAGCTCAAATACAGCCACATCTCTGTGAAAAAGTCATGGAAAATTTCATGAAAGGAGTAACTCCTGTCATCAGAGCGTGGGGCCCATTTGACGGATATTTTATTCCATACTTAATCGGAACATGTCTTCTTTACAATCCAGTTAAAAACAATCACAACTCTTTGAAAAAATACGTGTCTTTAATTTAAAATGAAAAAGTGCATTCTTACTGAGACACGCTTTATAATCGTTGACGGTCTTTTCTATCGTACAACGCTCGAAATGCTTTGATATCATACAACTCTATATCTGATGGCATAGTCATTGCGAGTTTTAATTCGAAATTCCGCAGGACTTCTGTCGTATATGCGTATGCACCTACTCAGCCAGATGAGGACAGTGTTAAGGACGAGTTTTATAGCCAACTAGATTTTGCTGTGGGGTCCTTGTCAATTGGTGACATTAAAATATTTCTGGATGATTGCAATGCCAAAGTGGGCAACGACAAGAACAACCTACACAAAGTGATGAGAAGTCATGGTCTTGGAACTGTGACGAATAACAATTGTAACAGGCTCATAGAGTTCTGTACTCGCCATCAACGGTTTATCGGCGGAACGAAATTCACCCATAGAAATATTAACAAGTATACATGGGAATCGCGGCCGTCGATGGTGCAATGGCTAGTGTGCGCCGCTGTTGTACATGGCAACGTGGGTTCGATATCCCTGCTCTAACTACCTTAAATTTCCCTTGACGAAGGCCACCTCGCTTAGTGATGCCGACACTATCGAGTACTTATCCTTGAAAAAGCTTCTTAAAATACCTTTCGAAACCGGTGTACAACTATAAGTCCCAATCAGTGATTGAAAAATTTGAAAGCGTACAGCTCACTGGCTATGAGTGGAAATCTCTCCCCAATCCCTTCATGGGATGTAATGGAAAACGGTTTTTTTATACATGGGAATCGCCTGATGGTCAAACTATCAATCAAACTGACCATATATAATACTTCTCCAAGCTTCTCAAAATACCGTTCGGTACAGGTGTAAAACCATAGGTCCCAATCAGTGAGTGTGAAACTAGAATGCGCACAGTTCACTCATTGCGAGCATCTCTCCCTTCATGGGATGTGACAGAACTGCCGTCCCAAGCAGAGATGGAGGCATCACTGGGTAAATTGAAGGATTTCAAGTCTCCTAATAAAAAATCAATGGTTTCCCATTACATCCCATGAAGGAATTGGGGAGAGCTTCTCACAACCAGTGAGCTGAGCGCTTTCTTATTTTATACTCACTGATTGGGACCTACAGATTTTACACCGAATCCGAACGGTATTTTGAGAAGCTTGTTCATAGCTAAATCCTAGCCAACACTAAGCAAGGATGCCGCCGTTGAAAGAAATTGAAGGTGGTCAGAGCAGGGATCGAACCTACCGATAGAACAAATCTTTTGGTCGTGATAATATTCCAGCGGGACTGTTGAAATGTTGTGCATCTGAGTTGGCAGTTGTCATTACGCCCGTCATCAGTAGAGCCTGGATAGACAATAAAATCTCTATGGAGTGAAAAGATGAAGTGGTTATCACTGTCCCGAAAAAGATGATCTAAAGCTGTGCAGGAATTGGAGAAGTATTACATTGCTCAATACAAAAGGCAAAGCAAAGGCGAGCCTTATACTTCAGCAGTTCTCGCCGGTGGTGGAGCAAATTATGTGGAAGGAGCAGGCGGGTTTCGGGCCTGGTCGTTCGTGTGTAGACCACTTAAAAATGCTCCGCATAATCAGATAGCTATTGATTGAATTTCACTCGCCTCTGTACTTTATTTTCAAAGATTTTGAAGAAGTTTTCGATAGAATAACTTCGGATACCGAACATAAAAGTATCCACGACACGAGGACTCTACAGATATGCAGCGCATAAACATAGTTTTAACCCTGCTGTTAGATTAGAAAAAACTTACGAATCTTAGATTGAGGGACCATTTGGTCCATACTGCAATTTTCATCCAAAATAATAATTTTATCTTATTCTTTGTAACTATTTTGGTTCAAAAATTTCTAAAGCAAGTATTTGACATATCAAAAACATCCGCTAACATATCAAAAACATCTTCTAAATATTTGACATGAATTTACATTCGCTTGGTAATGAAAAAACTTACGAATCTTAGATTGAGGGACCATTTGGTCCATACTGGAATTTTCATCCAAAATAATAATTTTATCTTATCCTTTGTAACTATTTTGGTTCAATAATTTCTACAGCAAGTATTTGACATATCAAAAACATCTTCTAAATATTTGACATGAATTTACATTCGCTTGGTATTGAAAAAATGTACTATTGACCAAATGGTCCTCTAATCTAAGATTCGTCATTTTGTATTTTTCTCAGTCCTGAATAAAGTTAGAAAATTTAATTTTCGCACATAACATTGTTTTATTAAAAGACCCCATTAGCAGAAAAATTTAGTCAGTATATATCACCGTTCCAAAGTTACAAGGGAAAACAGAAAAAATTTGGACCAAATGGTCCTAATCTAACAGCAGGGTTAATGGAAATGAAAGCCAAACTTTCACCCCATCTGCGGGAGATAGACAAGGTTGCGTCTAGTCCTGCAGATTATTTTCATACTTATGGAGGAAGTAATGGTAACAACGAATGCAGAAGCACTATTCGACATTCGGTGGAATATTTATGAAGTCCTACATAATATCATCTACGCAGATAACATATGTCCTATGGCCCACAAATTTTTATGACATCGAGGTCAATTTAAACAGACTCTCCGGAAATGAGAAAACAGTAGGGTTGACAATAAATATTAAGAAGACAGAGCGAATGCGTATACGCTGAATATGTTTTCTTATTTTATTGTTTGGGTGCAGATATAACGTGTTTGTAGCTTGTCGCAAATATATTATACTTGTACCCAAACACATTATGTTTGCTATTCAATATAACATGTTTGGGACACAATGATTAAGAATTTAAAATATATGTACTTCTGACGCAAATGTGTTTTTTTGTTGAAAAGTAGTGAAAACAACCACGTGACATACACTACAGGAAATAAAGCAGCAGATCTTCAATTCACGGAAACAATGCTGGCAAATATGTACATGGTGCCTCCACTATGTTGCTGGGGCCTTTATTTTTCTGCGTGTATTCGAACAGGACGGAATACTCCTCTAGTAGTTGATGGTTCGTTAATTAACTACGCGGATTCAATCAACTATTTAGGATGCAAGATTACCAAGGATTGGGACTCCGTGGAGGATATAGGTCTTCTCTATAAAAAAAAAACTGTTTCCCATTACATCCCCATGGAGGGACAGGGGAGAGCTTCTCGCAATCACTGAGCTGTGCACTTTCCAATTTTCCGAACGGTATTTTGAGAAGCTTTTTCATGGCTAAATACTCGATAGTGTCGCCGTCACTATGCGAGGTGACCGTCGCCGAAACAAAATTTGTTTAAGGTCGTCAGAGCAGGGATCGAACCCAGGATCTCATGTAGAAGAGGCGCGCACACTACCCATTGCACCACCGACGGCCTCTATAACAATCGGAAAAATAAATGAAAATATATTAAAGTACTGCAGTTATAAACTATTCAAACCCTTTCGTTTCTTTTGCACCACCCTGTACTACTTGGAGCTTGATGAAGAAGAGAATGAAGAAGGTAGAAACGTTTTTCAGTGGATGTCTGAGACAAATACTCCGTATCTACTGGCCCAGGACAATTTCTAATGAAATTCTCTGGCAAAGTACATGAAAGAGTCATTGAATCATATTGAATTGCATACACGTAGAAGAAAACTGGCTGGGATCGGGCATATAATTCTGCACCCAACAACAGATATTGCTAGGGCGGTACCTGAATGGAGTCGCAGGGTCTCGAAGGCCAGAACACCACCAAATACATGGAATCGCTGACTGGAAAATGAGTCCAAACAAACTCGATTATCATGGAACCAAATCAAATGACTTGCCAGAGACAGATATCGATGGAGAGAATTCGATGACGCCTTATGTCCTTCGTGAACCTTTAATTTAAACTTTGTTTCATATTGTTAACTTCCGTTTAAATAAATAAAACCATTTATATATATAATAATATTATATGCAGTTAACAAATATTTATATTAAGAGAAAAGCTAGAGGATTGTTTTTAAAGAAAAGTTAATTGATCTTTATGTAAAATGTTTAATTGTGAAATATCTTAACATTTATATACATAAATAGTTTTCAAAAAGAAAAAAAAAACGTTTTCTCTATCTATTGTCGATTTTCAATTCTGCTATTTTGACCTATTGTTTGAAATGGCAAAATATACCTTAATCAATTGCGTGTCTTAAGTCTTTTGTTTGTAAGGTACATAAAACCAACTTAAGCATTTGCAATGACGTCAGACACTAAAATTCTGGATATTACTAAACTTAAAATAAAAATTATGCATGTAATAAGACTTGTGCTCACTTTTATCTCACCAGTGTGCTATAAAACCGTCAAATGTCATCTAAGGAATATGTGAATTATTTCGTATAAATGCTTACAAGTTAAAAATAACTAGCACTGGCGATATCCCTCACAAGCGTTGCCCAATGAAACTGGATAAGACATGTTTCAAGAATATATATGTAGAGAAGATTTTAGTTATTTTAAGCAGGCTAAACTCTTACTTAGAAGGCCAAGGGTAACCCAGAAGGTCGTGAAAAATTCCTTTTAATAAAGAAGCAGCTTGACCACCAGCTAGGCCTTGTGCTTTTTTGCTTCTAGTTAGTAACATTATGGCCATGGATTGCTCGTGGAGGTGGAAAACTTCTGCTAGCCACTCCCTTGGTAGAGGCCAGATATAAGTCCTATATACGGCAGTCCAAACATCCCACTAGTACCAGTCTTAGACTAAGTGTCTCCAGGTAATGGGTTTATCGGAACCCTGCGTTAGCTAGCTAGAGTGAGATGACGAAACGAATCAGCAGCCTGATTAGTTATACCAACTGTGATGCGATTCAAGTTAAATAGGTGAACCTGTCGCTGAAGATTTTCGAACTGGTGGACATATTCTTCTCTCCTTTGATGGCGAAGGCGAACTCAACTAGCCAACAGCAGATCAAAACAAAAAAAACAAAAAACCAGTTTCGACACACAGCATTCTGGTCAGCGCCTGATTCATAATGGGCGACACAACAATCCGGGCATTAGGTAGAATGCAACCCACGTTTGGATGGGTTTGCCTACCACCACCGATTTATTGGCAATGATTATACGCAAGAATATATTAAACGAACAAACCCCATAACTGCAGATGATTCTGGCAAACGTTATAAGGACCCCGAGTTAAGGATACACGCTGAATACTATTGCCCTTTTTTGTTGTTTGGATGCAAATATAACGTGTTTGTAGCTTGTAGCACATTGTGTTTGCTATTCAATATAACATGCTTGGACGCAATGATTAATACATTATAATATATGCATTTATAACCCAAATGTGCCGTTGTTTGTTGAAAACTGCTGAAAACAAAAATGTGACAGACAATAAAGAAACAAACACCAGCAGATCTTCAATTTTCTTCCACTGCTGCCTGTCACCATAAAGAAACATAAAACATGTACATGGTTCCTGCAATATTTTGCTGGGGTCGATATTTTTCAGTGTGTATGTACCTGGAATATAACAACACTATACAGGACGGGTGTCTCTTTCCAACGGGCAGACGTCCCCGCAATATATAAAGCTGACATCACAGCTACTCACGAAATGCGATTGGCAGGATAGTAAAATGTGGGGAAATGAAACTGCGATATGTATTACAGATACCACGTGCTGAAAAATATCGGCCCCAGCAACATAATGCAGGAACCATGTACATGTTTTTTGTTTCTTTATGGTGACAGGCAGCAGTGGTTTCAGCAGTTTTCAACATACAAAACCACATATTAGTCATGTAGTATATAGGTGGGTCAATTCGTTCGGGTAAGAAAAAAAATCAAAAGGCGTATAGAAAAAACAATATTTTCGCAAACTTCCAAGAAATTTACTCTAAGAACCTAAGGGTCTAAAATTAAAACCTGGCTCCCGCCGAGATCTCAGTTTTAAGCAGTATTTTAAAAAAGTCCATATTTTATATAGATTTGAACGAGACATCATATATTATAAGTTCGGGCTTGTTTTGAACAACATATTATTAGCTTTAAGAGTCTGCTTTCATTTTGTTAAAATTTTTGCTTTTAACCAGTGTATTACTAAAAGTACGATTTAAAGACTGTCGAAAAGTAATGATAAACTTGCAGCAACTTCCAAATCATGAAAAGTTTTCTAATTTTTCAATGACATTACAAACTTAAGTGTTTAAGTAAATTTTCAGAAAAAGGTTGGTAAAATTTGGCTTTAAAATATGCAGCAGAACTAAGCATTGATAAACATATGATATTTTTTGTATATAACAGCATTTCCTAATGAAACCGCGCTGTTTTAAACATTTTTCAAATGTGACCTTTTTGTCTCTCGACGGGATCTCGTAGATCAAAATACGCCTTTTGACCCACCCTAATGTATATTGAATTGAATATCTGCTGCTTTTTTGTTTCTTTATTGTCTGTCATGGTTTTGTCCTCAGCAGTGTTCAACAAACTATGCCACACATGGGTCACAAAAACATATATTATTACCCAATAATCATTATGTCTCAAACGGGTAATATTAAATTGCAAACAAAATGTATTTGGACACAAGTATACTATATTTGCGACAAGCTACAAATATGTTATATTTGCATCCAACCAACAAGAAAATACAGATTTCCAGCGTGTGCGATACAATATAAAAATAAATTAAAATCTAAAACGAATCGGTCAAAGCAAAAATATCTAAAAATGTAAAAAATTGCGGAATTTTTGACAGCAAAAAATTGTCACTCAAAAGTAACATGACATCAATAAAAATAAATGTATTATTTTTGTTAACGTTTCAACATCTATCAACCTCTAAACTGTTTAATTCCAAATATAACCTTTAAAACCTTTACTTTAGTGCAAAAATATTTTCTTCCGCCCTGAGACAAAATTAAACAATTCAAGGCTTGAACAATAAAACTATAAGACCTTAAGAAAAGTGTCAAATTTCATGTGAAATCATAGAAAGAAAATCAAAACAACACAACGCAAAATTCGCAATTTACAGCTCCTTCTCTGTAAGAAGACATAGAGAACGAGCAACGTTCCACTGATCTAAGATAGAGAATTTATTTACCAGCCAACAACCCACACACACAGGCGCTGCTGTCTGTCACTCGCTACCTTAAGAGTTTAAGAACATAAAAACACCTCACATTCACGTCACAGACGACGGAGAAGAAAAGAATGAACAAAATAAATAAACAAACAAACAGAAAATGTACGCAAAATACATACTCACTCATACACACACACACACACTCATACAAGGTTTGAAATAGCGGTAAATTTGCGGTACTTTTCGTTTTCATTGCAACTCAGAGCGAGTGCTTAGCCTAGATTTACGCTCAAGTTCGATGAACTTTATGGCAAAGTAATCGAAGCTGCTTAAGCTGTTCTGCTGTTGTGCTCGTCGGCTCTTGGTTAAGTTGTTTGCAGCAACAACATTCATGAACACAACAATAACAACAACATTAACAACAGAACCAAAACGCCAGCCAAGAGAAAGAGAGAGAATGTGCAGTTATGTGAGTTTTTTTTTGCACACTCTTGTGGTTTGTTGAGCGAGTGAATGAACGAACGAGCGAGCATAAGAATATACCACAATCGAGTTTGTGGCTTAAGTCTTTCGTTTTTTTAGATTTTTTGCAAACATCTTAAAGTGCCAATGCTTGGCCGAGAGTCACAACACTTCTTCTTCGTTTTAATGGGAAAATGTCTGAATTTATTGAATATTGAACATTTCGTTTCTCTTGATCGCCTCTCTGTCTCTTTTCTTAGCGGTGGCTGGCTGTTTCTCTTTAGATCGATATTTATTTCTGAACTTCCTCATACCATTGGATCATTGGAAACCAGACCAATGGCCTGCAGTCACCTTAGAAACTGAGCAGAAAAAAACCTGCTTTTCTTCCATCACCACGACGTTGCTCTGACGATGAAGACACGCCGCGCCGAAACAGCCGAGTAGGCTGAAAATAAACCGAAACTGCAACGGCGCAACAGAACGAGCTACTGTGCAGTCAGTGGTGGTGCTGGTGATGGTGATGGTGACGGCTGTCGTTCGTCGACCGTGCTGGTTATATTCCAGATGCAGTTTTTTTGCTTTCTGCCGATGAAGGCAATGACCGCAAGTAACTTACATTTGAAAATAGTGTGAAAACTCTTCAACAGAAAACATACAAACAATCCGAAACAAACAAGTCCACCAAGAATATTTTGCGAATACTTACGGGCATGAGTGTGTGCGCGTGGTTGCAGTTGTGTGTGTGCACTGATGTGCTGCATAAATCGTTGCATTTTTTAGACGGGAATTGCGGGAGTTCTTTTATTCATTGCATGATTTTCAGGGAACCGGGAAAAAGAGAATGTTCTGCCCAGCAAGAACAGTTATGTGGAAAAGTTGAAAGAAGCACTTTCGAAATGCAATACAATATGATGTATTGTCATAGTTAAGACCGATGTCACTGGGGAAATACTGAAAAGAATATGAGGATTAAATAAATTAGTCATGTATTACACTACGCTGCAAGACAGAAAATCAAAACAGTTGTACAGAAATGAAATGCTAATGTTGCCAGCAAATCAAATCTACAAAAAGAATTTGAATATGTTTGCATAGATATTTTAGAAGGGATTACATAAACCCGTTATAAATTTCAAGGAGTACAATAAATTTAAAAAAAAACTGACTTAAAATTCAAAAAATTCAAATTTCAAAATAAATCAAAAATTTCTGAGACGATAATTAAAATATCTCAGGTTTTTACAAAATATTTTTTATGACTTTGAAAAGTGTCAATTGTTTATGTTTATATCAATATTTTTTTCACATTGGACTTTTTTTAAATTTCATAAATCAAATAGGAAATGAACCTTATACCATGAACGCAAAGAATTTATTACATTTCTACACGCTAAAAAATCTACTATTTTTTCTTGCTTGGTTGCAAATATAGCGTGTGTTTGGAGCATGTCGCAAATATAGTAAACTTGTGTCCAAACATATTGTGCTTGCTATTCAATATTACATGTTTGAGACATGTAACATATTTATTATAAGTGTTTCTGAACTAAATACAGTCTTTTTCAGTTTCCGTAGAGGAAATTCGAACTACAAGGTTACGAGTTCAGCAATATTTTTCCAATTGAAAAATGGCAGGTTTTTGTTGGAAACAACAGACAATTCAGTTAAGCCCACTCAGTGGAATGACTAGTTTCGAAATCCGTGACAAGTTCATTAGTATTGTTTGTGATACATCCACAGCTGTGTTTCGTGCACTGTTTACCTAATTTTTCTGTCTCATTGTGCTCTGTCGAGAGCAAAATAATAAAAGAGAGACAAAGTGAGATTCTTCTCAGCCTAAGCTAATGCGCGTAGAATAAAACCGGCCACAGCAACAAATTGCAGGAATCATGCTTATATTTGCAAGCATTGTTTTCATGAATTGAAGATCCGTTGCAATTTTGGCACTATGTTCTCTGTCACGTTCTTGTTTTCAGCTGTTTTCAAAAAACAACCCCATATTTGAGTCACAAAAACACATATTATAACCTATTAAACATTGTGTCTCAAACATGTAATGTTGAATAGCAAACACAATGCGTTTGAACACAAGTATACGATATTTGAGACAAGCTGCAAACACGATATATGTGCATCCAATCAACAAAAAAAGACATATTTTTCAGCATGTGCTATTGCAAGTGTAAACCTGTATTTTTGCATTCATCTTTCAGTCAGTGTATCATAAATATTTTTGAATGCGTGTGTAAACGAATTGAGTGTCTCTTGTGTTAAATGATCTGTTGCGTTGTCGTTTCATGCACTCAGTGGTCAATCGTTCATTTGCAAGGAAACACGAGAATGCTTTGACATAAGTATATGGATGCTTGGGATGACACAGACATATGGCTCCAGGTAAATGTATGCATCTTTGCCGGTAAATATATTAATGTTTGTCTTTAAATATACATGAGTTTAGGACTTGTAAATATATGAATATTTGCAGAGAGTTTAAAACATATACATGGTTCCTGCAGAATGTGATTGTGTCTGTCTCATAAAGCTCAAAATGCATGAGATCTTTGCTACTAAAGGGTGGGCCATGCAAAATTTGGATTTTGAACCCCACGTTATTTGGAAGCAGATAGCCAATTTGAATTTTATGAAATGTCAGATTATTGCAGGAAACATGTACATGTTTGCAAGCATTGTTTTTATAAATTGAAGATCTTCTACTTTTTTGTTTCTTTGTTAATTGCACGATTTGTTTTTAGCGGTTTTCAATAAACAAATCCACATTTGGGTCACAAAAACATGTATTATTACCTATTATTCATTGTGTCTCCAACATATAATATTGAATAGCAAAAACAATGTGTTGGGTCACAAGTATACTATATTTGCTACAAGCTACTATAATACCGTTATCTTATATCAAAATAAAATTTCATCAGGCCACAAAAATTACTGAGACCTCTGTCTTTCCGGAGCCTTAATATACTCATATTATGCTTTCATTCCGTGACAGAGTCTGGTCTTTTCAGCGAAATTTTGGTCGTCCTATTTTTTGGACTAGGCGGGCACTTTTGGGCTAGGCGGGCATTTTGGGGATAAAGCCCTCTCTCGAGTGACAAAGGTCCAGCTCTCGAGTGACAAAGGTCCAGCTGCTTTATGGCGCAGAATCCTGGGTCTTATCGCGAGCAGACGTAACATCTGTAGCAGTCTTCGGGGGGGAAATATTCCGGAAAATTTATGGCCCTATAGTGCACAACGGCGAGTATCGGCGACGCATGGGCCATGAGCTGTATGAGCTTTATCCATAGACGACATAGTTATGCGACTCAAGGTAACGCGATTGCGCTGGCTAGGCCATATCAGTAGAATGGATGAGGATGAACCAGCACGAAAGGTTTTCGAAACCGAACTCGAGGAAAGGTGAAAAATAGGAAGACCAAGACTTCGCTGGAGGGATCAGGTTGGCGAATCCCTGCGTACACTTGGTATTTCCAACTGGGGAAATAGGGGAGAGGATCGAACTGATTGACGAAATGTGTTATCTTCGGTTTGTAAGGGCCCTGACCCCTCGGGGTTGCCCGAGACCGGTTAAGTAAGTAAGTATTTTTCGATGTCCTTCGAGTACGTCTACGAATACCTTTCGCGTTGGTTCATTCTGATCCATTGTACTGACACGGCCTAGCCAGAGTAAACGCGATATTTTGATACACATAACTACATTGACGTCGGGATACAGATTATACAGCTCATGGGGCATCCATTGTCGTAAATCGCCGTTTTCTATTATAGTACCATATATATTTTTCGAAGCATTTTTCTCTCGAAGACTCACAGTGATGTTTCAATATCATGTGAAAGTCTAATAAAGTTGGAACATTGTTTAAGATCTTATCTCGAAAGTGCTTCCTTAACACGAAATAATACCTGTTTGCAAGCACAATTCGTCGTTTTATTTGAAGACTGACGTTATTGCTTCGGTTGACAGCAGATCTGAGGTAAGTAAACTCATCCACTACCTCGAAATTATAACGCTGATCAACGTTCACTCTTTCCTCCACTCAGGTGGATGTTTTGCTTGTCGGAAGAATTGGTTTTTTCTTGTCGTCATTTACTGTCAAACCCATTTTTAATAATTGCTTCTCAATTCAGGAAAATGCTGCAGTAACTTGTCGCAGATTTCGCTTAGTGATGTCTAAGTCATCAGCATGCGCGAGCAGCATGTGGCTTTTGCTGCTGACAATTTTATTCGTTTTAACTACAGCTTTTCTGATTGATTTCAAATAATATGTTGAAGAGATGGCATGATAAGGTGTCGCCATGCCTAAGGGGTCGCCTCGTACTAAAGGGTTTTCAAGATCTATACCAATCTCTACTGAGGATTTCCTGTAGGTCAGTGTCATTTAGTCTCGTGCCAGCTTACCAGGAATACCAAGCTCCGATATAACTTGGTACAGTTTTCCCCGTATCGGGCTATTGAAGGCAGCCTTATAATCTACAAAAAGATGGTAGGTGTCGATTTGTTTTTCGTGAGATTTCTCCAGGATTTGTCGTAATGCGAATATCTGGTCGTTAGTTGATTTTTCAGAATTTAAGCCCCACTGATAATATCCGATCAGGTCTGCAACAAACGGCTTTAGTCTTTCACACATTATGCTCGAAATGATCTTGAATGCGATGGATAAAAGGCTTATTCCACGATAGTTTGTTTATATAATCGGGTCGCGTTTTTTGAAAACAGGGCAAGGTATGACAAGACTCAAATCGTCGGGTATGCATATGTCTAGCCAGATTTTGCATATGTGTGAAACAGATCATCCGATAGGCCATCACCATCAGCGGCTTTGTTGTTCTTAATCCGGGGAACTAACGTCGCTTTGGTTAGCAGTGGGATAGTCGGAGCCATCGTCAACATCAATATCTACATTGAAGTCTCCGGGGACAAGTAAATCAGAGCAGAGATTTCTCCATTCTCCCAACATAGTCTGCACATCTGTGACAAAATAACCATTCTGTCTCTACTAATGCGGTGCTCCTGATCCATGGCAGTTGGTTTGAATTTGTATTTTTCGGTAGAATTTACTGGCCTCATTCCTACTTCTGTAAGATTCAAGATTCTGACCCCGCACTTTCTCTACAACGGGTTTCGTTTCTCCTCCTCTAATTACATCGCTTTGTCACGGCTCGTGTTGCAACTGACTTAAGCATTTCCATACAAGCAGCGTTCTTTTCATCACTTGCTATACGACAATCTTCATCGTACCATGGTTTGTCTTTAAGCGATATTCCATAACCAAGTACGGCCTCTGCAGCAGTTTCCATAGAGTGGGAAATGTTCTTCCATTGCGTTTCAGGATCATGAGCCGGGGTTGCATTCTGCGCTAGTAGCTGAGTGAGCTTCTCTGCAAAGGCCGTGGCTGTCTCTAGTAATTGCAGCTTTCCGATGTCCTGCTTTCTATAGGTCTGGTTTCGAACGACTTTCGCTCTGCTTATCCTTGTGCGAACCTTTGCAGCAACCAGGTACACGCTGAAAAATAACGGCCCCAGCAACATATTGCAGGAAACATGTACATGTTTGAAAGCACTGTTTTCATGAATTGAAGATCGGCTGCTTTTTTGTTTCTTTGTTGTCAACCGTCTCGTATTTGATTTGGGTCTGAAAAATATATATTATAACCTATTAATCATTGTTACATTGTTACATTGAATAGTAAACACAATGTGTTTGGGCACAAGTATAGTATATTTGCGGCAAGATACAAACACGTTATATTTGCACCCAAACAATAAAAAAATGGCAGATATTTCAGCGTGTAGTTATTGGAATATATATTATCTCCTCGAATCGTACGTACGTCCATTACACTAGTACAGTGCCTTCCATCAACTCCCAGGTAATCAATCTGGTTCATCGTCTGTTGATCAGGCTAGATCTAAGTAGCCTAATGTCTTCATGTTGGAATCTTGTACTACTGACAACAAAGATTTTCGCCGCGGCAATATCCACCAATCTCATTCCGTTATCGCAAGTGATTGCGTGTAGATGGATTTTATCGATTGTTGGTTCAAAGACGTTTTCCCTGCTGACTTTAGCATTAAAGTGACCTAGAACAATCTTAATGCCATGACCAGGGCCGCGGTCGTATGTTTCCTCCAGGCCCTCATAGGACATGTCCTTGGTGTCGTCGTCCTTTCCTTCTGTCGGGGCATGTACAGAAATTAGCGATAAGTTGAAATATTTCGCTTTTATGCGGATGGGGGCTATACTTTCTCTCAAGGGATTGAACCTCGAGACCAGATGTCGAAGTCTTCGGCAACAAAATCCATGATGCAATTTCTAACGGCAGCTGTGGTATAGTTCTTCTTCCTTGTTCAGTCATGACCTGTTCATCGCCTCTCCTGGATAGCAGTAATATCAGTCTTACAATTCTCGAGGACATCTGTCAGTCGGACAAGGGAACCGAATCTGTATCGCGTTCTAACATTCGAAGTGAATATCCTTAAATCGTGGTCCATATAACATTTGCGGGTGTCGTCAACAAATATTGGGGGTTTACGTTTCTCATTCTAATTTGGTATTTTCAGTGACTGTGTAAGGGAGGCGGAAGGCAAGGCCAGCCCACCGTGATTTTGCATTTTACCTACTGCTAGAATGATTATGTCTCAGCCGCCCATTATGGATCAGATGGTGGCCAGAAAGCAGTGTGTCGAAACTGGATTTTGGTTTCTTTACCTTAAGTCCGCCGTTGGCCTGTAGTGTTGGCTCATCCGCCTTTAAAGGGCAAAAGAGTATGTCCACTGGTTCGAAGAGCTTCAGTGACAGGGCCACCTATTTTTCTGCTCATTCGATTCGCCTTCCCACTCTAGCTAGCTAAAGGAGGGTTCGGATAAAGCACTGCCCGGAATATACTTCTAAGAAGTAGTGAGCTGCTTCAATTGCCCCATGAAGGAATCATTTCTGGCCACTCCCAAGTTAGTGTCTATCACCACCACCTCCACGGTCAGTCCCATGTTCCATGACACTTGCTGTTTTTAAAATACAACACCAATTTTACGTCGATAGACAGGTGCCACCTGTCGCCTACTACTTGCCAGATTAAACCCCACGATTGGCTAAACTCAATTTGTTTAAAGTAATTTTAATTGTTTATTGATTGAAAACTTGACAAATTGAATGCTGAACTGTTTAATTGCCTAAGTATCCTCTTGCTATGAACCCTAATGTTTGTCTGTCTATTAACAAATTTAAAATGTTTTTTCATGATTACGAATTCGATATTTTACTTTCAGAATAAATTTCATTATAATGAATTTGAAAACTCTAATTATGTTGGTTCTTTCTACACAGGCCAAGCGAGTAAGTGAGCGTGAGTTGGTGTTGGTATTGGTGTGAAGTTTGTTGAACTCTTTAAGCTCTATAGAGCTAGAACTTTATACATTCAAGCGGTCTATATTATGGTGGTATGTACGGTTGATGGTTGTGTTGATAGATTAACCAAAGCTTCAAAAATTAAATGAAAAACAACAACAACAACAAAACGAACAAACAAACCATCAAGTTCATTGGCCTACGAGTGAACTTAACATTTGTTGCTCTACACCAGAGTTGAAAGAACTTCAATCCAGCCTAAACATAATTAAGTGAAATGAAAGAGTCGAAAAGAGGAAACAACAACCGTTGATGAAGCAACCGAAAAAGAAAACAATGTAACACGTTCCATCACAACAACAACAACGAAATAAAGCCAAAATTTGTTTAATTCATGTTTATGGTCATTAGTTATTTCGAAAGAAAGGAAATGTTTTATTAGGAGAATATTCTAATTCTATTTCGAATATTCTAATGCCACCTAGATCATTAATGGTGGTTACACACACACAGTAAGTATTGAAAATATAGGGGCGTGATAATGACTATGACAAACATTCAAAACCGGCGTCAAATACAAATAAGTCCATCCATATCTCGCAAACGGTGCGCGCTGTCGTAGAAAGGACAAAATGTGGGAGTATTAAGAAAATTCAAAATCGCTAAAAATTACAGGAAATAATGATTTAGACGTATTGTATGTTAATATTTAATTTTGAAACAATCATTATCTTTGAAGACAAACAAATTTGACATAAAATTCATTAATATTTAAGCGATTTATGATAAAGATTCAAAGTATCTCGACCCTATTATGTTGATCACTTCCTGTTGTTAGGATTCAAACTTCTTGTCCTACAACCAAGTTTGGGTCGTCCTTCTTTTGTGTTGTTTTAAATGTGCCACATTCTTTCAAAAGCTTTAGATCCATAGCATTTTCATTAGTAACCGCAATACCCGTCTCGTCAATTTCAATGAAATGTTTAAAGTGCATCCTTCGAAATCCCAAAGGACTCTGCGCCATACATTAATGCAGTATAAAACTTTTGCTTCCAAAAAATTTCAACATTTTTGTAAGTGCTGACAGATTTCAAAATACCAACTGTTTACAAGCAATATCTTCGTCTAATATTTTAGCTGACGATATAGTTCGGTATAACACAGGGTTTGTATTTTGTGGGCAATGTGTTACCTTGGATTACCCTGGGTAATCCATTAACCATCGTCGTGAGGAATGGGTAACGTTCGTTTACCCCTTGCCCACAGAGTTTGGGGAACTACCCAACAGGATTACCCATTAACCACAGGGTATGGGGAAAATAATGAGAATTTAGCCAAGTCGATAGGGAATCACCCTTCACGATTACCCATTACCTGCAGGAAATGGAGAAAATAAAGGTCAGTTACCTACAACAATGAGGAATTACCAACCACAATTTCCCTTTACCCACAGGGTATGGGTAAGCGGCCTTTACACGTTGCCCACGGCGATTGGTAATTTGTTGTATATTATATTTTTGATCAAAAAAATTAAAAACGTGGTGATAAAATGTCTATGTCTTATCTATATCTCGGAAACAGCGCGTCCAATCGACGAAATATCTATTTTTTTTCAACGTTACGGTCAACGGAGCAAGGTACCGTTCGATAGCTCCAAACACTTAGTGTGGGTACTCTAAGTGAAAGGAATGATGAACCTGCTCATTGGTAGTCATTTTAGAAACTCTAAAGAAAAATGTTGTACAAAATGTAAACAACAATTTGCAGAGTTTTTGCGAAGCCGGTGTTATAATCCTCCCAGGGGAGAAAATCCCAAACCCAGGCCGAAAGCCGTCCACGTGGGAGGCCTTTGTAATATACAACAACCGTAAAACCGGCGTTATAGCGATCACGGAGGAGAAAATCCCTAAGCCGCACAGAATGCTTTATAACAGGAAAACCTGCGGAAGCCGCAAAGCCGGTTTTAAATCCTTCCCAAAGAAGAAAATCCCTAAGCCCTGCCGAAGGCCGGCCATGCGGAAAACTTTGTAATATAAAAAAAATTGCCGCAGCCGGTGTTGAACCTTTCCCAGAGGATAAAATCTTTAACACCAGCCGAAGATCGTCGACGCTAAACTCTTTTGAACTTGAAAAATTTCCCGAAGCCGCTAGGCCGCCGGTGAACATTTCCCAGAAGAGAAAATTCCTAAGCCCAACTGAAGGCCGCCCGCACAAAAAGGTTTGTAATATAAAAAGAAAAACCGAGAAATCCCTAAGCCCGGTCGAAAGCTTGCCACTTAGACACATTTGCCACATTAAAAAACAGTCGAGGCGCGAAGATGGTGTTGAAACCTACCCACACGAGACAAAGTACAGTCGAATGCCGCCCACGCTTAAAACTGTTTTACATAAAACAAATCAATGAGTTTCGAACTCACGGGCGATGTGTTAACACCTTTTTGTTATCTGTTCGATTTCTATGAACACATTATTACATTACTGAATACATTGGAAAATAAAAAAAGTATAGTTTTTGTGCTGAAGGCTCAAATGCTATTGTACTTTCGTTGTTCTTACACCTGCTGTAACATTAGATGTAATATTGTTAAAATAAAAACAGCAATATTTAACTCACTGAAATGATTATTTTTGTTTTGTCATAAACAGCGCGAGAACAAGAAGTATTGAATAGTATAGAGAACTTATTGCACTTTTTTTCCGCTCTCATGTAGAGAAAAGAACATAAACAAGTCTTATTCTCTTTATAGAATATTTCAATATAAATGTAACATTTAGACAATATTATTATAAGTACATAAAACAATACAAAAAGCATAAATGTTTCAAAAGGCATCAATGTCTCACATCAAAATTATGAATGGACACAAAAAAGACAAAAAAAAAAGAGAGTAATACGTTTTCAATCATTCGCTAGGTGTCGCCAGTGCATTTGAGTCAAACAATTCGTTCCATGAGTTCTCTATACTATTCAATACTCTTTGCCGACGACGTCCTGCTTGTTTTTTCGCTGCCTCTACATAGACAATTGTTGTACAACAACCACGTCTGTGATGCTAACGCTTCGTGTTGTTTGCATGTGTTCACTTTGATAGATTGCCCTACCCGTGCCTATAGATGTTAACACATCAAAAACTATTTCGAAGCAAAGCAGCCGTTGTTGGACCCAGCCCAATACCAAAACCGTTATGCCAGTATCGGCCTCCCCAGAGGATAAATTTCAATTCAATCATGCAACGATGCAATATGCCAGTATAGGGTTATCTGATGTCTCTCGAAAGAAGTATTCGTGTGCCGCTGAATTCGTATAGGGTTATCTGATGTCTCACGAATGAAGTATTCGTGTGCCGCTGATTTCATAGAACAGAATATGCTAGTCCAGAGTTGAAATTCAGAACAATCACACCGCATAGGGAAGAGTGTAAGAACCACTCACTATTGAAGGATGTTGACGTAGACATTTTTACAGATGGATCTAAGACAGATAGTGGATTGGGAGCTGGGGTTTATTCGACGTCACTGGGCAAAAAATTATGAATAGGTGTCCTTGTTTCTAGCAATATCTTCCAAGCGGGAGTGGTGGCAAAATTGGAGTGTCGTCAGTTGCGAAATCAGGCTATAGTAGAGAGTGAAAATCTTCTCGGAGGAGAATATATTACAGGAGTCTGTCAGACGAGACCGCCGACACGACAAGACCTACCCTAGTCTAGGTTCCGGGTCATACGAATATATACGGAAACTATGCAGCTGATGAACTAGCCAGGAAAGGTTCTACTACAAATGTGGATGGACGAAACGTGATTGAAAGGCCTCTAAGAGTGGTGGGTGTAGCCATCGGTGGTGCAATGGTTAGTGTGCGCGGCTATTGTATATGAGTACGTGGGATCGATCCCTAATCAGACCATCTTCTATTTATTTCAACGACGGTCTCCTCGCATAGTGATGGCGACACTATCGAGTACTTAGCCATGAAAAAGCTTCTCAGAATACCGTTCGGAACCGGTGTAAAACTATAGTCCCAATCAGTGAGTGTAAAGCTAAAAAGCGCACATCTCACTGATTATGAGAAGCTCTACCCAATCCGATTTTTTTAAGAGTGGTGGGTAACGTGATTGATAACCACTTCCACCAGGAGGCAGACAAAACACGCGCCGAAAAATATGTATTTATGAAAGAAAGTTTAACGTGTTTGTAAGTTGTCGCAAATAGAGTATACTTGTGTCCAAACACATTCTGTTTGCTATTCAATAATACATGTTGGAGACACAATGATTACTATGTTGTAATCTTACCCAAATGGGGCTTGGTTTGTTACAAGCTGCTGAAAAGAAATACGTGACAGATAAAAATGAGAGAAAAAAACAATAGATCTTCAATTCATGAAAACAATTCTTGCAAAACATGAAGATGACTTCCTGCAATATGTTGCTGGGGCCGGTTTAAAAGTGTGTACCTGTCACATATCATGGACTATTTGGTCTAGATATGATAGTAGGAGTTCCTGATGATTCTAGACAGGAATACTATAGCCAAAATGACAGCTGTCATAATTGGTCACTGGACGATTGGTACATATGCTGCTAGCATGGGAATACAACACTGGCGTTACGATCGTAGTTGCGATGACGTTCATATAGCGAAACCCCCTGAATACTATCTCGAACAGTGCCCAGCCTTGGAAAATACGGGAGGACAATTTTGGGAAAGCCCCATATTTGACGGAATACAGGAACTGGGAAGCATTAAACTCAGTCGACTTCTAAAATACATTAGCAGTACTTGTTGGGCATAACTGGGAAACCTCAATTTACTATTGGCACAGTCTTTTCTTTATTTTTTTTTCAGGGTAACGTGGCTATTCAAAACGGCAGCACTGCTACTTAGGTGAGCATCCTCGGGTGAAACTTACTGTCACTATAACCTAAGCTAACCGTTGAATTCGTACGAAGAATACCTTCCATTTGAGTGCCCGCACTTGCCGTTTCCTCCGTGCCCCTAAGGGATCTCCATTTTTGGTTCCATGGGTCTGGCCGACAAATTTTTTTTAAATATATATTGTTTTTATATTTTACTCTAATTTCAGTTATTTTTAAGCCTTGCTCGAAGTCCGGCAATTTTACCTAAAGCTGGGGACTCGACACCTTTCGTGTTTTTTTTTGTCTTCGTCTCTTAGAAAAATAAACCTCAAACGATGTTCACTTGTCTGCCAGTTCGTTTGTGGGGAACGAAGTTTATTATTTTCCAGCGCTAATTTTGCCGAATTTGTTAGGAGTTTTTGATCCTTTTTAGCACTCAATGGACAGTCTTATATTATTGATTTGATAAATCTGGATTAAACATAGTCATTGGGTCCGTTGTTTAGAATCAGATGGCCTACTTAACAATTATGAAGTGACAGATTATTAGTTAAAATTATTAGAAATTCACGAATTGGGTCGCTTTACTCTACAAGAAAATTGGGAAATATTAAAAATGTTCTACCAAAGTTCTGAGTCTTCAGCTCACACTGTAAGAAATCTACGAAATAAACTCGATAGTAATGGAGTGCCATTAATGGAGTTTGTGAATCAATCTGTGAAGCGAGTTCGTCAATTCGTATCCTTATTGGGCAAAATAACTCATGCACACGCTCGTCCGGTGTGTCAAAGGAAAATACGCCGCTGTAGCTGAAAGTGTACTCTAACTGTCATCAACACGCACAGAAAAATATTCGAATTAGCCGCAACCGAATTTAGCCATATTATAGGTTGTGACAACCATATTATAGATTGTCGCAACCATATTAGAGGTTGTCACAACCATATTAGAGATTGTCACAACCTCTAATGCGGTGGTGAAAACATAATAGAAGTTTCAGCAAAAAAAATTTCAGTTGTGGGGACTGAAGTCGGTCGCGAAAACCTCAATTCGGTTGTGACAATTACAATGCGGTGGCGGTAGCCGAATTTACGATTGCTACAATCACTTTCGAATAATTTGTTTGGTGTGTTAAAATCAACTCGCCACCGTTCGCAGTAATTGCACATTTCTCAAAGAATTTTGCGTAAAGACTTCAGCATGAAGGCTTCTAAAGTCCAATTAGTCCAAGAACTGAATTAGTCCAAGGACTGAAGACTATCCGAAGCATTTTCGCTTTACCGAATGGACTGAAAGTCGCTTGGCTGCAGGTGCGTATTTTTTTTACCAAAAAATCATCTTTTACGATGAGGCACATTTCCACCTTGACGGCTACGTTATCAAAGAAAATTTCCCCCGATGTATCCAAAACGAGTGACGGTTTGGTGCGGTTTTTGGCATGGCGGCGTAATATAAAATTTATATTAAAATGAGCAAGGAGCCGCCGTTACACCTAATGACGATCATTAGCGTGCTATACTCAGCAAATTTTTGTTCCCAAAAGTTAAAGAGGATGACATCAACGACTTTGCGTTTCAACAGCACGACGATACGTGCCACACAGCCAACGTTACAGTCGACATTTTGCGTACTGTGCACGAAACCCGCACAATCAGCCGTAACTTGGAAGTCCATTGGCCGCCTCATGGCTGCGATTTGACCATGTTAGGCTATTATCTCCGGGGCTCCGCGAAATTAAAGTGTTAAGCAAACTATACTGAGTCCATTGCGGCCTTAAAACATGACATCTATGGTGTAGTTCACGAGGCAGAGGTCCTAACAATCGAAAATGTACAGAAAAATTTGGTAGGTCAAATGAGGTAGTGCATGCCGAAAACGAACGGCCCCAGCAACATATTGCAGGAAACATATATATGTTTGCAAGCAAGGCTTTCATAAATTGGCGGTCTGCTGGCTTTTTGTTTTTTTTTTTTGTTGTCTGTCACGTTTTTGTTTTCGGCAGTTTTCGACAAATGAAGCCACATTTGGGTCACAAAAATATATATCATAATACATTAATCATTGTCTCTCAACCATATAATATTGAATATCAAACACATTGTGTTTGGACACAAATATACTATATTTGCGACAAGCTGCACATACATTATATTTGCATCCAAACAACAAAACCAGACCGATTTTTGAGTGTGTGTTAAGAAAGTCGCATAGGCCCTTTGCACAATGTTGTATTTCATTCATAAATATCAATGATGGCCCTTACCAATAAAATCATAATTTTTCAAAAATTTCTATTTGTTAAATTAAATTCCAAATTTTACATGTCCCACCTGTTGTTAGATTTTAATAATTTAATTTTTAATAAATTACGAGTAAAAAATTAAAAATATACAACACCCCGGCACTAGTTTGAAATTATTGTCCACTTGTTGAACAAAAAAATACCTTTGCCCAAGGCCCTGTTCGCTTTGGCTGAGTCACACCTTCGGTTATTATAATTCAAACACAAGTAACGAGTTCAAATCAAACTTCTCTAATACACAGGAATTTCGAATGAACTTGTGCTGCAAATGCTCTCCAGCTAAAATCCAATTTAGATTTTACATTAGAATGTTGTTTTTCTTTCGGTACAGAAGAGCTCTGTAATATGTAATGTCTGTTTGTTTGTTTGTTTGACTCTATCGCATCAAGTTGGTTGTTAGTTTTTCTTTCTTGGTTGCATTTTGTGAAAAAGAAAGGCTTTCTCTTGCAATTTTCTTACAAAACTGGTCATATACAACAAACACGATTTGTAACGAAAGTATGTGCAACAACAAACCGATGCCACAAATGTTGCTGCTGTTGGTGCTCTTTCTTGGCTGCTGCTGCTGTCGCTAACGTGGCCGCCGATGCCAAAGAAGATTTTGCGCCGACAGTATTTATGCTGAAATGCCTAATAACGCGGAAATGGTACGTTGGAGTTCACAAGAGTTTATTGAACTGTTGCTTTATATCTAGAGAACAGTGCAGAATCTTCAGAAAGACGGCAGAAAATGAAAAATGAAACGACCACTTGCTGTTGGCTCCCTATCTATCAGATATAAATTGGCTCAAATCTTTGCCACCCTCTACACTAATCGCTACAAATTTTCGGTATTTTTCCACAATATTCTTAGGCATTTCTAAAATTGTTCTACACCTTAAAGTTTATTCCCTACTTGTTGGCAGTGGTAAATACGCAGAACACTCATATGTAAGCAAACGCGCATGCGTAGCGCTCTACACACACGCACACAGATACGTAGAACATACGTACGTACACACAAGTCTCAGTGCCCGTACTATTTTGGTCGTTGGCCCATAATTGTGTTGCTGCTGTTGTTGTTTGTTTTCATTCTTGACGTTCGATTTGAGCCATAGCAAAAGTTCAATGCTCTCTTGTAAGCCATGTCAACAAAGTATGCCTCATTGTCACTTCATCGTATTCCTATTCGTCTTTGTCTTCGTCTTGTACTTTTCCACCACTTCCCTCTTAACCCCTTTCCCCCTTTTCGCTTCGTCGTTTGTTGTTTTAAATGTTGGTAAAGAATAGTCCAAAACTTCTTCGTGTTTATTCGTTCGATCGTTGTTGTCTTGAAGTCCAACGAAAAATTCGCACAGAACTTTCACCAATTGGCTTTGCTTTCGCAGATTTTTGCGTTTGCTTTAATTTTTCACTCGCACACACTTTTGATGTCGTTGCTTTAAATATGAGTTTGCCGCTCTTGAAAAGCCGTCGTCGAAGAAAAGAACTGTTGTTTTGATTGTTTTGACTTGGCCAAGAACCTTTTACGCGCAAAACGCCTGTGACTCAAGTGATTTACTGCGAATCGCTTTCATTAATGAGTGTGTGTGATAACGGAAATGCGTCATTGGCGATCGACATTCACTAAAAGAACAAAAATGCTTATGTATCATAAACTCCTTTAGATACTTATACATTGAAGGACCCAATATCCGGATTCCAAATCAAAAACCTCGGCATTCAAGAATTTAAAAGGGTCCTTTTAACCCTTTGACAACCACAGGCAACTATGTTTGCCATAAGGTTTCTGGCACCTATAGTTGTATATATTAGGAGTTAGAGCAAATGTATCCATGGCAGATTTATAGAGAACATTAGTGGCAACAATAGTGTAGTGGGCGTCAATTCTCTAACTGATCCCAATTGACCACAATGTGTCATAATAATGGGTCAAAACTGATCTTACTACAAAGGCATTCAACAGGTCGAAAAAAAGGTTGGACGTGGGGGAACATCACGTACGTTGTGACTCCATACTTAACTTTAAAAAAATTTAAGGTCCAATATATATATGACATTTATACCGACCAAGATTAGCGCCTCTCGAAGGTTAACTCCCTTATACGGTATTTACGCAAACTATAAGATAAGCGCATTTGGACAGTTAACTCCGTTAATACACAAGATTACTAATACAAATTTAATCTGTAAAACTGAAGTGTAATTTTTAACCTCGTTTTAAACTGGTGTACAATTTGATGCAACTCTGCTAATTACTAACAAAATGCAACCATAATAAAAACCTACACAAAAAGACAACTGTTTGACAGACGGAAGTCGATCGAAAATTTTCCGACGCGTCGCCGACACCAAAAATTTTTTAAAGCTCACACGGACGCCGATATAAATAGCTCTTATTGGTTTGAACTGTGAGCAGAATTTTTCGACTGGCCCGATTTGACCGACTGATCCAATTTTAAAAGTTCATTTATTTCAAAAACAACCTAAATTTGTATAAAACTAGCAAAACGAATAGCCGCCAACTTAATTTTTCTGTTGTGCCACCGTCTTCGATAATTTTGTCTCGGCGCGGAGTTTGTCTAAGTCTAATTTGGAGTTGCCAACTGAAATGTCAATTTAATCTCAAATTCGGTGATGTAAACGAAAAGATTAGAGAACAAGGTGATCGCTAACCTGGCCGCGACAAACGGTGGTTTAAATGCGTTACTATACCGCATTTACACCGACCAAGATTAGCGCTTTCGACGGTTAACTCCCTTAACCCATGCTAACCCACAAGAGTACTAATACAATTTTAATCTGTCAAAACTGAAGTTTAATTTTTAACCTCATTTTAAACTGATGTACAATTTGATGCAACTCTTCTAATTACTAAAAATATCAACAATAATAAAAACCTACACAAAAAATCAACTGTTTGACATACGGAAGCCGATTGAAAATTTTCCGACGCGTCGCCGACACCAACATTTTTTTGATGCACACGCCGCCACCGGCAGTATTCGCTCTAACCGGTATAAAATGTGTAACGATTTGACCGACTGGCCCGATTTGACCGACTGATCCAATTTTAAAAGTTCATTTATTTCAAAAACAACCCAAATTTGTATAAAACTGGCAAACCCAATATAAATCCCAATTTAATATCAAATTGGATGGTGTAAACGGCTAAGATTAGAGAACAAGGTTATCGCTAACCTAGCCGTAACAAGTGGCGCTGCACCAAAAATTTTTTGAAGCTCACGCTGCCGCGTACCATTTTGGGTTCTCACTAGTTTAAAATGTGTTCTGATTTGATCGACTGGCCCAATTTGGTTCCAACTTTCATCCCAAATTTGTACAAAACTGGCAAAACCAATAGCCGCCAACTTAACTTTTCTGTTGCGCCGCCGTCTTCGATAATTTTGTCTCGGCGCGGAGTTTGTCTAAGCACAAAGTTGCCAGCTGGAATGTCAATTAACTCTCAAATTTGGTGGTGTAAACGTCAAAGATTACAGAATAAGGTTATCGCTAACGTAGCCGCGATAAACTGTGGTCTAAATGTGACAATAAGCCATGCTAACCAGGAAGATTACTCAAACAATTTGAATCTGTAAAAACTGTAGTTTAAGTTGTAAGCTCATTTTAAACGGGTGTCCAATTTGATGCAACTCTGCTAAGTATCAAACAACAAATGTAATCATAATAAAAACATATACATAAAGACAACTGTTTGATAGACTGCAGCCGACACAAAATTTTCCGACCCGTCGCCGCCACCAAAAATTTATTAAAGCTTACGCCGCTGACGATATAATTGGCTCTCACTTATAAAAAAAAGATCCCAACTTTTTACAAAATTGACAAAAGCAAAAGCCGCCAATTTAATTTTTCTATTGTGCCGCCGTCTTAGATTATTTAGACTCGGCTCTTAGTTGCTCTAAGCACAAAGTTGCCACCTGAAATGTTAATTTAATCTAAAATTGGGTGGTGTAAACGGCAAAGATTATAAAACAAGGTTATCGCAAATCTGACCGCGATAAACGGCTGTCTAAATGCGACATTAAACGTGCTTACATGGACCGAAAAAAAGTTTGGCAAATATATGTGCCTTTTAGCTAAAATGATGCCATTTTTGCGGCGCAGCTATTATAAGGTCATAGATCACGAGTTGATCACTTCGTCAGAAAATGTATGGTCGTCAAAGGATTAAGGACCCATCCATTAACCACAACATAAACCATTCAGCCGTTCTAGAAGCATTTACTCCGACCAAAATTAGCGAATTTCGACGGTTAACTCCGTCAACCCGCGATAACCCAGAAGATTACTCATACAATTTTAATCTGTAGAAACTGAAGTTTAATTTTTAACCTCATTTTAAACTGGTGCACATTTTGATGCAACGCTGGTAGCTACTAAAAAATGCAACCATAATGAAAACATACACAACAAATCAACTGTTTGACAGATGGAAGCCGATCGGAAATTATCCGACGCGTTGCCGCCAACAAAACTTTTTTGTAGCTCACGCCACCGTCAATATAAACGGCTCTTATTGGTTTTAACTGTGAGCAGATTTTATCGACTGGCCCCACTTGACTCACTGATCAAATTTTAAAGGTTCTGTTATTTCAAAAACATCCCAAATTTGTACGATCCTTCCGAAGTAGGCCTTAGATCCTCCCAAGTTTGTAGACTTTGAAAGAACTGAAGCCCTGTATTGTATTTCCTACGGCCAGAATGTCTCTTACCCGCTGAAGAATAACGGCCCCAACAACACATTGCAGGAACCATGTACATTTTTGAACGCATTATTTCCTTGAATTGAAGATCTGCTGCTTTTTGTTTCTTTACTGTGACAGACAGCAGTGTCAACAGTCAGCAGTTTCCAACAACAAAAATCCACATTTGGATCACAAATACATATATTATAACCTATTAATCATTGTGTCCCAAACATGTTCTATTGAGTAGCAAACATAATGTGTTTGGACACAAGTATACTATATTAGCGACAAGCTACAAATACGTTATATTTGCATCCAAACAACAATAAAGACAAATTTTTCAGCGTGTATCCACAGTGGAAAATAAATCGATACAGGTTCGAGAATGCAAGAGTTTTCTAGACGGAATCAGCACCACGATACGACTTTTCATTCCGGGTCATACGGAAACAGTCGGCAACGAAGCCACTGGTGAACTAGCCAGAAAAGGTTCTAGTGGCAATGCGGATAGACAAAGCGTAATTCAAAGCCATCTAAGAGTGGTGTGTAACGTGATTGATCGCCACTCCCACCACGAGGCAGAAAAAAAATAGAGAGAGAACTCACTCTCACGGGGTATTTGGCCTAGATATAACGGTAAAAGAACAGCACTCACAGCAACATTCGGTTGAGTCATCGCAATTACTCGTAACCGAATTTAGGGGTTGTCCCAAGAGCATTCGAGGTTATCACAGCCGAATGAGATGTTGTCACAATCGCAATAGAGGTTGTCACAGCCGGATTTGAGGTTGTCATGGCTGACATTTGATGTTTGAAAATGTTATTACCTGGCAACAATCCGCCAATCCACGCAATGTCGGCTTAGACCGCAGTTTAGCGATAACCTTGTTCTCTAATCTTTGCCGTTTACACCACCCAATTTGAGATTAAATTGCCATTTCAGGTGGCAAGTATGTATGTGCTTAGACGGATTTAGAGCAACTCCGTGCCAAATTTTTTTTGTACAAATTTGGAATGTTTTTGAAATAACTGAGCTGAACAGTCGGTAAAATCGGCTCACATTTTAAACCGATGAGAGCCAATTATATAGGCGGCGGCGCACGGTGTTGCAGAGTGTAAAAAACGCAAGCATGAGACCAAAAGTGACTATGTCCAAAGAGTTTATCAAATGAGTAGATCATCCAAGGATGACAAAACAACAAATCATTTGAAAAAACTCCACTTATTCTCCAAAAAATAGGCCTCAATTGGGCAGCACAAATAAATGTACTTTTTCAACACTCAAAATAGATCGGAGTTATAGTACATTTGTATAGTACATATTGTAACAAAAGCAATTATTATTATTTTATTAATTATTATTATTACTTTTTTATGAACTTTCAGAGCAAAATATGGAAGTTGGGTTATTGATCTGCGATGTCATGGAAAATGACACGACAAAACATTTACTTGAAATTAATGTTTGTGCCTTAATCCAAAAACAAACTGGGACGTAACATTTCCGGAAAGTCTTGGAATCTCGAAGTGAGGGTTTGTGGTGATGATGGTACTTATTGGAAAAAGGCTCCGGGAGTTTGTGCACGCGGTTTTTTGTAGGCGTTGATTCCGAAATGTATGTCGAAACGGTGATTTTGGAACAAAGTTCCTTATTGCACGCTGCGGGATGGGGGCTAAATGAAAAAAAAAATTTAACTACTTTTTTTTTGCAAAACAGTTTTTTTTGCAAAAAAAATCATTTTTCAACATAATCTCCTTTTAGGTCAATACACTTCTTCCAATGTTTCTCCAATTCTTGGATCTCTTCCACAAAACAGGATTTTTCGAAGTCCATAAAATAGGCATTTGTTTGATCAATAATTTCGTCGTTGGAGCTAAATCTCTTTCCACCGAGTCATTTCTTTAGATTTGGAAATAGGAAATAGTTACTGGGAGCTAAATCCGGAGAATATGGCGGATGAGGTACCAATTCGTAGCCCAATTCATGAAATTTTTCCCATTGAGACTACATACGTATGGACCCGTACATTTATGGTCAATTGAGAGCAAACGCGGCACCCATCTTGCAGACAGCTTTCTTAAACCCAACTAATCATTTAAAATCGAAACCACACTACCGTCTGAAATACCTATGGCATCAACAATCTCACACACTTTTACTCTCCGATCGGCCAACGCCATATCGTGGATTTTTTCAACACTTTCCGGTGTATTGACCTCAACTGGCCGTCCAGAACGTTCAGCGTCATTTGTACTTGTGCGAAAAGTCAGTAAACCACTTTTATACCATTGAAATCGATGGTGCAGAGTCCCCATAGTGTTTATCAAGCTTTTCCTTGGCTTGATTGACGGCTTTTTTTTCGCAAAAATTTATGTTTAATGAGCACTTGAAATTCACTTTCTTCCATTTAAAAAAAATGCACGAAGTTGAAAGTTTTGAACAGCTGTTAAACGCAACGTAAATGACGTTACTTGCTGCTCAAAATTTGACAGTAGTCTACTAACGGGTGGTACTTGATGGGAGCAGTACTGAATTTCATATAACTACGAGGGAAATTTGAAAATTCATGGACTTATTGATCCGCCCTCTTAAGTGTAAGACATCAAATTGAGTCTGGCTTTATATTGAAGGCTCTAATGGCACTCCACGACTTATGCACAGAGATTTGGGGGTATCTCGCCACTGACGCGTTGAATGTCGGATTTGAGCTCAGGAATTGTTTCTGGTTTATTCGCAGAAACCCGAGATTTCACAAAACCCCAAAGAAAGAAATCGCACGGCGTTAACTCGCATGATCTTGGTGGCCAGATCAGAATTTCTTGAGATAATTTGTTCTGGAAATCGTTGCTGCGGCAGGTGGCGCCATCGTTCTGTAACCACATGTCGTCCATATCAATGCCGTCCAGTTGAGGCCATAAGAAATCGGCCATCAAGTGAATTTTTTTTTAGATTTTCCATTATATTTTTTCTAAAAAATGCACGCAAATTAATAAATTAAATATAATTCTTTGGACTTTTTTACGATTTTTCCAAATTAGCTGAGCAAATTGAAAATATAAAAAAAAAAATAAATGGTTTCCCATTACATCCTATGAAGGGACAGGGGAGAACTTCTCACAATCACTGAGCTGTGCGCTTTATACTCGATAGTGTCGCCGTCACTATGCGAGGTGACCGCCGCCGAAAGAATTTTTAAGGTGGTCAGAGCAGGGTTCGAACCCAGGATCTCATGTACAAGAGCCGCGCACACTAACCATTGCACCACCGACGGCCATATATGAAATATGAAAATATATTTTTTGAAAAAGGAGGTTAAAAAATCTATGTGTTAACACCTTTTTTTACACGGTACCTGTTCGATTTTTATGAACATTTACATTATTTACATTAGTAAATGTTACATTCGAAAATAAAAAACAGCCTTCAATCATATGATGACGTTAGATTTAAATAATATTAATACTTAAAATTATTTAAAGACCAGTGCACGCACATGTGTCATTATTTTCGCTTAACCCATATTCAACCGGTGTTGCGTTTTCGCAACACCAACTTTGACGCATGGTAGCTCAGGTATTAGTACACATATTTGCTTACTTTTCGCTTTAAATGAAAGTTTGGACTATTATTTCTACGACAAAAGTATAAAATTTTTCCATATGTATATTTTAGTAGCATTTACAGCCTGTAACAGGAAGAGTTACACAAGAGCCCTTTTTTAAATAAATAATTAAATTCACGTAATGTTTTAAAAAATACGTAAACCTCTCGAATACTGTTGCCAAAAAATTGAAGAACAGAAGAAAAATATCATCTGTCAAAACAATTGTTATATAATATAATAAATGTGGTGGAAAAAATTGATGTTGCGAAAACGCATCGTTGGTCGATTGGGTGTATATCAGAAATTCCCGCCACACACAGTGTGCATTGAAGCTGTGATATGACGAAAATTGTTGATACCATGAGTAGGTGTCACTATTGTACATCAGAGGTCACGTCCGAATTTGACTGGTAATTTTCTCATAGGTGGTAAATCGCCATTGGAATTATTTTTGCAATATTTCGATACCTAAGTTATATTTTAGTTGAAAGTACTTTAGTTGATATTTCAATCTTTCAATCAATCTTTCCGCTAAGCAGCACTAAGTTGTACTGCAGATTACGAAGGAAGAAATGTTCCGTTTTCTTGGAATACAGATATTTTCTGACTATCATTCACTTCCTCAACTTCAACTATACTGTTCTGTGAAACCAGATTTCGGCATTCTAATTGTGAAGCAAGCAATGTCGCGTCATAAATTTACGATAATCAAAAAGGTATTTAATTTGATAGATAACACCAATATTGACACCACTGATCGATTTGCGAAAGTCAGACCTCTAATTGATATCCTGAATGTCAAATATAAACAGTTTGGAATTTTTACTACGCATTATCGATCGATGAGCAAATGGTACCATACTTCGGCAGGCACAACTGTAAAATGTTTATTCGAGGAAAGCCAATTCGGTTTGGTTTCAAAAACCGGTATCTATGTTCGGATACAGGCTATTTATATGAAGCTGTGCCGTATGCTGGCAATGCAACTCCATGCAATAAGCAGATTGGCTTAGGAGCATCTGTAGTTTTAAATTTGTTGCGCTCTGTTCCTTATCCGGATCGTCATGTTGTCTATTTTGACAATTTCTTCACGTCATATTACCTATTCTATTTGTTAAATGAGCGCAAGTTTCGAGCAAGGGGGACTGCAATATCCAATCGCTTGAGAGGTGCTGATCTTCATTTGGGTACCACAAAAAAATAAGTCAAAGGAATCGTAAAAATAAACCGGATAAGAGGCTACCTTCGCTCAAGTACCTGGAAAAATATGAGAATGATTATGTATTTGATAGAAACAATAAATTGTTTATAGGTCGTTGGCATGATAATAATGATGTCACTGTAGTACAAAATTTTGTTGGTGCTCAACCAGAAGTTTCAACGGCGCGTTACTCATCCGTAGAGAAGAAAAAGGTATCACTTCCACAGCCAAAAATAGTCAGTGAGTACAACCAGCATATGGGTAGTGTTGATCTACACGACAATGGCGTTGCCAACTATCGTATAGCAATCCGAGGAAAAAAGTGGTGGTGGTCATTGTGGACAATTCTGTCAATTCTACAATCGTAAATGCCTGGAAAAATCACTGCCTGATTGAAAAAGCTGAGAGCAATCGCCCGTTGTCTCAGTTGGAATTCAAAAGTGATAATGCCCGTGGTTTGCTACTGTATGGAGATCGGCCAGAGGAAGACCATCATACGAATACGATATTGAAGAAGCAGAAAGGCTACCCCAAATGCCACGTCTAGATGTTCGGGATCATGTCATATGAAAACCTACGGGCGGTACCAGAAAGAGATATGCTAAATGTCATTCGCAAACATTTTTCCAATGTAAATAGTGTAATATTTCTCTTCATTCTGAGTGTTTTGACACTTTCCATACAAAATAAATAAAATAGATAACAATATTTCGGTTATTTTACTCTTAAATTTAACCTTTCATTTAGGTACCACAAAAAAAATTCCTCACAAAAACTGGATTCTTTTCTTTTTATTTTCAAACCTAATATACCCTAACCGACCAACGATGCGTTTTCGCAACACCTGATTTGGGACTCAAATCTTTCAGGTATGTGATTTTTGAAGCCTCAATAGCCAGCATACAAAACTTCATTAAGTTATCGCAACAGAATCGGACAGTGGTAGAAAATGGGTTAATACTTTTTGTTTTATTCCCACAAAAGGCAAAGAGAATGCAAAGCAACAGACACATGAACATACATACATTGTTATGTTCGTACATACGCTACACAAGTTCACACAATTTTCGTTGCTCTCTTGCTATCTCATTGTTATATACATATAAACACGTCATTATTCTCTTTGCTCTGAGAGTACTCCGCACCCACACAATACAACTATTCCCCGCCGCTACATCAGTGTGTGTTTTTTTTCGCAGTCTGACAATCTGTGTTTCGGAGTCGGACAAATCCGTGTTCTATATAGGGGTGGGCACCATTATCATTTAGGGGTATGAAAAATAGATGTTGGCCGATTCTGAGACCTACCCTATATTCACACAAAATTTCATACAAATCGGTCCAGCCATTTCGGAGGAGTTTAAAGGCACACAATGTGTGACCGCAGTCGGACAAACTGTGTGAGCGCAGTCGGACAAACTGTGTTTGGATGTATTCACTTTGTGAATTTAGGCCGTACCCGCGCCTATAGATGTTAACACATCAAAATTAATAAAAAATTTATAAAATTTATTGCTGAAGAAGAGGGACACAATTAGAACAAGATTTAACTAGACTCCTTTGGAAGGACCTAAAAGTCACAGTTGTCAATAATAAGAATGGAATAAATTATTGCAACCTTGCACGAATGATCAAAAAACTGGTAACCCTCTAATACGAGGTTGCTATTTATATTTCGGGAATAGCAAATAATAACAAACATGTTTAAATAAAAATTGCTTTATTGTTTATGCAATATTCCCCTCGATGATCAATACACTTTTGCATTCGTTCAAACCACTTGTTATAGCAGATTTTCCATTCCTCTTAGGACATCTCCAAAACATGGTTTTTGAACGCTTCAACTGCTTCTTCGGTGCTTGTAATCGTTGACCATGCAGTTTATCTTTGATATTCGCGAATAAGAAGAAGTCACTGGGCGCCAAATCAGGTCTGCAGGGAGGATGAGTCATCAATTCGATGTTTTAACTGCTCAAAAATTCACCTGCTTGGCGAGATGTGTGAGAGCTCGCATTATCATGATGGAGAATGATTCGTCCTTGGCACTTGGTTTTACGAATTTCTCGGAAGACTTCCAGCAAACAAATGGTAGTGTACCACTCAGAATTGACCGTCCAACGTTGCTCAAGCGGAACAGTGGCCACATCACCCATTCGGCCGATGAAACTTCAACCACGATCAACTTTTCTGGATTTAGCTCGTCTTGAAAGACCTGCACGGTCGCTTGCTATTTTGTGTGCGGCTCAAACGCATATATCCATGACTTTTCACCTATCACAATTTATACACGTCTTTTGAACTTTTTAATCGTTTTCTTCCACCAATTGACAGGAACCTTTTTTTTTGAGCGATTGTCAAATTATTTGGGATCCAATGCGAATAAAGCTTTTTTGCAGCCAAATGTTCGTGCAAAATCGAATGTATAGAAGTGGAACTAATGGACAATGATGCCTCTATCTCACGATATCTTACATGACCATCTTGCAGTATCAGTTCAAGCACTGCATCGATGTTTTGTGGCAGAACAACCGATTTTGGACGACCTTTATGAAATACATCCTGGAGCGAACGGCGTCCGAGACTGAACTGCTCTTTGATGGTGCTTCATCACCAAGAGTCGAAACAAGTTTATTGATACACTTTTTCTCCATAATCAACGCCATTTTGTGATCGAGATGAATTTTTCAACACACTGTAAATGGAAGAAATAGTGCTTGTAAATAAAAACGTTCTATGTAGGTTTATGCTAAAAAATGTCAAGCTTTTCAATCAAAGTTCCACTTTCCATTTGGGAATATTAGTATTGCCAGTTCCCGTAATATAAATTGGAATCCACGTAATTGTATTTATAAAAATAAATTTTTTTAAAATTCCGACGAGATTACCAGACTTTAATAAAATGTCGGTATGTCGTTGCACTAATTCTGTGCTCTCTTCACAGGCATATAGTCCATGTTGTTCCCGATTTAATTTTGGATTTTATGTTTACAGGAATAGAATTTATTTGCAAACTCCGCAGCAAAAGGAAATAAGGTTTGAAAATTTATACGTGTTCGAGAATTCTCAACATGACAACTCACCAGAAATGCAAACACACCCACTTTTCGATGAGTAAAAGCACAAAATACTTTTTGGACGAACATAAAAATAAAAAGCTGATTCAAAGTTATTTTTAACTCTTTTTCTTAAATACAGATGTAACTGCTGTCGATGTAAACGCATTTCGACAACAACAAAGATGGCCAATTCGAAAGAAAGTACGGATGCGCAACAGTAACAAACTGCATACATGCATATGTACGTCTTGAATTGGAGGGCAGGAGTAAAAGGCTCTCATTCTTTTTAAGCGTTTCCATTTCAACGTCGTCGCCGCCGCAGTTGTCGTTGTCTTCGTCACCGTAACCGTCATTGCCCTCACATTTAAATGTATTAAGCAACTGTTCTTTCCTTTCCATTCCGTGCCTTTCCGTATTTATTATCATCATCGCCATCAACGTCGTCATCATCATTTCTTTGTGTTTTGGTTTTATTTTATTGTCTTATGCAAAAGGGTCAATAAACCCAACTTGACCATCGGTTGTTTTTTTTTTTTTTACTCTTGTGGTTGTTGTGTTTGTTTCCAATTATTTTTTTGTTGTTGCTTTTTATTGCTGTTGGGCGCTGGAGAATTTTTGGCGTTCAGTGAACCCAACGAAGTAAAAAACTAAAGTTTCAATGTTGTAAATTTAACAACCAAAAAAAAACAAACAACATAAGCCACAACAAAAACGAAAGAATGATGGCTAAAGAGATCATTGGCATTAAAACAAAAGACTTAGACAACAAACTTGTTACTTTGTCTATACACATATAGACACACACACACCTATTTACAGCCACGCCGCCGCGCGCAACACACGCTCACGCATATCTACTCTCATATAATTATTTATATGTTTCTTTGTATTGGAATTGTATAATTTTGTTTATAGTTTCGTTAAAAGCTTTTAAAATAAACAACTATAAATTCTATTCCATCCATTCGACGGAAACCCAACTAAAAGATTAGCCCCGCACTATTATGCTTTATTGTATGGCGCGGTATCCAATGATGATGATGGTGATGATGATGATGATGATGATGATGGCGATGATGATGATGATGATGGTGGTGGTGATAACGCTGATGAAGCTCATAGCTATGATGTAACAGACAACATCAGCCCTTTTACGGATGAGATCATAGTGTATACTTTAATAGTTATTGTTTAAAATACAAGTGAGTGTAACTAAACTGACCTTGGTTGTAAATTAGAGTTCGTAAACTGACCTTGGTTGGAGATAAGAGTTTGTCTTTATGGTGGCTAGACATTTATTACCAACTATTTATGTGTAAAAAATGGCTTCCAAAGGTAATAAAGTATCGTTTTAAATAACTGGTTTTACACTGGAAAATACTAGAACTGAAATCTATTAAAACTTTGCTTGATTTTTGGTACACTCACAGAAACATTTGGTTGCGGCGAACGGAGAGCTTTTAACGAATTTAGGGGTTGTCACAACCGAAAGAATTCGCTTACGACAATAGTAAATTAGTGTACGTCAAATGAAGACAAAACTGAATGAGGCTTTTCTGATTCGATTGTGGCAACATCAAATGTTGGTTGTCATGACCGAAGACTTTGTAAACGAAGTTCAAGAAATCGACCAAATGTATTGCCACAACCGAAATATGTATTTAAAAAAAATACCGTTCGGAACCAGTGTAAAACTGTAGGTCCCAATCTGTGCGTGTAAAACTAGAAAGTGCACAGCTCACTGGTTATGTTAAGCTCTCACCAATCTCTTCGTGGGATATAATAGGAAACCATTTTTTTGTGGGATCAGGCGAATCGAATAGCGTTTAATGCACGTACGACCTAGTGTGAAGTTGAATGATCTTAGGACCTTTTTGCGGAACATTAATTGGTGGTATTAATTGACGTCACTTCCACGTCCACGAACGCCCCATAACAATATTAATTTCCCAATAGTTGCCATCGTCGAAAGAAATGTATGAAGGTTAGAAAAGAAATCGAACCCACGTTGTCATGTAAAAGAGTCGAGCACAATAGCCTTTGCACCGCCGACACACAGTGTTGCAGAATGCGCAAAACGCGCGCAAGATACTTTTTCCCAAAAATTTCCGCTTTTGAGGAATAAAAGCTTTGAAATTATCTTCGTTTATAGTATATATATTTAAGACGGGTGCCATTTCCAACTGGCGGATGTCCTCGAAAAATATAAAGCTGACATCACCGCTAACCAGGAAATGCGTTGGACAGGATAAGGTTGCACCAGAAAAAAAATTACAGCAGACAGTTGTCCGAGGCCTTCGGCCACGGACTGTCCCTGCAGGCTGTGTCAGAGACATGACCATTAAGTTTAACGTAGAATACGCCATCCGATAAGACAGAAAACATATATAACAATAAATTCATTTGCTTATATTATTTATCATTTATTGTTATATATGTTTTCTGTCTTATCGGATGGCGTATTCTACGTTAAACTTAATGGTCATGTCTCTGACACAGCCTGCAGGGACAGTCCGTGGCCGAAGGCCTCGGACAACTGTCTGCTGTAATTTTTATATTTACCAACGGCATTTGATTCAAGTCCGTTTAAAAAAAAAATATTATGTTCAATTTTTTTAAACTTAATTTAATTTATGTATTTTAATTAATATTTTTATTGAAATAAGTTCTGCGAATGTTGAGAGGGCCGCCCTAACATTAAAAAAGGTTTACCTTATCGAGTCTTCGCATTAGCATTCGAGCGTTGTGTGAAAGCTTTACGCTTTACAATTCAAAATTAATGTTACAACAGCTTTATAGCTTTCGCAAAAAAGCTTTATTACGTTAGCTTACTGTTTGTTTCACTTTTTACTAGATACATGTTGCCAAGCAACATTAGCTTGCTGTTCGTTTCACTTTTTACTAGATACATGTTCCTAAGCAATGTTGAGCAACCAAAAACACTCAACCAAACACCACACATATGTTTGAGTGTATGTGTTTAAACAATTTTCATTTGAGAAATTAAAATACTAGAAATATATCAACCAATATGAACTGTATATCAAACGAAAGATAACATCTTCATTTACCTACAAAAAAATTTTAAAAAAATTCATCTAGCCGTTTCCTCAAATTTAATGAAATAAAGATTATAACAATAAAAACCTGACATGACTCCTCATACCGTAAGGTAAGACGTATTCTACGTCAAAAACAGCAATATTTACGAGGACGGATAAATAAGTCAGTGGCTTTTCGAACTTCCCTCGCACTTATATGAAACACAACACTGCTGCCATCAAGTGCCACCTGTTAGTAGACTACTGTCAAGTTTTGGGCAAGTTCTGTCATTTACTTTGCGCTTAACAGCTGTTCAAAACATACAACCTCGTGCATTTTTTTAAATTGGAAAAAGTGAATTTCGAGTTCTCATTAAACATTATTTTTTGCGAAAAAAAGCCGTCAATCAAGCCAAGGAAAACTTGATAAATACTACGGGGACTCTGCACCATCGATTTCAATGGTAAAAAAGTGGTTTACTGACTTCCGTTGTGGTCGCACAAGTACAAATGACACTGAAAGTTTTGGACGGCAAATTGAGGTCAATACACCCCCAAAATGTCGAAAAAATCCACTGTATGGTACTAGCCGATCGAAGAGTAGAAGTGCGTGAGATTCTTGATGCCATAGGCATTTCATACGGTAGTGTGGTTTCGACTTTAAATGATCAGTTGGGTTTAAGAAAGCTGTCTGCAGGATGGGTGCCGCGTTTGCTCTCAATTGATCATAAACGTACAGGTGCACAAGTGTGTAGTCTCAATGGCAAAATTCCATGAATTGGGCTACAAATTGGAACCTCATCCGCCATATTCTCCGGATTTAGCCCCCAGTGACTATTTCCTATTTCCAACCCTAAGGAAATGGCTCGGTGGAAGGCGATTTAGTTCCAGCGATGAAATTATTGATCAAACAAATGCCTATTTTATGGACCTCAAAGAATCTTATTTTTTGGAAGGGATACAAATATTGGAGAAACGGTGGAAGTATGTTGAGCTAAAAGGAGTTTATGTTGGAAAATTAATTTTTTTTTTGCAAAAAAACTGTGTTTCATTCAAAAAGTGACGGACTTATAGATCCTCCCTCGTATTACAGCTGCCAGGAGAGAAAACACGAATTTGGTTGCGGATTTATAGTTGGCAAGAGACTGCGGCACCTAGTATCAAGGTTCAACCCAGTGAGTGAACGCATTGACACAATTCGCATCAAAGCGAAATATTTCAACATCTCCTTAATTTGAATGCACGCACCGATAGAGGATAAAGACGATGAGGCCAAAGAATCATTTTATGAGTGTCCGGGGGGAGTATACGACCGCTGCTCTGACCACGACATTAAAATTATTCCAGGCGATTTTAATGCCAAATTGGGAGAGGAAAGTGTCTTTCGGCCAACCATCGTTAATCACAGTCTACATGATACCACCTCCGATATCGAAATAAAACTGATAGACTTCGCCGCTGCAAATAACATGGTAGTTAGTAGCACACGATCCCAGCATAAGAATATACATAAGGCGACCTGGTTCTCTTCGTCTCAGAGAACGAATAACCATATTGATCACTTGTTAATAAATGACAGGTACTCTTCTTGTATAAAGCATACACGTGTGAATCGAAGTGCCAATATCGACTCGGAGCATTATCTGGTGGCTGCGAAAACTCGCATGAGACTGAGCAGGGCGAAAAACGTACGAAGCCGAAGACTGGAAAACCTAGATATTGACGAGCTGCAAATGTCGGAGATATCAAAGGTCTATCAACAAAAACTCACTCTCCCGCTAGAGTAGAATACTCCCCCTCCTGCGGATCCGGAAGTGCAGTGGAAGCACGTTTCCCATTCTATGGAAACCCTTGCAAGAACTGAATTTGGCTATCAAAAACCGCAGAAGGATACGCCATGGTTTGACGAAGAATATCGCATTGGCACTGATGAAAGAACGCTGTGCGTATGGCAATGAAACAGCCAGTTACAACGCGTGCCGGGAATGAGCGGTTCAAGAGGCTGAGAAGCGAAGAAACCCTATTATTTAGGAGAAAAAATGGCAGTGGGAGCAGAGAGAGAGAACGACCGAAATATGCAGGATGGACAATGAATCCCGAAATTTATTCCAAAGGGCAAGAAGATCGAATAGCGGGCTGCCCTCCTGCAAGGCCGAAAACTGGAAAGGGAATTGATGACTGATGAGCAGTGTGTGCTTAAAATGTGGAGAGACCACTTTTTAGAACTAGTCCATTCAGATTCTTTCACTAAACATCAGGAGATAATGATTGTGGAAGACATTGTACATTGTAACACGTCTAGAACACGAACGAAAGCTTTCGTTCGAGATAGAGAAACAGGCTGTTAATGTATTATGTCCTGAATTCAAAAAGGGTAATTCATGTGTCTGTTCCAACTATCCCGGTATATATTTTATCCATCGCTTATAAGGTCTTGTCGAGCGTATCATATGAAAGACTAAAGCCAATAGTTGAAAATCTGATTGGACCTTTTCAGTGTGGTTTAAGACCAGGCAAGTCCACGACTGACCAAATATTCACACTACGCCAAATCTTGGAAAGACTTACGAAAAGCCATTCGTTACATACCATCTTTTTGTCCATTACAAAGCTGTTTTCGAGAGCCCAGACGGGGAAAATTGTACGAAGCTATGTGTGAACTTTGGATTCCGGCAAAACTGATCCGTCTCAGTAGACTGACGCCGACTAACACCAAATCAGCAGTGAAAGTGGGGAAATACCTCACCGAACCATTCTGTACCAAGCGAGGATTGACACAAGGCGACACACTCTCGTTCAATCTCTTCAACATCTTAATGGAGATAATAATGAGAAAGGCCGCAGTAAATACGAAGAAGACCATCAACATGAAAAGCCATATGTTGCTGGCGTATCCTGATGACGTGTATTTTCAAGAATCGAAAAAGAATCAGCGAAGGTGAGTCTTGCTCTTAATGAGGACAAGACAAAATTTATGATATTAACGACTGGAGAAACCTCTCGACTTGGTCCGCACTTGAATGTCGACAACCGATTTAATTTTGAAGTTGTAGATGAATTTATCTACCTTGAATCCGCCGTTGACAAGGACAACAACTTCAGCGTGGAGATAGATTGGAAAATTGTGCTTCCAAATAGATTCTATTTTGGGCTCAGAAAGCAGTTTAAGAAAAAAACAGTTTACCTATCCTGACATATGGCTCCGAAACTTGGGTCATATTGCAAGCGGATGAAAAACAAGCGGATGGTCCTGTTAGGGAAAACGGCGAGTACCGACGTCGTTGGAACCAAGAGGTATATCATTTGTATCATTTGACGTGAACATAGTTTGGCGAATCAAATTAGGCCAACTGCGTTGGCTAGGGCATGCTAATAGAATGGTAGAAGATGAGCCAGCGTGAAACGTATTAGATAACGTACCCGATGGCAGCAGGAAAAGAGGAAGACCAAGATGACGATGGAAAAACCAGGCAGAAGAATCCCTCCGTATCCTGGATGTTACCAACTGGCGAGAAACGGCGATGGATAGAACCAGTTGGAGAAATATGTTAAAATTGTCATAATTTGTTTGTTTAATTAATATGTGTAAGACACTTGATCCCATGAGTTTGTAAAATAGTCAATAAACGTAAAGTAAAGAATAGTGTATATAACCTCATGAACTTAAATACTTTGCAATTTTTTTAAATTTTTGAAAAATAAATTTCTTTATAATTTTTTTTACCAATTTCACTGAAACTTCAAACAATCACTAGAGATGATAAAAAGCTTTAGCACACCCAAAATTAACCCATTCACAAGGAAAAATCATTATTTATACATACTTTTTGGAATCATTGCTAGCTAAAAAGTCCGCGAAAATCTGCAATTCCAACCACCGCTACTTTTTCCTAATAAGTGCCCCTATCAACACACACCCTAAGTTCGAGGTTCCAAGAGGTTCCGGAAATGATTCTCCACATTTTGTTTTTGAATTAAATGCACAAACATTCATTTCAAGGAAAAGTTCCATCCGTCTTATTTTCTATGAAATTTGTTTGCAAATTGTTGACATTTTTCATCAAAATATTGGTTCTAATCGTCAAATCGCACAAATTGATATCAATTTTGATTTTCCATATAACATTTTGTTCATCGATGAAGATCATATTTCTTTGAATGGGTACGGAAATATGCAAAATTGTCGTATTTGGAGTGAAGATAATCCGCAAGATTGTATCCAAACACCATTATATCTACAGAAAGTTACTTTATGAGCCGTCTGAGTCATAGGTCCATATGTCTTCAAAAAAAGCTGATGGCTAGAATGTTACTGCGTGTAGAAAATAGGAGTTCCAGATTGCACCATGTACGTACCAGGGCTGGCGGGCGCATGGCCCAAATCATATTTAAATATTAATGACTGGCTAGGCCATGTCAATAGAATGGAATAAGACGAACCAGCACGAAGGAGTTTGGAGACCGAAATCGAGGAAAGACGAAAAATAGGAAGCCCAAGACTCCGCTGGAGGAATTAGGTTGAGGAATACCTGCGTACACTTGGAGACCTAATTGGCGAAATATGTTATATTCGTTTTGTAAGGTCCCTGACCCCCCGGTGTTTTTCGAGACCGGATATGTAAGTAAGTATATATTGGACATACAGGTGTGGAAGGGACGTAAATCAGGTTATAGAAGGTATTTAGGTTTCTACACTGATGGCTCCAAACTAGATGGTAAGGTAGGCTTTGGTGTTTATTCTAAAGAGCTGGGTCTAGTCCTAGCACAAAGGCTATCAGACCATTCTAGTGAAACGGCGAAACGTCATCACCGCCAGAGGTAAAAAAAAATCTACTCTGACAGTCAGTTTGCTATAAAATCTCTTCAAGCCCTATTCCTGACTTCACGAACTGCCTACAACTGATGCGCATCTCTATCTGAGATGGCCAAGTAGTTCGATATTCACCGTATATGGGGCACAAATACATTCCAGGGAAAAATAGAGCAGATGAGCTGGCTACATTAGAAATTACCCAACCTGCTCCACTAGCTATGAAGTATGTGGCTATGTCCCTTTCTGCATGCAAGCTCATGATTAAAACCGAAGCCCTCAGACATGCGAATGATAGATGGTCTCATAGCGTAAACAGCAGGATCACCAGGAAAGTATAGTCAAGCTATGACCTACGTTGTACTCTAAAATATTAAAAATGGTTTCCCATTATATCCCTTGAATGGATTGGGGAGAAAACCAGTGTGAGCTGTAAGGTTTCTAGTTTCGTCAATGAAAATAAGAAAAAGAGAAGGAGAAGAACAGAGCCATGTGGTACACCTGCAGTCAATTTATGCTCGTCGGATGAAACCCCATCTACAACAACTCGTATAGTACGATCTCTGAGAAAACTCGATATAAATCGAGTGAAGTTATCACCGACACCAAAAGCAGCGAGCTTTGACAAGAGTGCATCGTGCCATACTCTGTCAAAGGCCTTGGAAATATCAAGAGCCACTACCTTACTCTCACCAAGCCGGTGGATGGATCGACGCCACTGTTCCGAAAGGGACGCCATCAGGTCTCCAGTAGATCTCATTCAACGGAAGCCATACTGCCGATCATTAAGAAGGTCATTGGACTCAAGATAGTTCACTAGATGGTGGTTAACCATGTCCTCCATAACCTTCGAGAGCGCAGAACAAATTGCAATTGGGCGATAATTTGCAGGGTTACTTGCATCACCTTTTGTAGGGATTGGCTGGACATTAGCAACCTTCCAACGCGCCGGGAAGACTCCGGCACGGTATGCAAGGTTGAAAAGATTGCGCAGTGGACACGCCAGTGTCGAAGATCACCTACTCAAGACCAGTGCAGATATGCCATCCGGGCCCGGGGATTTACCTACGACGAGATTCGCGAGAAACTTTTTAACTCCTCGCGTTCGAAAAAATATCTTGGGCATGGAACAAGATACGTAATTGATCACGGGGAGTGGTTGATTGCTATCCGGCAAGGAAGAGTTCCTTGCAAACATTTCACCCAAGAGGTTAGCTTTATCAACCGCTTCAGTGAATGTTATGTCATCTTTAAGAAGAGTTGGGATAGAGGAAGAACTAACCTTTATTCTTCTTGCAAATGACCAAAAGCTCTTACTTCCACTAGGGAAAGAAAGGACTTTAGCACGAATACGCTGTTCGTGAAGAAACTTTTCGCGTCGAAGTACTTTGGCACACTTGGATCTTGCCTGTTTGCGTAGCAGTTCAGTATCAACGTTTTTATTAGAACGCCAGTCTCTGAACGCGTCCTCTTTTTATCTGACAGCATTCTTGCATGTTTGGTTACACCAACTTGCACCAACGATAATATTGTACGCTAAACCTAATATCTATTCCTAGACAAGATATCTCTATGCTTGTAGCTGTAATCACTGGACACTGTCTAATAGGCAGACACGCGTCGGAACTTGGAATCTCAGCTCACGATTACTGCAGAAGCTGTGTCGATGAAGAAAAGGACGAATGCGTCGTAAATCTCATATGTTATTGGCCGGCCTTCTGTATGAATAGGAGAAAATATCTAGGAACTTACTTCATGTTGGATCTAACTGGCATTCGGGATGTTAAGCTGAGTGATCTTCGAACCTTTCTGCAGAGTACTAGTTGGCTCGCCAGGGACCAATGTACGCCTTTACTTGAGTCACATACAAAAATATCGTCAGTTTTTAAAATTTTTTAATTTTTCTGCATCTGGTCTGTATTGGTCAACTAACAGATTTCTTCTATTTAATTAACATGTATTATTTTATTTCAATTTATAAATTATAGCATTAACTCAAAGAAGTTAAAATAAGAACAACTTTAATTATTATTTGAGGTGATAAGATCATGGGGTATTTTGCGCTGCAATGTCCTTGTGGTGGTGTCATCAAGCACAAGTCTAGCTTCCATATTTAAGCCATCTTTTGCACATGTTTTTCAGCATTTCTTTTTATTTCAACAGCGACAGTAGGGACATTTAGATTCTAATGTATATCATCATTTCGTATGTACCATGGCACTTTAATCTTATTTCTCAGAACTTTATTTTCAAATACTTGAATTGGTCTTGCACATCCCTGTAATTCAATGCCATAGCCCAAGATGGATTTTAATATTTGGAGGTAAACAAGCAGTTTGTTATCGAGTGAGAGGGTAGAGTTTATTTCTTTTAACAAGTTATGTTATTTGGTGTCGAGCTCTAGTCTTTTTCTTTTAATGTTCTCCCTCCAAGATAGTGACGAGTCAAGAATCAGGCCTAGATATTTTGCTGATCTTGGGAAAGGAATCTCCTTGTTGTTTAACATTACTGGTGCGAGCGAATTTGCTGTCAATGTAAAATCGACTTATACTGACTTTTCCTTATTAATTTTCAATTTCCATTTGTACACGCAGAAAAGTCGGTCTTGTTTGTTGTTTGGATGCAAACATAACGTGTTTGTAGCTTGTCGTAAATATACTATACTTGTGCCCAAACAGGTTTTGTTTGATATTCAACATAACATATTTGAGACACAATGATTAATAGGCTATAATATTTATATGTTTTTGAGACCCATATGTGGCTTTTTTTGTTGGAAACCGCTAAAACCAAATACGAGACAGATAACAAAGAAACAAAAAAGCAGCAGATCTTCAATTCATGAAAACAGTGTTTGCAAACATGTACATGTTTCCTGCAATATGTTGCTGGGGCCGATATATTTCAGCGTGTACTCCCACAATGATTGTGATTGTGAGAAGCTCTCTTCAATCCCTTCATGGGATGATATGGGATACCATTTTTATTTTGTTGGTCATAGACGCTTGCAAGTTGGTTGACGTTTTGGATGTTGACGTTCCTTTGGATATTATAGCTGTGTCGTCGGCAAATGTAGCAATTTTTGTGTTCATTTCAAGTGGAATATCGTTTGTATAGAGAAGGTACAATATTGGTTCCAAAATACTACCCTGTGGAATGTCAGCGTATATATTAACTAGTTGGGAGTATTGTGCCTCATACTTAACTTGAAAGTATCTATTGGATATATACGATTTTAAAATATTGAAGTTGTTGGCTGGAAATGTACGAGATAATTTAGCAATTAGTCCTGTGTGCCAGACCTTATCGAACGCTTGGGAAAAATAACGGAGCACACTTTTCTTTCTTCGTAAGCTCGTCCAATTTCATTTGTTTTTCTATGAATCTTTTGTATTGCAGAGTGATTTTTTTCCGGACTCCAGATTGGTGGATCGGTATGAAGTTTTTGACCACTATTATTGCACTCAACCATTTTGGCACTATTCTTTTAACAGGCTTTGATATTTTAGGAAGAAGCTAGATTGGTCGATACGAAGAGACTTGGTTTGTACATTTTCCATATTTAAAGATCATTATAACAGAGGAAACTTTCCAAAAGCTTAGAACATGGTGGTGTCGAAATATCGCATTGAAAATTAGTGTTATCATTTTATATGGCAAATGGTGGATTTTTAAGAGGTAATTTTTGGATTTTCGCTTGGTGTTGTCACTATTTCATTGGCATTATTCGCGTTCTGTGTAATTGTGATATGTTGCTCATAAGCAGGACAATTACCAGTTATGTTATTCAGCTTAAATACATTTTCCAAGTGTTCAGAAAATATATTAACTTTTTCGATGTCCGTTTTTGCCCAAATTCCATCTGGGAATGCTTGCTGTATTCGTTCTGTAGATTGACCTGTTAGTTTCAAGAGCTTAGATTTACTCCGCGACAGGTTCTGGAACTTTCGTGATTTTTCCCTTGTTCTATTTTCGCTATTTTTTTTTGTTTTTTGAGTTGTTACTCTTTGTTATTTCAGTGTGTTTTATCTAGTGGATATCTTGTCATATGAGGAATAATATGGCTTGAACGCCCCTTAACAGTACCAGGTCAATTTATACGTTCAACGATGCGGACTTAATATGACGACCCATGGTAATACAACTGCCCTCATTGGACTAAGTGTGTCAATTGTGACAGCCACTTCTACCTAACCTAACTTAACCTACGTTGGGTAATTGTTAATCAACGGTAAATCAATTGTTAATCAATCAATTTGCCCCTAGGGATCTGCGATTAGACCGCTTTAGAGTTTCTTCATGTGGGGTGCCTTTAAAGATTGATGTTATGCGAATAATCTAGAAATGATCCACACCCTTAAGGCTAATATCGTCCGAGTGACATAGAACCAGAAACCGTCGACAAAGTCTTGAAAAATGGGACTGACAAGATGAGCATCTGCGAAGCCAGCCAAAGCAGCAGCATGAATGAAATCGTGTTCCATAAATAATGGGAATATTTGTTATTTCTAATAGAGCAATAATAAACTAAAAGAAATTAAGTTTAATTAATTTTATTTAATTATTGAAAGATGTTTTCATTTGGACCACCCTTTACTGAAAATGATAAGTGTCGCGTGACAACTTATAAAAACGACGCCTACACATATGTTAGTTAAATATTTAACCATCCCTGTATGAGAAAAATCGGGAAAGAAGATCAAAATATACAGACGGAATTTACTATTGTGTCGGAAATAGAGCCGTCTGGCCAGGTCTGCCTTCTGCAAAGATGAGAACAGAAAATATATTCACAGACTTACAAAATGCACTGTATGTGCCGTCGGTGGTGCAAAGGTAGTTTGCGCGGCTTTTGTGCTTGAGAACGTGGGTTCGATCTCTGCTCTGACTACCTTAAATTTCTTTCGACGGAGTATTTAGCCATGAAAAACCGTCTCAGAAATACCGTTCGCAATTAGCGTACAAAAACTGGGGGTCCCAGTCAGTGGGTATAAAACTAGAAAACCCACAGCTCACTTGTTTGTGAGATGCTCTCCCTAATCCCTTCATGGGATGTTACAGGAAGCCAATTTTTTTACTGTATGTATGAATTGAACACTTTTGAGTCTTGCTACTTATCTACTTGGTATCACGTTAAATCCCATATGTAGATTTCAAAGAGCTTCTCACAGTCAGAGAAATTATTGCGCTCAGTTTTGAACTCAAAAATCAGCATCTAAATTTGTACAGTGAGTCCACATGGTTATACCTTGTGTAGCCTTTTCATGACTAGGTCTTAATCAAACACAAAAGCACTGAGAATTTCTATGTGCCGAGTGTAGAAGCCTGAATCGAGATTTTGAGTTTCAAAATCGTAGCATTCAAATTGTGGCCATAGTGGAGCAATGGATTCGATCCCCGCTCTGACCACTTTACATTTCTTTTAATGGCAATCACTTCGCTTAGTGACTGCGACCATATAGAGTATTTAGCCCTAAACAAGCTTCTCAAAATACCGTTCAGAACCGTTGTAAAACTGTAGGTCCCAATTAAAAAAAAATAAATGGTTTCCCATTACATCCCATGAAGGGACCGGGGAGAACTTCTCACAATCACTGAGCTGTGCGCTTTCCGGTTTTCACTCACTGATTGGGACCTACAGTTTTACACCGATTCCGAACGGTATTTTGAGAAGCTTTTTCATGGCTATATACTCGATATGTCGCCGTCACTAAGCGAGGTGACCGTCGTCGAAAGAAATTTTAAGGTGGTTGGAGCAGGGATCGAACCCAGGATCTCCTGTACAAGAGGCACGCACACTACCCATTGCACCACCGACGGTCCCAATTAGCGAGTGTTAAATTATTAAATTAAAAAGCGCACACCTCACTGTTTGTGAGAAGCTGTCTCCTATCTCTTCATGGGATGTAATGCGAACCATTTTTTTCTTCAAAGGCAAGTGAGTTAGAAAAGCACAAAACTGACAATAAAAGACTCTGTGAATTCTACCCTATAAGAGGAACGAGATCTTAGGCGGTGTGGTAAAAATCGTGATGCCACTCTGTTACACAGGTTCTGAATTTCGTTACACCGGGTCTTAACTTAAATCGCAAAATCGAAGCATCGAATCTGCACTAACCTAGTCAAATGGGTCAAAGTCTCTTAGAGATTTGTTACTCTTTGCCTCGAAACTATGACAATTTGTAATTTTCAGTAACAAAAATCTAGCAACAGTTTGAATGAATCTAGCAACAGTTTGAATGTAATTGATTTGTGGATTTTCCCGCCATAATGCCGCACATCACCATGAAGAAACTTTACCTTGAGCTAAATATGTACTAAGTCTGATGAAACATTTGCATACCTGGAATGTTGAAAAGGGTTACTACATAGTACCTTAAGTGCCCTAATTAAAAAGCAGTTGTCAATGACCAACTTAGCCTTGTAGTCACTAGGAAAAGGGTTGACACCCCTTTTCCCAAGCGTTTCCAGAAACGTGTTTAAAGATATGGTTTATGATCTCCGCTGCCGTTTCAATTCCACGCTTGTAGCAAGAATATATTTTATGACAATGAACTGACCTTGCACTAATTTCCATGCCACATATTGTTAAGGCAGAATGCAAAATGTCCGCCTGTCTGTCCGTGACAGAAGTTTCCAAGTAATTTAGTTAATTTAGTGCGAAATGCTTAAGTTTCGTTTTGTTAATGATGGAAGGACAAATAGTGATGTTGATTCGTGTGATGGAAAACGAAACTCATCAATATATTTATTAAAATATATTTGTTTACCATTTATTGTTTGATTAACTTTTTTTCCCAATATCACCTGACGCTGGGGAACCTGTTGTCAGAGTGCATTCAAAACCATTGAATACATCACAACCACCACCATGGCAACATTCTACCTGTTTAGCCCTTAACACCTTCTTTCCGATCATCATGTAATCCTTCTGTGCTGCTGCTCCTGCTGCTGTTTGAAATTGTTATTAGTCATGCAACATAATCCGTTTCCGCCGTCATTCATCCCTATTCACTGGATTGTTTGGTTCACACAAACATAAATTTCCGTAATAAAAACGTAAGGGGCAACGGAAGGATTGAGCTCACTACAGTTATCCACATCTTTCTCCTAGATTGTTTGGTCTTCACGCGCTCGTGAAAGGTGTAAAAGGGATGTTTTTCTATGTTTCTGTGCCTCCTCTAACTGGCATGATACCAAAGCCTAAGGATTTAATTTCATATGAACATCTCATCATATGGTGTTTACCGTATTGTAGTATCCTGAGAAACCCTTTTTGTGTTCGGCATAAAGTAAGAATAGGAATAGGACAACCAAATAAGGAAAAACAGCAGAAGGATTTCTATTGTCTATCAAAGTATGTGAGATTTCCATTTGTAGTCAGTTTCATCACTGTCATAATGATGTTTTAATGATGAAATCTGTTGGCATTTTACGGAAATTCTATTCATTTATTCAAATTTATATAAATAGTGTTGTATTGTTGTATATTTTTTAATGGAGGTTCTATCAAAAATGTTGCATAACGGTTTATATTCATTTTGATATCCGCCTCAGCAATTATGTTTATGCTCTTTTGTATTTGGAAAACAATTAATAACGGTTTAATGCGGCAGTTGTTACGTTATCGGAGACAATCTTCCACATGTTTCCTTTGCCAAAGAAACAAAGGCAGAAATCTGCAGCAACTCAATTGTTAGAACCACCAGCATCTGCATAAACATTATGATTAGCAGAAATTCATCAAATTATTAACATTTTTGACAGTTGGAAAGATGTAATGCTCGTTTCAATTAACTTTAAGTAACCCAGCCAAACCAAAGACTTAAGACACAAACGTCGTTGCATGAATACTACTTAATGGCATAGAATCGGAATTCGCATGTGGCTTAAAAGTTATCAATAGTCAAAAACTGTAAAGAGCTTTAACATTTATTCATGATAGTTTGAAGAACTGCAAACCAACGTCAATGTCGATAGTCATAAGTTTTTTTTTGCCAAAGGAACAATGGAATATATCAATATAAAACTTTATACACGCTGAAAATCGATCTGTTTTTGTTGTTTGGATGCAAATCTATCGTAGTTGTAGCTTGCCACAAATATACTATACTTGTGTTCAAAGACATAGTGTTTGCTATTCAAAACCTCAGGTTGGCGACAAAATGATTAATTGGTTATAATATACATATGTTTAGGGGCATCTATGCCTGAGTCTCAGTGTATTATGTCCTGTATTCAAAAAGGGTGATCCGTGTGTCTGTTCCAACAATCATGGTATCAGTATTTGATCCACCGCACATAAAGTCTTGTCGAGCATATCATCTGGAAGACTAAACGGAATTGTTGAAAACCTGTTTGGACCTTGTCAGTGTGGTTTTAGACCAGGTACGTCCACGACTGACCAAATATTCAACCTACGCCAATTCCTGGCAAAGACCTACGAAAAGCAAATTGATACATACGTTATTTTTGTCGATTACAAAGCTGCTTTCGATAGCCCCATACGGGGATAACTGTACGAAGCTATGTCTGAACTTGGGATTCCGGCAAAACTGATCCGCCTCTGTAAAATGACGCTGACCAACACCAAATCAGCATTGAAGGTGGTTAAAGACCTCACCGAACTATTCTGTACCAAGCGAGGATTGAGACAAGGCGACACACTTTCGTGCAATCTCTTTAACATCTTAATGGAGATAACAATGTGAAAAGCTGCAGTAAATATGAACAAGCCCATTAACACGAAAAGCCATATGTTGCTGGCGTATGCTGGCTACATAGACATCATTGGGCGAAATGTGCGAGAGGTTACTACAGTATTTTCATGAATCGAAAAAGAATCAGCGAAGGTAGGACTTGCTATTGATAAGGGCAAGACAATACTAATGGTGTCAACAACTAGAGAAACCTCTCGACTTGTGCCGCACTTGAACGTTGTCAACCGATTTAATTTTGAAGTGGTAGATGAATTTGTCTACCTTGGATCAGCTGTGAACAAGGACAACAACGTCAGCCTGGAGATAAATAGGAGAATTGTGCGTGCAAATATAAGCTATTTTGGGCTCAGCAAGCAGTTGAGGAACAAAGCCCTCTCTCGATGGACAAAAGTCCAGCTATACCAGACTCCCATTTTACCTGCCTTGACATATAGCTCCGAAACTTGGGTCATATCACAAGCGGATGAAAAACACCTGGGAGTATACATACCATACCATGGTCCTGTTAGGGAAAACGCCGAGTACCGACGTCGCTGGAACCAAGAGCTATATAATTTATATTCTGACGTGGACATAGCGAGGCGAATCAAATTAAGCCAATTGCGTTGGCTAGGTCATTTTGTCAGAATGGATGAAGATGCACCAGCGCGAAAACTTTTCGATAACGTACCCGATGGAAGCAGGAAGAGATGACGACCAAGACCCCGCTGGAGAGACCAGGCAGAAGAATCTCTCCGTATCCTGGGTATTACCAACTGGTGAGAAAAGGTGAAGGATAGAGCCAATTGGAAGAATATGTTGAAATTTGATTATTTTGTTTATTTAATTACACATGACTTCTGACCTCATGAGTTTTTAAAATAGTCAATAATAGTAAAATATATGTTTTTGCGTCCCAAATGTAGCTTTGTTTATTGAAAAATACTGATAACAAAAATCATGACAGACAACTATGGAACAAAAATCAGCAGTTTTTCAATTCATGAAAACAAAGCTTGCACGTAAGTAAAGTATATGGATATTTCAAGATATTAACATGGTTCCTGCATAATGTTACATGGGATGTTTTTTCCAGCGTGTCCCAGTACGACCAAAACCTGCTTGAGATTGAGCAAAATTCAGGGAATGCATTAAGCTATTGCCATTTTTGATACTTGCAAAGATTCTATGCTTATTTAGCTTAACTTTAAGAAGCATTATTGTGCATTTAGTTGCAATCTAACGAAAGACTTAAGACACATGCATCTTCAGTAAAGCAACAGCGGATAAATAAATGTAAACTTATAAGTTACCCATGCCACAAAAGTTTTTTTAAATAAAACAAAACCGGTTTTAGATACCAATGAAATTTTTTATTCCTGTGAAAGTACGTTCGATGCCATTATGTCTGGAACTCGATTTCTTTTACATAGCCACCACGGGCACGCTTGCAGAAGTCCAGACGCTGAACCCAATTTTCGACAGTTTTCAACCATAAACCGGCCGATACTGCTGCAATTTCACGTTCGATATTCGTACGAAGTTCATCAATCGTCGCTGGCTTGTTGGCATAAACTATAGACTTGACGTAGCCCCACAGGAAATAATCTAACGGCGTCAAATCGCACGACCGAGGCGGCCAATCGACTGGGCCATTTCGTGAGATAACGCGTTCACCAAACTTGGTTTCCAATAAATTGATTGTGGCATTCGCTGTGTGGCTTGTGGCGCCGTCCTGTTGGAACCACATGTCCTTCAAGTCCATATTATCCAATTGGGGCCAAAAATATTCGGTTATCATTGAACGGTAGCGATTCGCATTCACAGTAATGTGCCGGTCTTGATAATCACGGAAGAAGTACGGCCCAATGACGCCGCCGGCCCATAAACCGCACCAAACCGTAATTTTTTCGGGATGCAATGATGACTCATGGATTACGTGTGGATTGCTGTCTGACCAATAACGCATATTTTGTTTATTGACGAAGCCATTCAGCCAGAAATGGGCCTCATCGCTGATTGTGGGGGCCTCTTAAAGTTGGCCTCTTAAAGTTGAGGCCACTGACTCCAAATTTCGGTAGTAAATTTTAATAATTTCGACACGTTGTTAGCTCGTATAACTTTCCATGATGACATGGCAAACCTTACTGAAGAGAAATATCAAAAGAGCGGGAAAAAATATGGCATCGTTTGCTGTCCCTATCGATTTACTTTTGTAGCGTCTCTATTGAAAAACCCTTTATATCCCTTAGAGTGCAAAGTAGTGTACAAGGACCAGAAAAGCTCCAGTAAAAACAATAGTGCGTGGTGATTACAAATCTTCTGGATTTAATAATATTCCAGCGGATCTGTTGAAATATCAGTTGAAATATGGTGTAGCGCATGGTTAGACAACCAAATTCTTGAAGAGTGGAAAGAAGGTGTGGTCCCGAAAAAGGCGACCTATTGAGCGGTATTACTCAATGCAATAGGCAAAAGCGGATATCAATAGTGGTTTAGCAAATTGTGAGGAAGGAGCTGGTGAGTTTCAGATCCGTTCGTTCGTGTGCCAAGCGTGGGTTCAATTTTTTATAGTCTTTTAGGGTTATTTTCCTGATAGTGTCGCCTTCACTAAATAATGTGACCGTTGCCGAAATAAATCAAATTGGTTTTGTGTGGAATGAACCCACGCCCTTACGCACGACAGTCGCATAGCCATTGCACCACCGGTTGTTACAAAGCCTTCCAACCCATTAACTCATCCTCCGCAAATATTGAAGTAACGTGAAGAAATGTCCTGTGACTATAATAAGATGTTTACAGTTGGCTTCATTGTAGTTTAATCAACAGTTAGCAACAACACATGTTTCTTTGGTAAGGTTTGTCATTTAGTATATAGATTTCCTTTTAGATATATTCCAATATTTCATTAAAACATCCTGTCTGCTCTTGTAAATGTGTTACAAGAGATACAGTACATCCTTCTATTTAAGGTGCCCCCAAAAGTACACATTGCGCTAACTACAGTTAATCATTCAAATCAAATTTCGTGCTATCTCAAATTCATGCATCCATTTCATTATGGAATCCTGAATCCTCTATTTGACGATACAACTTTTTGTAATTACTCCACCGTTAGGTAATGAAAGCGTCTAACATAAATACACGTAACATCCTGTAACATCCGTTCTTCAACAACAACACTTAAGGATTTCCAAACACACACAAAAATCCCACTGCTCATATGGCTCTGTAATTATGATCAATATGATATCGAGGACACTTCAAACAGTCTCCCCTTCGTGTAATGCACATTCGTCTCAATCACCGCTAACGGTTTACCACGGAATGAAAGGATTTCCCACTTCATTTTCTCCCTTTTCATTCGGGTTTTTATACAAAGAAAGGAAAAAAAACGCCTTCACTATTTCTAGGATAAAAACGATCATAATGATGATGACGGTTTGGATGATGAGGATCCTGCAACCAACCACCTGACACTATCGAAATAAAGAAAACAGTTAGGCTTTTCATGCCGCTATAATCATAGCGCATCCTGTAAAAAGACATTTCAATATAGTCCTAGTGAACATTCACTGCTTTATATGGAATTTGATTATCAAGTGTTGCAGCCATCCATCTGTCGCAATAGACCGGAGTGGTTGAATGGATGGCTGGATGGTGGAGCGATATAATGGCTGCGCGTAAAAAACGACAACCATGAGAGAGGAAAGCGAGAAAATCTTGCGCCTTTTTTTAGGGGTTGCAAAGGATGTGTCGAGGTACATCCTTTTTACTTTAATTACGTTGTAATATAAGTCTGTCTGCTATAAAAGCGGGGTTCAGAATGCATTCCAAGAAAATCGTTTTATTTTCATTGATTTTTTGAATTGAATCCTTTCAGGACTTTAAGTAGAACGCAAAAAGCTTTAATATGTGTCAGTAAGTAAAGGGCTTAAGCAATTTGGAACGGAAACCAAATCCCAAAAATTAGGTCATTAGAACAAATATGTTTGGAAGGAGGAAAACAGAAAAGAACTTTTCATATTTTCCCTTCAATTGAGTTATGAATGAATGTAATTTCAAAGGAATATAATAAGGTTAATCTTTTGCGATTTATCTAATTCTCAATGAAATTTTCGAGGATTCCTTGATGTTAGTAAATTACAGAAAAATGGTTTCCCATTACATCCCATGAATGGAATGTGGCAGAGCTTTTCACAACCAGTGAGCTGTGTGCTGTCTAGTTGTATACACACTGATTAAGACCTACAGTTTTACACCCGTTCTAAACGGTATTCAAAAAAAAAAAACCGTTTCCCATTACATCCCATGAAGGGATTGGGGAGAGCTTCTCACAACCAGTGAGCTGTGCGCTTTCTAATTTTTCACTCACAGATTGGGACCTACAGTTTCTACACCGATTCCGAACGGTATTTTGGGAAACTTTTTCATGGCTAAATACTCGATAGTGTCGCCGTTACTCTGCGAGGTGACCGCCGCCGAGAGAATTTTTTTTAAGGTGGTCAGAGCAGGGATCGAACCCGGGATCTCATGTTCAAGAGGCGCGCACACTACCCATTGCACCACCGACGGCCACTCTAAACGGTATTCAGAGAAGTTTTTTCATGCCTAAATACTCGATAGTATCGCTATCACTAAGCGAGGTCACCGTCTTCGAATGAAATGTGAGGTGGTCGGAGTACACATCGAACCCACGTTTTCATGTACAAGAGCAGCGCACCTGTACAACGTGCACCACCGAGTGCCACAAACATCTAATTTTATAACTTGAAATTACCAGGCGTTATCAGTAAAGCAATGCATTAAGGCTGGCGCATATGCATTATCAGGTCGGAGATCAACTGATCCATCTACATATAGTCGATGCCAGCAACTAGAGTTTAAGCTGCCACTTTTAGCCAAACCTAAACCGAAACCCACAACAAATATGGTTGAGACAACCGAAATAGCCTTAACATAGATTAGAGGTTGCCGTAGCCGAATTTACAGGTTGTCCCAACTGCAGTAGAGGTTGTCGCAACTTCATTAGAGGTTGTCACAACCGCACTAGAGGTTGTCACAACCATATTAGATGTAACAGCGTTAGATATTGTCATAACCGATTTTAGACGTTAACGCAAACGACACTAGAGGTCACCACAACCATAGTTTAAATTAATAGGTTGTCCCAACCGCGTTAGGGGTTGCAACAACTGCATTAGATGTTGTCACAACCGAATTAGATCTAGTCATAACCGTGTTTGAGGTTTCACTACCGCGTGTGAAATTGTCACAACCGAATTTAGAGGTTATCACAAACGACACTAGTGGTCACCGTAACTTTTAGTTTCTCCAAAAAAAATTTTTCTCTTTCGATTTTCATGGTTGGTCAAGCTTGATTGGAAAGCTTATGGGGTAAAGTATTTTTGGTTTTTTTTTCAGAAGAGGTTTAGAGGTCGCACAAGTCGAATTTCCCCCAAAAATTGGGTATTCCAGACATTTTTTTGAATTTTACTTAAAACTCGGTCAATAACCACGATCTTCTTAGTTTGTAAGTCAACATTTTTAAAGCAAAACGTTCAAAATTGTATTGTATGATTTTCCTCAATAATGTACCGCGTATTAAATTTTCTCGTAAATTTTGGGTAAAATCGCTTTATACCTTTTACAATTTCTATGCAAATTTAAAAAACTAATGATGCACTCTGAAACACTGATAAATTGCAAGCAATTTTTTAGAAAACTATTTTTAATTTGCTGTTACTGTTCCAGAGTTATACCATTTTAAAGCCTTTTACCATTGTATGAACCTAAAAATGTTATAAACTGTTTGCCATTTTTGTTTGCATCGGATTTGCGTTAAATTTCTATGAAAATTTAAAACACTAATGATGAACTTTAAAAGACGGATAAATGCCAAGCAATTTTGTAGAAAAAATTTGGAATTTGCAGTTACTGTTCCAGAGTTCTGCCATTTTAAAACTCTACCCATTGTATGAAACTAATAATATGTACTATAAACTGTTTGCCAATTTTTCATCGGATTGGCTTGAAACATTGTATTCATGAAAAAATCTACATGCGTTAAGTCACAACAAAGAGTTACACGCAGAAAAAAACGACCCCAGCCACAACAATCATATATATGGTTCCTGCAATATGTCGCCAGGGCCATTTTTTGCTGCGTGTAATTCTTTGTCGTTACTTAGCGCATGTATATTTTTTCAATAATACAATGTTCAAAGCAAATCCGACGAAACAAGACAAAGAGTTTATAATATTATTAGGTTCATACAATGGGTAGAGAGTTTTAAAGTAGCATAACTCTGGACCAGTAACTGCAAATTCAAAAATTTGTTGTACACAATTGCTTGGAATTTACCCATCTTTTAAAGTACATCATTACTATTATAAATTTTCATAGAAATTTAAAGCAAATCCGATGCAAAAATAGCAAAGAGATTATAATATTATTAGTTTCATACAATGGGTAAAAGGCTTTAAAATGGTATAACTCTGGAACAGTAAACGCAAATTCAAATTTTTTTACACAATTGCTTGGAATTTATACGCTTTTTAAAGTGCATCAATAGTTTTTTAAAAATTCATAGGAATTTTCATATCTTTGTGTTATTTACAAAATTTACCCAAAATTTACGAAAAAATTTAATACTTGGTACCTTAGGGTACATCATTGCCAAAACTGGTACAATAAAAGTTTGGACGTTTATCTTTAAAAATGTTGACTTACAAACTAAGAAAATCGTGATTATTTACCGAGGTTTAAGAAAATTCAAAAAACACCCGGAATACCCGATTTTTGGGGGAAATTCAACTTGCGCGACCTCTAAACCACTTCCGCAATATCTGAAAAAATTCTCAAAAATACTTTACCCTATAAGCTTTCAAATAAAGCTTGAGCAACCATATATATCAAGATACACGAGATGCCACAACTTTCTCACCTCTTGAAGTAATATCGAACAAAATCCCCATTTTTAATTTTGTGCATTCAAGATGTTCATACATATAACGGGTTTTTCAATAAGGGCCCTACAAAAGTCCGGTTTTAGATACCAATGAAATTCCTTATTCCTGTGAAAGTACGTTCGATGCCATTATGTATGGAAGTCGATTTCTTTTTCATGGCCACCACGAGCACGCTTGGAGAAGTCCAGACTCTGAACCCAATTTTCGACGGTTTTCAAGCATAAATCGGCCGATGCTGCTGCAATTTCACGTTCGATATTCGTACGAAGTTCATCAATCGTCGCTGGCTTGTTGGCATAGACCATAGACTTGACGTAGCCCCACAGGAAATAATCTAACGGCGTCAAATCGCACGACCGAGGCGGCCAATCGACTGGGCCATTTCGTGAGATAACACGTTTACCAAACTTGGTTTCCAATAAATTGATTGTGGCATTCGCTGTTATCATTGAACGGTAGCGATTCGCATTCACAGTAATGTGCCGGTCTTGATCATCACGGAAGAAGTACGGCCCAATGATGCCGCCGGCCAAACCGTAATTTTTTCTGGATGCAATAATGACTCATGGATTACGTGTGGATTGCTGTCTGACCAATAACGCATATTTTGCTTATTGACGAAGCCATTCAGCCAGAAATGAGACTCATCGCTGAAGATGATTTACGATGATTTTCCGCTCTTAAAGTTGAGGCCACTGACTCCAAATTTCGGTAGTAAATTTTAATAATTTCGACTCGTTGTTGGCTCGTATATCTTTCCATGATGAAATGGCAAAACTTACTGAAGAGAAATGTCAAAAGAGCGGGAAAAAATATGGCGTCGTTGTTTGCTGTCCCTATCGATTTACTTTGTGGCGTCTCTGTTGAAAAACCCGTTATTTACACAAATTGCACATTCACTGTAACAATTTCTGCTTTGTTTATCAAACCTCAGCAACAGAATTCTTCTCTTTGCGTTCAAACTTGGAACTTCCAGAAGTTCGATTTCCTTCAGTAAAAATAGCAAGCAAGTTGGTGGATCTCTATTATGTTAATCTATGACCACAACCCTATTATTGCGGGCTGCTACCGCAATAGAGATTGTTGCAACCACATTAGAGGTTGTTACTACCACATTAGAGGTTGTCGCAGCGGAATTTAGAGGACTTCACAACCGAATTTAGAGGTTGTCACAACCTAATCAAAATTTGTGCGAAAATCTTCAGAACTGATGACCAGGGTTTAAAGCTGGCCCCAATTTATCGACGTCGGTCATTGTCAAGGGAGACATCGGCACCGGCTGAATTCTCGCTGCTTTGGGAAATGCTGTGTAATTTGAAATTTTTTGAGAACATGTTAAAAATATTTTATTATTTATCTATTTGAAATAACCCTTTTTATAAATTTTAAATATAAAAAAAAATATAAGTAAAAATTCAAAATTAAAAAAGTCGTTCGAAAAAAATTGTTCGCCTTTTTATTCGGAATAATAGGACGATTAATGCTCGTGTGAAGTATCCCCTATTGATAATATTAATATCTTTCTGCTGCATCTCTTAGTCGTTGTATTAAGCACTGTCAAAGGTACTGACAATGTGAAGCAAGGCACAGAACCAGAGTTCGTATTTACAATTCCTCCCCACCCACAGTAAACGATTCAAATCGTGATGATCGTTTACCCATTACCCACAGGGTATGGGGAAAATAATTGGTAGTTATCCACAGCTATAGGGTCTTACCCACCACGATTACCCATTACCCACAGGGTGTATGGGTGATGGGTAGTTACTTACGACAATGGGGAATTATCCATCACGATTCACCATTAGCCACAGGGTATTGGGGAAAATAATGGGTAGTTACCTACGACGATGGCGGATTTCCCATCACGACTTCCCCTAACACATGGGGAGCAGGTCATTACCCATCAGCCCATCTTTACCCACTACCCACGGCGATGGGTAATGGGTTACGCAGGGTAAGTTCTCTCCTATTTTTATCGAAAATATGAAAAAATTAAAAAACATGATTAAATCTCGAAACACTTTTTGCAGGTCTCTAACGGATTTCCATAAAGTGGTCTAATTTGTAAGTAATTTTTTTCAAAAAATCGCCACTGGATGTCATCACTAAAACTAAAACTATTTCAAATACAAAATCGCTAAAACGCCCATATGTCTCTATCTCGAAAACGGAGCTCCCAATCGAGAAAATAATTACTTTTTTGAAGTTTCTAAGTTTTCGTCGGTGGTGCAAGGGGTAGTTTACGGGCCTCTTGTACTTGAGATCCTGCGTTCGATCCCTGCTCTGACCACCTTAAAATTTCTTTCAACGGCGACACTATCGAGTATTTAGCCATGAAAATGCTTCTAAAAAATACCGTTCGGAACCGGTGTAAAACTGTAGGTCCCAATCAGTGAGTATAAACCTAGAAAGCTCACTGGCTGTGAGAAGCTCTCCCCGATCCCTTCATGGGATGTAATGGGAACCATTTATTTTTAATGATTTTTCATAAAGTGGTTAAATTTGTTCGGAAGATTTTTTTTAAAAAATCGCTAAAATAATAAAAATCGCTAATATAAAAAAATGGCTATAACTCGGAAATGGAGCGTCTAAGCGGTAAATAAATTAAGTAATAAGTTGTTTACCTCCGTAGGATGGTTATTTGCATTTTTTATTATAGCCATTTTCTTATTTTGGCAATATTTTGGGGACAAAGATCTTCCGCATGAATTGGACCACTTTATGAAATTCCTTGAAAATATGTGACCTGGTCTACGGAAAGGTAGGTATGGTCAAAATTCAACTTTTCGAGAAAACAGCTGTAGATTACGAGTTGCATTCGCGCGTTGCGTTCGTGCTTCCACTTCCACCTCTTGCGTTTTCTTGATGGCCTTGGCCTACTACCTCTCCACAAACTTCCCCTATTTACAGTTTCGCTTTTACAATAACTACTTTCGTAGTTTATTCGAGTGAAATTCCCCTACAAGGCTAATTTTTGAGCGCCATAAAAGTTAGAATGCGTTTTTTTTTGTTCAAGTGTAATTTGAAGCAAAATAAATGATGTTAGGAGTCTGGGGTTTGTTTCATTGAAAAGAACGTACAATTTTCTATAAAATTAGTTCAAAAATCCATTTTCCGACCAAGGCAAACCCTATAGCAACTACAGATCAACCCACAGCTCCTCATCAATGATTGATTTCAATGATGGTATTCATAAATACATCGCGCTATATGTAACGAATACTCTAAATGCAATGAGAATTATTTTGTATGCAGTTGCTCGAGAATTAATGTCGGCATCCAAACACAAGATATGGAAAATTAAAATCAATGAAAAATATTTTATGAAACTTATTAATGAATTCATTTGCTAAATTCGTACATTTTATTTACGAAAATTTACGAAATTTACGAAAACTGTCCCAGAATTAACGAATAATTTTAATGAAAAATGTTTCGCAAATATTACAAAGAGACCTGTTTCTATGTGTTGTGCACTTCTTAAGCACGGCGGTAGCGTCCAAATTACCTTAGCGTTTCCACGCGTTCCTTTGAGATCCTTCAAACCGGCTATGACATAATTTTGCACAGTGACAGATAAATTGTTCCATTCTTTCGTTGTCTTCCTAAAGCTTCCTACATTCATTTGCGTGAATATATAAATAAACAAACATTTGCCCATTACATTCCATGAAGTGACAGGGTAGAGCTTCTCACAATGAGAGAATTGTACGCCTTCTAGATTTCCACTCTGTCATTGGGACCCACCGGCGGTGGTGCAATGGTTATTGTGCGCGGCTCTTGCACATGGCATCGTGTGTTCAATCGCAACTTTAACCACCTATTTTTCGACGTCAGACACCTCGGTTAGTGACGGCGAAACTATTGAGTATTTAGACATGAAAACGCTTCCCAAAATACCGTTCGGAAAACTGTAGACTCCAATCAGTGTGTGTAAAACTGGAAAGCGCACACTTCACTCATTGCGAGAAGCTCTCCCTTCATAGAATGTATTGGGAAACAATTTTTGGTTGTTACTGATAGGCTCCCACAGTTCTACACCGGATCTGGGTGGTTTTTTGAGAAGCTTTATCACGGACATTACTCGATAGTCTCACCGTAACGAAGCAGTGATCTTCGTCGAAATAAATGTAAGGTTTCCAGAGCAGGAATCGAAACCACGTTCATTGCACCACAAACTGCCACTTCATTTTCGAGGGCACGATTAATTCGATGTAGATGTAAACCTTTAAAGGAAGAGTCCAGTTAGAATATCCATGAATCTTTAATTCAGCCTCTTTAATCCCGTGGTCTATTCCCAGAGGTATCGAACTCTTTGACTACCTGTCATGATATTTTTTTTAAAAAATAAATACATTTATTCAAATAGTAAAATCCTTTTTTATTTCCTTAAAATTTGAATCTTTGTTTTGCTTTTTAGGAAAAAACCATTGCGTGTTTTTTTTTTTTGATTTTGATCTTAATATTTTTCGTGCATTGCCTAGTAACTGAATCCGCATTAAAATTAGAGTAACACGAATATTTTTCAAAACTCACCTCAGTCGCGCACCGTACCTCATCTATATATTTTTTGATCGTCTGTCCGTCTTACTTTTGCGAAAGTTGCGATCACAATCACTGTAGTTGATCGTGCTGTCCGAGTTTTTGTTGAAATGTTTGTCATTATGATTAGATGTTAGGTAGAGTCAAATGGGTTGATGGTTTTAAAGCTTATTAAGAAATTTCTTTCATTTGCATAAATTTTGTTTTATAAATTAAAAATAAGATACGAAATGTTCTACGCAAATGGGTCTTCAATTCAACAATAAATCTTTTTGCACACAGGCTAAATTATGTTTTGAGCGAACAGTTGAATGTTATTTTCATCTTATGTGTACACGAGCCACTCAGATGCCAATTGATCTAATTTCACATTTCAACAATATTGAGACTTTACTACTGTTAGAATGAAAACATCTAAATGTTATCATATTTGAAACCTCCTAATTTCTTATCATCACAATGAAAGGGGTAATCGTGATGTATGAGAACACACAGAAGTTGCAAACTGCTTTGCAAGTTTTCCCCACTTTCTGTTTCATGGAGTTTGGCCAATTTCCTTTGGGTAGCTCAATAAGTTAATATGTTGAGTTTTGAAAAAAAGTAAATCTTAATAAGTTAATATGTTGAACCCAAATTAAGTTGAACAAAGAATATCAAATTGAGATGGACGTTCAGTTTGTCTCAAGCAAATTGATAACAATATATTTAATTTTTTGCCTCATGGGACATGGGACTGTCCGTGGAGGTGGAGGTGGAAAGTTTCTCATAGCCAGTCACTTGGCAGTGGCCAGAAAATATTCCTTCATTGAGCAGTGCAAGCAGCTCACTACTTCCACACATAATGTCCTGGGCAATGGCTTTATCGGAAACCTCCGCTAACTAGCTAAAGTGAGAAGGCGAAACGAATGAGCAGCCTGATTGGTTATGCGGTCACTGATACGTTCTCAGCCTTATTAGATGACCCTGTCACTGAAGCTCTTTGATCTAGTGGACACATTCTTCTGTCCTTTGAAGGCCGATGAGCCAACACCCCTGGCCAAAGGCGGATCAAAACTGAAGAAACCAAAATCCATTTTCGACTCACTGCATTCTGGTCAGCGTCTGATCCATAATGGGTGGCTGAAACATGATCATCCTGACAGTAGGAAAAATAAAAACCACATTGGGCTGGGAATGAAATACACAAGAATCATAATAAGCGAACAAACCCCCTAACTGCTGACGACTCTCGCAAACTTTATAAGGACCATGACTTAAGGATATGTACCCGGAACGTAATAACACTATATAGGACGGATGCCACTTTCCAACTGGCGGATGTCCTCGAAAAATATAAAGCTGATCTAAGAAATGCGATGGACAGGATGTGGTTGCACCACAAAGAAAAACTGCGATATGTACTACAGCCGCCATGAGAGAAAGCACGAATTCGATTGGGGATTTTTAGTTGGCAAGAGACTGTTACACCTAGTTTAAAGGTTCAACCCACTGAGGGAACAATTCGCATCAAATCGAAATATTTCAACATCTCGCACAGACAGAGTATAAAGACATGTGGTCAAAGAATCATTTTATGAGCGTCTGGCGGAAGTATACGAACGCTGCACTGACCACGACATTAAGATTATCCTAGTCGATCTTAATGCCAAATTGGGAAAGGAAAGTGTCTTTCGACCAACCATCGCTAATCACAGCCTACATGATACCACCTCCGATATCGGAATAAGGCGGATAGACTTCGCCGCTGTAAAGAACATTTTAGGTAGTAGCACACGATTCCAACATAAGCACATTCATAAGCCGACTTGGTTATCTTCTGACCACAGAACGAAGAACCAGATTGATCACTCGGTAATAGATGACAGGCACTCTTCTAGTGTAATGCATGTACGGGTGATTCGAGGTGTCAATATCGACTCGGATCATTAACTGGTGGCTGCAAATGTTCGCTCAAGACTTAACAGGGCGAAAAACGTACGAAGCTGAACACGGGAAAGCTAGATATCGACAAGCTGTATATACCGAAGATATCAAAGACCTATCAACAGAAGCTCTCTCTCCTACTATGGCAGAATACCATCCCCCCCCCTCCCGAGGACCCAGATGCGCAATGGAAGCACATCTGCCATTCTTTGGAAACCGCTGCAAGGACTGAACTTGGCTATCAAAAGCCGCAGAAGGATAAGACATAGTACGACGAAGAATGTTGCATTGCAACTAATGAAAAAGACACTGCACGTATGGCAACGACACAGTCAGTTACAACGCGTGCTGCAAGTGAGCGGTACAAGAGACTGAGAAGGCAGGAAAACCAAGTATTTAGGCGAAAAAATAGCAGTGCGAGCAGAGCAAAAGAGTGAACAGACGCAGAATGAATAATGAACACCGAAAATTTTTCCAAAAGGCAAGAAAATCAAGTAACGGGTCGAATAATGGGCTGCATTATGGCAACGATACAGTCAGTTACAATGCGTGTGGAGAATAAGCTGTAGAAGAGGTGGCGAAGGAGAGGAAACCCAACTGTTTAGGCGGCGAAAATGGCAGTGCGAGCAGAGAGAGATTAAACAGATGTAGGCTGAATAATGAATCCCGAAAATGTGTCCAAAAGATAAGAAGATCAAATAACGGGAAGAATAATGGGCTGTTCTCCTGCATGTACGAGATTTGGAATCTGATGACAGATAAGCAGTGTGTGCTTATAATGCGGAGATACTCTACTCCACTCCACTACACCACTCAGATTCTTCCACTGAAGATCAGTAGGTAATGATTGTGGAAGACTGTGTAGATTGGCTGAGTTGTTTAATGCTGGCGGTTATAAGTTGGTAAGGTGATGAATCAGGTCATATGCAAAATCTGGATAGAGGAATGTAGGCACGATGATTGGAGTCTGAGCATAATTTGTCCTGTTTTCAAAAAAGGCGACCCTAGTATATGCACGAACTATCGTGGAATAAGCCTTTTATCCATCGCGTACAAGGTCCTCTCGAGCGAAATGTGCAGACCAGCTTAGACCATATCAGTGTGACTTTAGGTCTGGAAAGTCTACTATCGACCAGATATTCGCATTACGATAAATCCTGTAGAAACCCCACGATTAGCCCGATACGAGGAAAATTGTACCAAGCTATTTCGACACCTGGTATTCCTGCTAAGCCGACACGTCTTTATGGAATTATACTGACCGTCACGAAATCCTCAGAACAGATTAGTAAAGATCTGACCGAACCATTTGAGGCAAGGCCACAACACCCTATCATGCGATCTCTTCAACATCTAATTGATTTCATCGGGAGAAGAGCTGCAGTCAACACGAATAAAACTATCAGCAGCAAAAGTCACATGCTTCTTGCGCAGGCTGATGATTTAGGCATCAATAAATAAATAAATTTATCTCATGAAGGGATAAGGAAGAGGGTGTCACAATCAGTAAGATATTTCCTTTATAGTTTTACACTCACTGATTGGCACATACAGTTTTTGCCGGTTCCGAATGGAATTTTGAGAAGCTGTTTTCATGGCTAAGTACTTGATAATGTCGCCATCACTTAGTGATGTGGCCGTCGTCGAGGAAATGTAAGGTGGTCAGAACAGGGATCGAATCCACGTTCTCATGTACAGAAGTCACGCACACTAACCATTGCACCACAGACGGCCACAATTTTATTGAGATCAATCTGGTAGTGGTTGACTTCGGATCTGCCGTGAATGGAGACGATAACGTCAGGCTAGAAAAGGAACGGATAAATGTGCTTGCAAACAGGTGTTATTTCAGGCTAAGCAAGCACTTCAGAGATACGACTCTCTCTTGAGAAACGAAGATCCAACTCTTTCAGACTCTCGTACAAACTGTCTTGCTTTATGGTGCAGAATCCTGAGTCATATCGTTTGCTGACGAAACATCACTGGGAGTCATCGAGAGAGAAATACTCCAAAAAATATATGGTCCTACAATAAAAAATGGAGATTATCGACGAAAGATGAACCCCGAATTGTATAATCTGTCTCCCGACATCGACGTAGTTATGCGAATGGAAATTGCGTGTTTTTGCTGCCTAGGCCATGTCAGTATAATGGATCAGAATGAACCAGTGGGAAAGGTATTCGAAGACGTACTCTAAAGACATCGAAAAATAGGACGACCAGGACATAGCTGGAAAGACCAGGTGGAATATTGCTTATGAAAGCTTGGTGTTACCAGCTGGAGGAAAAATGCTGAAAATCGAACCGGTTGGAGAAACATTTTATCCTCATTTTGTAAGGCCCTTGACCCCTTTGGGTTGTTTGAGGATTTAGATGCTAATTTACGCGGGCGGTCGCAAAACTAGCCCACCTAAAAATAAAGACATAAAAAAGTTGGAAAAAATGTTCTTCATTTTTCAGCATAATCTCCATTTAGCTCGATACACACTTTCCAGCGATATTTATTGTGATGACATGTCAAACTCCTTAAAATAGCCATCAACCGTAAACTCATTGTTGGTAAATTTTTTGCCACCGAGCTATTTTTTCAAGTTTGGAAATTGAAAATAGTCCGATGGAGCTAAATATGGCGAATAAGGTACGTGATGAAGCACTTCGAACTTCAATTCATTAATTTGGAATTGGAGCATTGTCTTGTTGAAACACCACTTCCTTTTCAACAAATGTGGCCTTTTTCCACAATTTCATTTCTTAAACGCTGCAATAAATTAGCATAATATTAGCCGTTGATGGTTTTTCCTTTCTGAAGATAATCAATAAAAATTATCCCAAGCGACTTGCCTGCAGATGGAACGGTATTTGCAATCTGTGGATATGATTCTCTCATGCCAGTCCCCAGCTTTGATTCTTCCTTTGTCTCAGGTGTGAAGTGGTGGACCCATGTCTTATCCATGATTTTAAATCGACGCAAAAATTCGGCTTTATTGCTGTGAAACATCGCCAAACATTCTACGCTGATTTTGCTCTATAGAAAGCAAGCGGGGCACCCATCTTGCGCACAGCTTTCTCCGTTTTAAATCTTTTGTCAAACTACGATGTATTACGCTTTTTTAAATGCCTATCATTTCAGCTAGCTCACGCACCTTCAACTAACGATCATCCAATACCACTTGGTCGATTTTTTCAACCGTATCTGACGTGGACACCTCAATTGGTCGACCACTATGCTGTTCGTCTTGGCAGCTCGTAATATCTCGTTTCTGCTCTGCTGCTGAATATTTTACGTCTTAAACAAAGGACCTGACACCCCCATATTAGAATCTAGCTCGGCTTTAATATTGTTTGGACTGAGACCTTTCAACTCACGTGGTAATTGATGGAAGGCACTCATCCAGTGTAATGGACGTACGAGTGATCAGATCAGCTAACATCGATTCTGATCACTACCTGGTAGCAGCAAAGGTTCGCACAAGATTAAGTAGAGCGAAAATCGTACGAAACCAGACGCAGAGGAAGCTGGACATCGGAAAGCTGCAATTACCAGAGGTAGCCACAGCCTACTCAAGGAAGCTCTCGCAACTTTTGGCACAGAGCCCACCCCCTCCCGATGACGATCCTGATGCGCAGTGGAAACCCATTTCCGACTCTATGAAAGCTGCCGCAACAACCGTACTTGGTTTCGAAAAACCGCATCGCAATAAACCGTGGTACGATGAACTGTGTCGCATAGCAAATGATGAAAAGAACGCTGCACGTATGGTAATGCTTCAGTCAATTGCAACGCGAGCTGCAACTGAGCCGTATAGGGAGAAGAGAAAGGAGGTAAACCGTTTCTTTAGGCGTAATAAACGGCAGTGGAGAAAGCGCGAGAGTGAGCAAATTGAGACATACAGAAGGAAGAACGAAGCCCGAAAATTCTACCAAAAAGTTAAAAACGGAACTAATGGACATGGTTCAGGGCCCCCCTTCTGTAAAGACAAGGACGGAAATCTCGTCGCAGATGTGCAGAGCATGTTGGGAATATGGAGAGAGCATTTCTCCGCGCTACTAGTACCTGAGATATCCGATGACGATGGGACAATCGATCACAATATGGACGACGACGTCGATTGCCCCCCTCCTAACCAAGACGAGGTCACAACAGCTATTGCCCGGCTTAAGAACAACAAAGCCGCAGGAGCCGATGGATTACCGGCGTAGCTGTTTAAGGCTGGCGGTGATGAGCTGATAAGGTGCATGCATCAGCTCATTAGCAAAATTTGGTTAGATGAATGCATGCCCGGCGATTGGAGTCTCAGTGTACTATGTCCCATATTTAAAAAAGGTGACCCGAGTATCTGTGCCAACTACCGTGGAATAAGCCTTTTATCCATAGCATATAAGATTCTATCAAGTATAATGTGCGAAAGACTAAAACCAATTATCGCTGACCTGATTGGACCATACCAGTGTGGCTTTAGGCCTGGAAAATCGACAACTGACCAGATTTTCACGCTACGCCAAATCCTGCAGAAGACACACGAAAAACAAATCGACACTTATCATCTATTTATCGATTATAAAGCAGCCTTCGATAGTCCGACTCGGGAGAAACTCTATGAAGCAATGTCTGAGCTTGGTATTCCTGCAAAACTCATACGCCTTTGCAGGATGGCCTTGACGAACACCAAATCCGCAGTGAAAGTTTGTAAGGATCTTAACGAAACTTTCGAAACTAAGCGACGCCTCAGGCAAGGCGACACCCTATCGTGCGATCTCTTTAACATCATAATGGAGATCATTGTGAGAAAAGCTGCAGTCAACATGAATAAAACCATCAGCAGCAAAAGTCACATGCTGCTCGCGTATGCTGATGATATAGATATCATTGGGCGCACAATTAGAGAAGTTACTGCGTTTTTTTCGAGAATTGAGATGGAGTCAGCAAAAGTGGGTCTGACGGTAAATGAGGACAAGACAAAATTAATGGTTTCAACGAACAGGGCCTCCACGCGATTAGACCAAAGTGTGAACGATGATAACCGTTATAACTTCGAGGTAGTGGACGAATTTATATTCCTCGGATCTGCCGTGAACAAAAACAACAACGTCAGCCTTGAGATCAAGCGGAGAATTGTGCTTGCGAATAGATGTTATTTTGGGCTAAGCAAGCACTTTAGAGATAAAGCCCTCTCTCGAGTAACAAAAGTCCAGCTGTACCAGACTCTCATTCAACCTGTCTTGCTTTATGGCGCAGAATCCTGGGTCCTATCGCAAGCAGACGAAACATCTGTAGGAGTCTTCTAGAGAAAAATACTCCGAAAATTTTATGGTCCTATAGTGCACAACGGCGAGTATCGGCGACGCATGAATCATGAGCTGTATCAGCTTTATCCTGACATTGACATAGTTAAGCGGATCAAGATAACGCGATTGCGCTGGCTAGGCCATGTCAGTAGAATGGATGAAGATGAACCAGCGCGAAGGGTTTTTGAAACCGAACTCGAAGGAAGACGAAAAATAGGAAGACTAAGACTCCGCTGGAGGGATCAGGTTGACGAATCCCTGCGTACACTTGGTATTGCCAACTGGAGAGATAAAGCAAACGATCGAACTGGTTGGCGAAATATGTTATCTTCGTTTTGTAAGGTCCCTTACCCCCCGGGGTTGTCCGAGACCGGATAAGTAAGTAAGAGACCTTTCAAATTGAAATATTAAATTGCATAACGGTGACCAATTTCCTCCATGTTTACAAATTCACTGAGATTGTTTAATTTTGATGGCTCAGATATAAATACTCGACAACGTGGCGCCTTGAAACTTCAAACATGTGTTTTATAAGGTTGCCACTTTTCACCAAAAAATATTTTTTATCACACTACTGACACCATCTACCATCTACTTATGGAGCCAATTATGGAACCGCCCTCGTATTTTCCTTCCTGTCGTCAATATGACCATGCCTAATTCTCTCACAAGATCCCTGGAATATATAATAATAAATAATATATATAAATATAATATACTATTTTTAGTTAGTGTTCATCCTGACGATGCTACCCAATGGGTAGCGAAATATTAAAAGAATTTCAAATATTGATCTAACGCTCGAATATTCTCATTCTAAACAAAATAGAATAAGGTCGAATAAATTATCAAATTTTGTTATTATTACTCGTATAAATGTGTTATTATTATTAAAGTATTATTAATATTAATTAGGAATCATGCATTTGCTTCCACGTAAGTAATCGGGTTTTCGGGTGGGCATACTCTTATGCTGGCAGGAAACTCACGAATGCATCCACGTAAGTGTATAGATGTTAGGGATGAAACACGCATATGGTTCCACATAAAAACATGCATATTTGCAAGTAAACATGACAATGTTTGCATTTAAATATAAGTGAGTTTGGGACTTGCACAAAAAAAGAGTAATTGGAGTTTGTTCCAAACATATATGTACGTGGTTTCTGCTCAATGTGTTTTTTGGGGGAATATGTTACAGAGGCCGATGTGATTTGCTTTGCCGAAATAATACAGGGTGGCTGATGAAAGCCACTACCAAAATAAAACTGGATAACTCGGGTGGAATTCGAACTCACATTCGCTGGACGATCGTTTCGATGTTTGTGAAGCATCATCTTCAGCAGCGTCTAGCCCGTTAAGCCACTGCGGTGTGTATTCACACCAGTCACAAACCGAATACATTTATTGTGCAGAGTGATTTTTTGTCGCTACTTACACATTGCTTTCCTACTTACACGCACTGATGCAGAAGTTTTGAAAATTCTATTTATAGAACGAACTATTCTAATTGTAGTTGTCTCGTTCTGTTTTGGTTTGGCCCTACCATATGTTTCGAATCCCACCCGCGGCATTTACATTTTTTTCACTAACCGGAGAAAACTGATCTCTTCTAGCCTTAAAGGATATTACAACTTTAAACATAAAGAGGATCTAAGACAACTAAATTTAAAACTTGATAACTTTTTTTCCATCTAAGTAATCTGGATTTTTTTTTGTTTTTGTAGATTGACCCTTGGTTTTAACAAAAATTGGAAAACTGGGACACGGACAAAATAATTGTCCACCGCAATCAAGCATAGGAGTCTGTAGTTTTGGTTCAAAGATAATATAGGCGCACATTTAGCGGCGATCCTCCGAGTAGATGGACCATTACGAGACTAGTAAATAATTTTGTAGAGCATGGGACAGTCGCTAGAAGGCCTTATAAGCGGAAATCTTCCATTCGAACAGAGGAAACTATTGCTACCATAGCTGCTGCCATACAAAGCAACCCCAGTGTTTCAACAAGGAGTTTTTCTTCTCAAATAGGTGTCAGTAAGCAGACTTGCAGCCAATAAAGATTTGTACATTTTCAATATTCCCCTACAAAATTCAAATGGCTAATAAACTTAATGCAGCAGACTTGACGATTCGCTTGAAATTTTGCCAGAAGATGCTTGGAAAGGTTGAAGAGGACGATAACTTGCTGAATTGCCTTTTCATGTCTGATGAGGCTCATTCCGATCTGAACGGCATTGTCGCATATGGAGTGGTTCCAATCCACAAATACTGCACGAGAGAGAATTGCTTCCAATGCACGTCAAAGTATGCAGTTTCTTCACGCTGTATTGTCAGGACATACTTTTTTAAACTAGACGTACACACCATTACCGTTAATGGATGCCATTACTTGAGCATGCAAAAAGAAGTTTTCTATCCGGAACTACGCCGAAAGATGTTTCCTTTCAACTCTGTGTGATTTCAACAAGATGGTTCAATTACACACATACATAGCTCGGCCGGTTATGACCGAATTACACAGAAAATTTCCTAATACGCTCGTTGACTCCCCAGGTCGCCTGATCTACATAACTCCACCGGACTTTTTCTTGTGGGGTTATTGTAAACACCGTCGGCCGTCGGTGGTGCAATGGTTAGTGTGCGCGGCTCTTGTGCATGAGAATGTGGGTTCGATCCCTGCTCTGACCACCTTAAATTTCTTTCGACGGCGGTCACCTCGCTTAGTGACGGCGACACTATCGAATATTTATCCATGAAAAAGCTTCTCAAAATACCGTTCGGAATCGGGGTAAACCGGTAGGACCCAATCAGTGAATGTAAAACTAGAACGCGCACAGCTCACTGGTTTGTGAGAAGATCTCCCTAATCCCTTCATGGGATGTAAAGGGAAACCATTTATTTATTTATTGTAAACACGAACTGTACAAATCGCAACCGACAAATGTGAATAAACTGAAACAATCAGTTCGAGCGACAATGGCTGCATTTCCAGCCTCAACTCTGAGGGCAGTACTGAACAACTTTTTGTTAAGATCCCGCACTTGCACCAACGAGAAGGACGGGTATTTAAATTCAATTATCTTTAAGATTAATTAAACTATTTAAAATTCAACACAATAGGCTTCCAAATGAAAAATTATTGAATGAATTCCATGCATCACAAAAAAAGTTATTCAAGTTTCTTAATATAGCAAAATTCAACAGCCACCCTGTAGCAAAGCAACAGCCGGCCATCCATTATCGTAAACCGCAAGAAGAAGCTTGTGGAGTACGTGTGCCGATGTCACGAGAGCATAATTTTGTAACCTATGAATGCGTGCATGGGATTTGGAAAAATTCCCATCACTGCACAATTCAAAAGGACTCGAGCGATTAATTAATACAAATTTTCAATATTTATTAATTTTGTTCAATTAACTAGGGTCCCTTATTTTTCAGGTTCGCCCCAGTAACATTTCAGTCTCGCAAAAAGTGACAAAGACGACATCTGATACTGGGCATATAATGCAGTTTTCTGTCGAATGACTTCAAAACACAGGCATAAAAAAATGACTAAACGCAAATAGTGGCTGTCACCTTAAAAACAAAAATACTCTGTTCAATCAAAATAAGAAAAAAAAACAATCGGCCAAAAAATATTTTGGACAAATTTACTTAGTTTCATTGACTATTATACAAACTCATGGGATCAAATTTCTAGTACATATTAATTAAACAAACAAATAAACAAATTAAACTAATTTTAACATATTTCTCCAACTGGTTCTATCCTTCGCCTTTGCACGCCAGTTGGTAACACCAAGGATACGGGGGATTCTTCGGCCTAGTCTTTCCATCGGTGCCTTGGTCATTCAATTTTCCTGCTTCCATAGTTTACGTTATCGAAAACTTTTCGCGCTGGCTCATTTTCATCCATTCTGATAATATGGCCCAATTTGATTCACCTAGAGATGTCCACGACAGAATATAAATGATATAACTCGTGGTTCCAACGACGTCGGTACTCGCCATTTTCTTTAACAGGACCATATATTTTACGGAGAATTTTCCTCTCTAATACTCCCAGGTGTTTTTCAACCGCTTGCGATATGAACCAATTTTCGGAGCCATATGCCAGTTAAAATGAGTGTCTGGTATAGCTAGACCTTTGTCCGGTGAGAGAGGGCTTTGGTTTTCAACCGCTTGCTGAGCCCAAAACAGCATCTATTTGCAGGCACAATACTCCTGTTTATCTCCAGGCTGACATTGTTGTCCTTTTTCACGGCGGCTCCAAGGTAGACAAATTCATCTACCACTTCAAAATTAAATCGGTTGTCAACGTTCAAGGTTTCTCTAGTCATTGACACCATCAATTTTGTCTTGCCCTCAGTAACAGCAAGACCCACCTTCGTTGGATCCGGTTCGATTCTTGAAAATGCTGCAGTAACCTCCCGAAAAATGTTGTCCAATGATGTGGATGTCGTCATGATACGCCAGCAACATATGGCTTTTCATGTTGATGGTCTTCTTCGTATTTACTGCAGCCTTTCTCATTATTATCTCCATTAAGATGCTGTAGAGATTGCACGAAAGTGTGTCGCCTTGCCTCAGTCCTCGCTTGGTACAGAATGGTTCAGTGAGGTCTTTCTTGGTCAGCGTCATTCTAAAGAGGCAGATTAGTTTTGCCGGAATCCCAAGTTCACACTTATACGGCATTTACACCAAGCAACATTAACGCATTTTCGGAATTATTGACGGATTGTTTCTTATAGGGTTTGACATTTATAATCCCGAAAAAGCGATAATCTTGGTAGGTGTAACTGCAGCTTTAACTTCGAACAGTTCTCCCCGTACGGGGCTATGGAAAGCAGCTTTGTAATCGACAAAAAGGTGGTATGTATCTATTTGCTTTTCGTGGGTATTTTCCAGGATTTGGCGTAGTGTTAAAATATTGTTGTCAGTCGTGAACTTACCTGGTCTAAAACCACACTGATAAGGTCCAATCAGGTTTTAAACAATTTCCTTTAGTCTTTTGCATAATACGCTCGATAAAAGCTTATACGCGATGGATAAAAGACTGCTACCGCGATAGTTGAAACATACACACGGATCACCCTTTTTGAATACAGGACATATTACACTGAGACTCCAATTGTCAGGCATAGATTCCCCCAAACATATACTGCATATAAGTTGATGCATGTGGGCTAGTAGTCCTTCGTCACCAGCCTTAAAATGCTCGGCGGGTGCACATCCGCACTAGCGGCTTTATTATTCTTAAGCCAGGCTATTGCCGTTCTAATCTCGCCTTGGCTGTGGGAGGGAGGGGTACAATCTACACTGTCTTCCATAATCATTACCTCCTGATCTTCTGTGGAAGACTCTGAGCGGCATAGAGTGGAAAAGTGGCATCTCCAAATTTTGGGCACACACTACCATATTCCCATTCTCGTCTTTGCAGGATTGCAGCCCATTATTCGGCTCGTTATTCGATCTTCTTACTCTCTGGAAAAATGTTCGGGGTTCATTGTTCATCCTGCACAATTCGGTCTTTTCACTCTCTCTCTCTCTGCTCCCACTGCAATTTTTCCCGACTAAATAGTTGGTTTTCCTCCCTTCTCAGCCTCTTGTACCGCTCACTCGCAGCACGCGTTGTAACTGACTGTTTCGTTACCACACGTTTAGCGTATTTTTCTTCAGTTGCAACGCTACGTTCTTCGTCGTACCATGGCTTATTCTTCTGTGATTTCGGATAGCCAAGTTCAGTTCTTGCAGCGGTTTCCAAAGAATGGCAGTTGTGGTTCCACTGTGCTTCTGGGTCTTTAGTTGGCGGAGTATTCTGCCTTAGCAGGATAGTGAGATTTCGTTGATGGGACTTTGATAACTCCGGTATTTGCAGCATGTTAATATCCAGCTTTTCCCGTGTTCGGCTTCGTATGTTTTTCGCCGTGCTGAGTCTTTTACGAACTTTCGCCGCCACCAGGTAATGATCCGAGTCGATAATGGCACTTCGAATCACACGTACATCCATTACACTAGAAAGGTGCCTGCCATCTATTATCAAGTGATCAATATGGTTCTTCGTTCTCTGATCATGAGATAACCAGGTCCCCTTATGTGTTTTCTCATGCTGGAATCGTCTGCTACTATGTTGTATGTTATTTGCAGCGGCTCTAGACTCTATCAGTCTAATTCCATTATTGGAAGTGGTATCATGTAGTCTGTGACTACCGATGGTTGGTCAAAAGACACTTTCCATTCCCAATTTGGCATTCAAATCGCCTAGAATCATCTTAATGTCGAGGTCAGGACAGCGTTCGTATACTTCCTCCAGACGCTCATAAAATGATTCTTTGATCTCATCGTCTTTATCCCCTGTCGGTGCGTGCACACAAATTAACGAGATGTTGAAATAATTCGCTTTGATGCGAATTGCGTCTATGCGTTCACTCACTAGGTCGAATGTTGAAACTACGTGTCGCAGTCTCTTGCCAACTAAAAATCCGCAACCGAACTTGTGCTTTCTCTCATGGCAGCTGTAGTAAATATCGCTGTTTTTCTTTCCGGAGCAACCATATCCTGTCCATCACATTTCCTGGATAGCTGTGATGTCAGCTTTATAATTTTCGAGGCCATTCGCCAGTTGGAAGTGACACACGTCATGTATAGTGTTCTCACATTCCAGGTACATATCCTCAAATCGTGGTCCTTATAAAGTTTGCGAGGGTCGTCAACAGTTAGGGGGTTCGTTCGTTTAACTTTCATGTGTATTTTATTTGCCTATATAACGGTGGCGGGAGGCAAACCCATCCTCCATGGTTTGCATATTACCGACTGCCAGGATGATCATATTTCAGCAGCCCATTATGGATCAGACGCTGAGCTGAATACAGTGAGTCGAAACTGGATTTTGGTTTCTTCAATTTTGATCCGCCGTTGGCCAGGGGTATTGGCTCATCCGCCTTCAAAGGTCAGAAGAATATATCCACTAGTTCGAAGAGCTTCAGTGACAGGGTCACCTAATAATCCTGTGACCCTTCAATGATTGCTCATTCGTTTCGCCTTCTCACTTTAGCTAACTAACGGAGGTTTCCGATAAAGCTATTGCCCAGGACATACTGCGTAGAAATAGCGAGCTGCTTGGACTGTCCAGTGAATGAATCATTTCTTTATAACCGGATATTTTCTCCCGAAAAACCTGTGTGAAAACGTACGGGTGTTGTCAAGCTTTCTACCGTCCTAGTTCCTTGGAATTTCTGAACCAAACGGCTGATTCAGGTCGCCGGTTATGTTGAACGAAAAAATCACGCATTGCGCGAATTGCACTTCTTGCGCAGAACGAACATTTTCATTAAACCTTTGGATCACTTTTACGCGTTGTTCCACTGCGTATCACTCCATGACTAAATTTGTCATAGCCTGTGCTACCAATTGTCTGAAAAAAATTAAAAAAAAGCATTAACATATCACAAATAATGGCTGTCAAAAATCTGCATAACAATTGAATCACCCTGTATATAAGTTTATCAGCACAAAAATGGAAAAATTCTAATCTCTGAAAAAAGATCAGATTACTTTAGAAGCAGAGAAGTTTCAATAGCTACTACCAATACTAAAATAAAATATAAAATAAAAGACAGTTTCCTCTAATACGATGTGTGTAATATGTCCTTATTTCGAAAATAAAATATTTCAAACTAATCGCTGAGATTTTTTACACGGCATCAATAATCGTTGAATTCATTCAAGAGCAATTTACACAAATCTACAATTTCGTATCCCTCACAAATGGTCGCAACAACTTCAAACCATTATGAAATATGAAATTTTGAAAATCGTATGTTGCATGCGATGCCAACCATGCCGAGTGCTTCAGGTAAATGTTGGTCACGCTCTTACATAAATAATATTCATAATTGTAAAGGACAACATGAAGAGCGTTTTTTTTCTCGCTCCGTCCTCTTCTACCTTATTTAGTAAACAAATGCCTTTACACTCACGCTGATCTACCTGATCCTCTGCTAAAAAAAAGGAACGTATCAGAAGCACCACACACTATTATCCATAGCTGGCTATTATGCTTCACGCCGTGAGCGTGTCATAAATTTATGATTTATTATTTCACTTTCGTGGAACAGTACACACCTAGATTTGTTACATAACATTACGCAATTCGGAAACCAGAAAAAGGTTCAATATTTTGGTTTTGTGCACATCCATTGTTTAAGGACAATTTGTCATTTTTTCTCTGTTGACCCAAAAAATGGCGTAGGGCAGGAAAATTCTGTTTTTATTTTATGGGAAAAATATGAAGGTTGTCATAACAAACAGTTGAAGGTCGTCGAAAATATCAATAGATTTTAAAGAAAGTGGAATCTTTATCAAATTTCTTTGAAATGTCGCGAAGCGTGGTTCTATGTTTATACACGTGAAGAAAAAAATGTCATATGTGTGTTTTCTGTGATGAAATCTAATTTGCAAATCCTAGAGTAACTTTCATTGGGTCCAGGCGAAATTAAGTTAATTAGCTCCCGTTTTTATTTTATAGTTCTAGCTCAAGACCATGTTATATATCTATTAATAGAGATATAGTTTATAACAGAAAATGTTACAAAATTCATCCTCATGATTTTTGGCAAAACACATAGCTATTTCAGATTCACAGTCACAGATCTGCATCAGCGGTTGTTTGGAATGATGCTATTAAAAACTTCAATGTAAACGAACTGAATACAGTGAGATAGAATGTTTTTGAGCTTCAATAATAAAATACAAAAGTACCAGTAAAAGAACGAATAAATAAAAGTCAATCGTCATTCGATGAATTTGAATGTTGTAGAGCATGACGAAAATGCAAGCAATTATTATTGCACGCTGAAAAATCTGAATTTTTGTTGTTGTATGGATGCAAATATAACGTGTGTTTGAAACTCGTCGAAGATACGATGATGAAACTCGTCGAAGACTTGTGTTCAAACACATTGTGTTTACTATTCAATATTAGATGTTTGAGACACAATGACTAATATGTTATAATATATTTGTGTGTGATCCAAATAGAGCCTTATTTGTGATGCAAATTCAGCTATGTTTGGTGCACCGTTAACTTAAGTTTTTGTTGTCGCTATGGTCTGTCGACAGCAAAATAATAAAGGACAACGAGACATTGTTGTAACTGTATTTTGTAACCAAATGTTTGCATTATTCTTAAAAAATATCCCTGATTGCATGTGTAAATGAATTGAGAGTTTCTTATATTGACTGGTTTATTGCGTTTTAGTTTCATGCATTGAGTAGGCAATCGTTCGTTTGGCAAGAAACACACGAATGCTTCGACGTAAGTATATGGATCGTCAACAAAAAACTGTATACATCTTGCAAATTACACTTCTTATTCCAAATGTCGACAGATTTTAATTCTTCGTCATCTTCTAAAGAAGAGCAACATATTGTAGCAACATATTGCAGGAACCATGTACATGTTTGCAAGCATTGTGTTCATGAATTGAAGATCTACTGCTGTTTTATTTCCTTGTTGTCTGTCGCGTTTTTGTTTTCAGCACTTTTCAACAACTAAATGCATATTTAGGTCACAAAACCATATATTATAACATATTAATCATTGTGTCTCTAACATGTAATATTGTGTTTGGACCGACCGATTTGTTAGCCTGCAACAGTATGTGTCTTTTTATAACTAAAGAGACAAATATAGCGAGATGGTTGCACAATTGTTGCTCTGGAGCTGTAAGTTTTCAATATTTACCATTAACGGCGCTACGTCCATTATAAACGCGGTAATGTCTTCGGCAAGTGACAACTGAGTAAACGTCCTTCAATAAGTTGGACAGAATTTACTGCTGTTTCAGCCTAATTTAATCGTACTAGTCCAATGTTAAACAATTTTTCGTTTAGTACAAATTAATTTTGTCTAATATAACCGCGTTGTTGTCAATTTCAGACCATTATTTTTATTTAAAACCCGAAAACTCAAGTCCCGGGCTTTTCTGCACAAATTTCGGGTTTTGGGAATTCGGGAAATCCCGATTAACATCCCTGGTTTGGACACAAGTACTTATATACAATATTTCCAACAAATACGTTATAGTTGTATCCAAACAGCCACAAAAACAGATTTTTCAGCATGTATGAGGTTTAATATAGGTTTATTCCATTGTTCCTTTGGCAAATAAAAGACATATGACTATCGACTTTGACGTTGGCTTTGGTTTGCAGTTCATAATACTGTCATGAATAAATATTTAAGCTCTTTATAGTTTTGGACTATGAAGAACTTTTAAGCCGCATATTAACTCAGTTTCCTTGCCGTTAAGTCGATTCATGCAGCGACGCTTGTGTCTTAAGTCCTTTGTTTGGTTGGGGTATTTAATATTAATTGAAACGAGCATTACACCTTTCCAACTGTCAAAAATATTAATAATTTGTTCAATTTCTCCTAATCATAATGTTTATGCAGATGTTGGCGGTTCTAACAATTGAGTTGCTGCAGATTTCTGCCATTGTTCCTTTGTCAAAGGAAACATAAGGATAATTGTCTCCGATAACGAAACAACTGCCGCACTAAACCGTTATTAATTGTTTTCGAAATACAAAAGGGCATAAATATAACAGCTAAGGCGGGTAAGATAAATGTACGAAGCTATAAATACCGGAGATATCAATGTCCTATCAGCAGAAGCCCTCTCTCCTTCTAGGGCGGAGTACCCCCTCCCGAGGACCCAGATGCGCAGTGGAAGCACATACACCACTCTTTGGAAACCGCTGGAAGGACTAACTTGGCTATCAAAAAGCGCAGAAGGACAAGCCATTGTACGACGAAGAATGTCGGATTGCAACTGATGAAACAGATGCTGAACGTAACAGTAAGTTACAACGCGAGCTGCGAGTGAGCGGTACAAGAGCCTGAGAAGGAAGGAAACCCAACTATTTAGGCGGAAAAAATGCTAGTGGGAGTAGAGGGAGATTAGGAAAACCGAATTGTGCAGGATGAATGGCGAATCCCGAAAATTGCTCAAGGGGGTGAGAAGGTCGGAAAACGGGTATAAAGTCTTGGTGAGCGTATTACGTGAAAGTCTAAAGCCAATTATCGAAAACCTTATTGGACCTTATCAGCAGAGACCTATCGACTGGCCACATAATCACGCTACGCCAAATCCTGTGAAGGACCCACGAAAAGCAAATCGATAAATACCACTTTTTGTCGATTACAAAGTTGCTTTCGATTGCCCTATACGGGGAAAACTGTACGAAGCTATGTCCGAACTTGGGATTCCGGCAAAACTGATCCGCCTCTGTATAATGACGCTGACCAACACCAAATCAGCAGTGAAAGTGGGGAAAGACCTCACTGAAACATTCTGTACCAAGCGAGGACTGAGACAAGGCGGCACACATTCGTGCAATCTCTTCAACATCCTAATGGTGATAATAATGGGAAAAGCTGCAGTAAATATGAACAAGACAGTTAACACTAAAAGCCATATGTTGCTGGCGCATGCTGACGACATAGACATCATTGGGCGAAATTTGCGAGACGTTGCAAGAATCGGAAAAGAATCAGCAAAGGTGTGTCTTGCTGTTAATGAGGGCAAGACAAAATTGATGATGTCAACGACTAGAGAAACCTCTCGACTTGGTCCGCACTTGAACGTTGACAACCGATTTAATATTGAGGTGGTAGATGAATTTGTCTACCTTGGATCCGCCGTTCACAAGGACAACAACGTCAGTCTGGAGATAAATAGGAGAATTTTGCTGGCAAATAGATGCTATTTTGCGCTCAGCAAGCAGTGTAGGAACAAAGCCCTCTCTCGACGGACAAAAGTCCAGCTATATCAGACACTCATTTTACCTGTCTTGACATATGGCTCTGAAACTCTCCGTAAAATATATGGTGCTGTTAGGGGAAACGGCGAGTACCGACGTCGCTGGGAATAAGAGCTGCATAATTTATATTCTAGGCGAATCAAATTAGGCCAATTGCGTTGGCTGGGCCATGTTATCAGAATGGATCAAGATGAACCAGCGCAAAAAGTTTTCGATAACGTACCCGATGGAAGGAGAAAAAGAGGACGACCAAGACTCTGCTGGAAAGACCAGGCAGAAGAATCTCTCTGTATCCTTAGTATTACCAACTGGCGAAAAAGGCGAAGGATAGAGCCAGTTGGAGGAATATGTTAAAATTTGTTTAATTTATATGTGTTAGACGTCTGTCCTCATGAGGTTGTAAAATAGTCAATAAAAGTAAGTAAGGCAGATGTTAAAATGAATGTAAACCGCTATGCAACAATTTTGATAGAACTTCAATTAAATTGATAACTTCATCATTAATCTTATTAGGAATCACGTAGCGAGATGGACGCAATGTACTGGATTTAATCTAATAATACCACCATTTCATACAGATGGAAACTATATACAATTATCGATTTTGAATGGGGTTATCCCACCAGAAGCCTTTTTCTTTCTTTCGATTTTCATAGTTGCTCAAGTTTAATTGAAATAAAGCTTGAGGAAAAAAAATGTTTTAGATGGGGCACCCTAATGTATATATCCTATAACTACTGTTTATTGTGGTATAGAACAAATATTAATATTATAAATTATTAAAAACAATTATAAAAACAGAACCTTTCATATGAAAATAATATTGCATACATTAGTTTAACTACAAAAACTAACAAACTACAAAATTCTTTGAAAACCTAAAAAAAATACATTTTTTAAAAACGGTCCAGCTCACGGAATCTTAATGCTAGACACGACATATTTTGGGGATCATCATAAAACAAACGAAGGTACATGTTGAGGGGTGGAAAGAATTAAACTTTTTTTGCGACTTTTTTCTAATGTACATGGTTCCTGTATAATGTTACAGAGCCCGTTTCTTCACAGAATGTTGGGTTTGAAGTATAACTTCCTGTCAAGTAAAACACCTAAGTATTCTGCGCTTTCAGAGAAGGGCATTTCAATATCCCCTAAGGAGACACAAGCTGAAAATCTGTCCTTTGGTTGTTGTTTGTATGCAAATATAAGGTGTTTGTAGCTTGACGCCAATATACTATACTTGTGTACAAACACATTGTGTTTGCTTTTCAATATTACATGTTAGAGGCACAATGATATGTTACAATATGTTACAATATATGATTTTGTGACTAACATGTTGAGTTGATTGTTGAAAACTACTGAAAACAGAAGCTTGACATACAACAAAGAAATAAGGAAGCAGCAGTTCTTCAATTTTTGAACACAGTGCTTGTAAACATATACATGGTTCGTGCAATATTTTTCTGGGACCAATTTTTTTTCAGCGTGAAATTACAGTAGTTGGTACCTTATACCTCCTGCTGAAATAACAATGATCTACTTTATCAACATTGTTTACGTTTAATAGATGACGTTCACGACGTTCACGTTCACGTTTGCTACTTCTTTGACCTCGCAGACGAGAGGTAATTGTCTAATCCTTGGTTGGTGGGTTGGTTTATGTGATTGCTAAAGATACTATTTAGCATCAATTAGTGCCTTAGGACACCGTTTTGCACACCGCATCACTCCGGACAGTCTAATGTACAGTGTCAATATCCAACCTGTTAATCTGAGATACCTCATTAGATCCACTAGATCTATCTTGTGTACCTCAGTGAGGTTGTGTAGGAAGGGGCGACCTATAGTCTTTAGGCGTCTATTCATGAGAGCCGGACAAACGCAGAGGAGATTTTCCACCGCCTTCTCCTCCTCTACGTCTTCGCGCAAGCACCGTAGTAGTCATTGTAAGGAAGATTTAGCCGTGTTGCGTGATTAGCCGTCAATTAGTCAGAGCCCAGTCAGCACGGCAATTAGCCTTGATATGTTCCCCCGATTTTGGCTAGTCAGGGAGTTAGTCTGTTTAATGGCATATTCTGGCAATGTATTTCTGGATATGCAGCACGTTTCCTTCCTATCCCATCTGGTCCTCGCTCGTTCAAGGTAATGCAGCAAAATACATCTTTTGACCGACCCTATAGGCGTCGCGACTGACACCATATGGAGTTCGGTGGAAGAGTATCCCGCCTTGGCTAGTTCATCTGCCTTTTCGTTCCCAAGGAGACCCTTGTGGTCTGATATCCAAGTAAGAACCACATGGGCCAGTCGACCTAGCTCGACAAGTTTTTCCCTACATTCACTAACGATTTTAGATGCAGTGTTCTTAGATTTCAGTGATAGGAGAGCCGCCTGTCTATCAACAAATATTCCAATGCGCTCTGTTCTCCGTTGTAGTATAAGGCTTCCTTAAAGGTCAGTATCTCCACTTGGAAAACGCAGCACTTGCCTGGGAGTTTGACTGATAAATTCAGGCTTGCCTCGTCGGAGAAGACACCTGAGTCGGTTCCACATTCCATTATGGATCCGTTCGTAAATATTTTGGTGTCGAAACCTGTCAGTGGATCCCCTTTATCCCACTCTATTCTTCTGGGAAAATTTGCATCGAATATGATATCCAACCTCAATGAGGGGGTGCAGTAATCGGTGGTTATATTGTGTTTTCTTGGGATTGTCTGTAGTATACTCGAATATACTTATGCGTTGCTCTTCCAGATTCCAACAGCATAGTTGGGTGGCGCTGCAGGCCGCACTACCTGTTATGTGAAGGTCAACTGGTATAATATGAAGCATTGAATTAAGGGCTTCAGCTGGACACGTCCTCATTGCCCCAGTTATTCTGATGCAGGCTGATCTCTAAACTCTATATAACAGTTTCATGGTGGACGTCTTCCCCGCGACAGGTCACCATACCATTGCTCCATAGGAGAGTAAAGGTCTGATTATACTTTACATCCATAGCACCATTTTCGGTTGGAGATCCCTTCGGCTTCCGAACATTTTCCGACAAGCATAGTACGCAATGGTTGCTTTATGTGCGCGGTGCTCTATCTTACGATTCCAGGATAGTTTAGGGTCTAGAATCGCGTCCAAGTACTTGGCGTGAGATGATAGTGGAATCTCTATTCCACTTAGCCGAGAAGGATTAAACTTTGGTTTCTTGATCCTTGTGATAAAAAGCATGACCTCAGTTTTCCCTGGATTCACTCCAAGACCACCCCCAGTGGCCCAGTCATTAAGTAATTTCAAGGCTCCATTCATGATTTCGCTCAGCGCGGATGGAAACAAACCAGATACTATTTTTACCACGTCATCCGCATGCGCCACGGTTTTTATCCTCATATTGTCCAGTTTTAGTTGTATTTTGTTGATCACGATTAACCAAAGTAGTGGAGAGATGACTCCGCCCTGAGGGGTTCCCCTATTCACTCGCTGTTGCCCATAGAGGCGTTGATAATTCTGCTCTGTAGCATTGTCACTATCCAACTCTTGAGGACTGTTTCCACACCTAGATCTTCAAGTGATTCTTCTATGGCCGCTGAGCTCACATTATTGAAAGCACCCTCTATATCCAAGAAGGCCGCGAGGGTATATTGTTTGTGTTCCAAGGACCTCTCAACAGTTCTGGCGACTTCGTGCAGGGCTGTATCGAGTCCAATCCTTACTGTCTGTATATTGTCAAATGTTGGAATATCAGAAAATGAAATGGTTACGAATCTTTCAAAACACAGACGAGATAACAGTCCGGGAACATCTTTAACCACCAGCAACCAATCCTGTCCACAATATCCCATATTCCATTTGTCTAGGTCACAATGATTTTGTGAGTAACGGTTATTTGAACCCAATCTAACCTAATTGTCAGCAAATTATGCGCTGTTATGACTTTATGAGTTCAGTTTGATAACAACAACAACAATAAAAACAATAAGTGGTACTCTTCTGTTACTACTCCTCCTCCTCCTCCTCCAACAACACAAACAAATTATGCAGAACAATTTCTAAGTGAATTTCCCAAATTGGCCGTAACAAACAAAATTGAGAAAGGAACGAAATGAAACGGAAAAAGCGCCAAAGAATTGCATAGAAAAAGAACCAAATTGTAAATGAAATGTAAGCGATGATATTGGTCTTTTTGTTGTTGTTTCTCTTTTTTTGGATTTTCGTTAATGTTGTTGCATTTTGTGAAATGCAACAACAACAAACAAAATTCGCACGAGCACTAAAAGCCAACGAACGAACGCCAAGAGGCAACCTGAAAATGTTTTACCCGTGCAACTGTTACACGAAGAAAAGCACCGTTAGTTCAATATAACGTCATTGTGCTTGTTGTTGCTGTTGTTCTCAATGTTGTTGCCCGTGATCGTCTTGTGTTGCATCGTCGTTGCAGTCTTCGTTGTCCGCGTCGTCGTCTCATTCATTTCGCAGTCACTATCGGTCATTGGCTTAACACACATTTTTCATTTCGTTGCGGAAAGAGAGTGAATTCCTTTTTGCCAAACGAGCGGAGAAAATGTGCAACGACGAGAGCTTTTGCCACAACGGCGCACACAAAACAGCCACAACAACAACAAGAGTACAATGCAGCAGCGCACAAACGAAAGAAACAGTAACAACAAAAGAAAATAAAAGAAAAGAACCAGAATTCAATACGAAGAAATTGCATTTCGTCAAAGCCGAGATCCATCCAAAGTCAGCGTTGAAACAGCACTACCAACTAATAAAACTGATACTACTACACAAGAATGGACAGACAGCGTCGCGACTTCGTTTTGGTCTTACTTTAGACTTCTTCGTCTGCTTCTTCTTCTTCTTCTTGTATTCAAGTACTTCTTTCGCCAGTTTCTAACACGTCGACAATTTGAATGCAATTTTGGCTTTGACTTGTTGCATGTGTGGCATAAAGTGTGTGTGTGTGCGAGTGTGTGTGTGTGTGTAATGTAGTATGGAAAAATGCGAACAAAAGTTCACATTCAGCTGTTCGCTGCCACTGCTGTTGCAATTGTGGCTTAGAGAAATGGGAATGACATTTGTTGCTATCATGTTTCCACGTCTACATTCGTACATACACATTTAGATTCTATTTTTTTCAATAGCAAGAGACGTCAATTTTACTCTGATCTTGCCGTAGATTCACATCCCACAGGGGAATAGGTTTCATCTGAAAGTTTAGAACAAGTAGGAAATGTCAGGCAGAACTGACATTGGCATACCCTGCCAAAAGGATTAAGATCTGAGGTCAATAAAAATGAATGGTTTCACATTTCATCCCATGAAGGGATTAGGGAGAGCTTCTCACAACCAGTGAGCTGTGCGCTTTCTAGTTGTATACTCACTGATTGGGAGTTTAACACCGGTTCCGAACTGCATTTTGAGAAGGTTTTTCATGGCTAAGTACTCGATAGAGTCGCCATCACTAAGCGCGACGACCGTCGTCGAAAGAGATGCAAGGTGGTCAGTGCAGGGATCGACCTATCGTTCTCATGTACAAGAGCCGCGCACACTCACCATTGCCCCACAGATGTCCACATCTGAATTCAATAGTCAGACAAATGGCTGGCAAAACTCTTTTTACAATATGTTAGGTTGGGTGTTCGTAGCAGTCGATGACTTATTACACCATTGTGATATAACGAGCAAATGACATTAAGCTTGAACGCCACCGGAATACCAAGAAGCTCGAAATCTTGTCCACGCCTTACTTACTGGTTTAGGTGGCCTCTAACAACCCAGAGAAGTCAAAGGCCTTACAAAATTACGAAATATGTCGCTCCAGTCGGCTCAATCTTCAGCTTTTCTCCTCCAGTTGGTAACACCAAGCTCTTGTAAGCACTCTTCCACCTGATATTTCCAGTGAAGTCTTGGTCGTCCTATATTTCGGTGATCTGTAATCACTGAATCAATAACTGCGAACACTGTACCCATACCCGATCCTGATCAGCGATGACCGTCACCGAATACCCGAGTGCCAAGTTCTCATTCATCGGCTCCGAACCAGTAACCCGAATCCGTTCACCACCGATTAAATCTGCTTAATCTAAGGCTACCCGACGTTCATGCAGAAGGTGACTACCCAGAGTAAATAGCCATAATCTACTATCACCGAACCTGTAACCCGAATCTATCCATCGCTACAGTCTAACTTCAGTCCTCCCTAGTGCCGACGTTCGAGCACAACCGATACTGATTACCAACACATTGAGAATCTAGAACTTTGTATATGAACTTTTTGAATTAAACTTAATAAATCGAAGAGCTTATTATTGCCCTAGTCAGGGAGAAGTACTGTACTGACTGAGACTTCCTCAGCCGAAGATCAAACCACGTTACACGACTTAATCCTTAGTTTTTGACCGTCTGTTTGAAAGTTCACAAAAGTCCCTGGATGCGACCATCCCATTTTGATCTAACTGGAATAAGTGAGTGGTACTTCTAGTCATAGGGTGGTTAAGCCAAAGTGTAATCGACAATACCTGGAGGGTCAGGCATTGTGTGGAGATTGATACTATGTCCGAAACCATTTTTTGACCAAAGTGAAACTTCCTTTAGTTACTTGCATAGGTGGCCTCAAGCAACCTAGAGGGGTCAAGGACCTTACAAAATGAGGGAAACATGTTTTTCCAACCGCCTCGATCTTTAACATTTCTCCTCCAGTTGGTAACACCAAGGTCTTGCAAGCAATCTTCCACCTGGTATTGCCAGTGAAGTATTAAAAAAAATGGTGACCCATAACATCACATGAAGGGATTGAGGAGAGCTTCTCACAATAAGTGAGATGTGCGCTTTCTAGTTTTTTTTTTACACTCACTTATTGGGACCTACAGTTTAACACCGGTTCCGAACGGTATTTTGAGAAGCTTTTTCATGGCTAAGTACTCGATAGTGTCGCCATCACTAAGCGAGGTGACCGGCGTCGAAAGAAATTTGAGGTGGTCTGAGCAGGGATCAAACCCACATTCTCATGTACAAGAGCCGCGCACACTAACCATTGCACCACCGACGGCCACGCCAGTGAGGTATTGGTCGTCCTATTTTTCGATGTCCATCGAGTACGTCTTCGAATACCTTTTGCACTTGTTCATTCGTAAGTGCATATCTGAGATAATTCTCCCTTGCAAATATACAGCCCATACCTGAAAAATGTGAAGCAAATAACCCCAACAACTAGCGACCAATTTGTAATATGCTCCACGCTCTCGAAGGTGACGGTCAGAAATCTGTCAGACACACTGCACAAGTTGCCGAGTCTGATGCCGATATCGGTCAGACAACGCACAGGAAATCGTATGGGCGGTTGACAAGTATTCGGAAAGTTTTGTTGGAGGAAGAGTGTGCAGAGTTATCGGACATATTTCGGTGAGAATTCTGAGGGAAATTCTGAAGGATTTTTAGACGTAGCTGCACGAAGTCGCATAAAGTCTAATTAAGCATCCGATAATGGTCCGTCTTATCCGATCATTTTCTGACCCTTTGTCCGATTTATCGTACCAATTTCGGAGAGAAATCGGAAAAAGCATCCGATAATGGTCCGAGTTTTCCGATCGTTGTCTGACACATTTTACTATTTGTCGTGGCAATTTCGGAGAGACGTCTCAACACACATGTTTTAATTCCACTGTTGTTTTAAACACTTGTTTTACTGACATATGCACGTACTAATTAATTATTATTTTTATTTGACGACCGCGAAGTCTTAAGTACTTGCTTGCTCGTTTGTAACTGAAGACAACAATCAAAATGATGCAGACAAAACAAGAACAACAATTTAGTTCACCGAAACTATACAGTAAAAATATTTTCGGGGAATTCCTTAATGGCGCATGGTTACGAAATGAAAACGAAATCAAATAGAATAACAGTTCCCTTCAGAGAATGTGTAGAAACGTCGCATGATTTTCGTATGGAATTTCAGAGTCTGTGCAGAACCGACTGACAGAGAATGTACAGAAAACTCGTTTAAATGACTGAAAAAATTTCAGATATTTCGGCAAATTGTCGGATATAATTGTCCGACACATCGGAAACAATTCTTTACTGGGTTAACTACCATCTCGTAAATTATCTCTAATTTAACGGTCTACTCCGTGATACAGAAACCATCCTACAGGTGATCTGATGGCGAATTTCTCTCGATTTATTGCGAGCTTTCTCAAGGATTGTTCTATACGTGTCGTTTATAGATAGAATCTCCGCCGATGGTTGGTTTCCCATTAAATCCCATGAAGAATGAAGGGATTGTGGAGAGCTTTTCACAACCAGTGAGGTATGCATTTTCCACTCTTACAGTCACCGACTGGGATGTACAGTTTAACACCGGTTCCGAAAGAAATTTTGAGAGGCAGCTTTATAACAAACGTCTCATTTTTCATTAAAAATGCTTCTTAGAAATTCGTTTCAACTGGAAATGCCATCATAGAGATATTTTCTGTTCAAAAATTCTTTTTTCCTTACTTTTTACAGAAAAAGTCAACTTAGAGATTTTTTAATTTAAAACGTCCTTTTTCATGGGTAAATACACGGTATATCGTCACTAAGTGAAGTGACCGCCTTCGAAACAAATGTAAGATTGTTGGAGCAGGGATCAAGCCTACGTTCTCGCGTACAAGAGTCGCGCACACTACCATTTTACCACCCACGGCCACATCTAATCCGACGAGTATGCAATTAATGCTGGGGTATCACTGGTTTGTGAGAAGCTTTCCCTAATCCCTTCATAGGATGTAACGGAAAAATCATGTATTTACCACAAGGACCTATCCTGTCACTTTCTCTCTTTATAATTTTCATCAACGACCTACTTGGTCGGACTGCTGAAAGATAAAACATATGCAAGGTGGCCCAACTCTCTCATCTGACGTTTCTCTTTATTCTTCTTTCTAGAGGAATCAAAGTCTGTCAGCTGTTTTGCTCTAACATCGAACCAAATCCTCCATCTTTAATTTTGTGCATTCACGATATTCATATGTTTAAATATTTTGCATATTCACAGTAACAATTTTGGATGCGTTTATCCAGAGGGTATCCAGCTGATTGACTATGAAGCAGGAAGTTTATAGAAAACAGACTATATAGGTGAGAGAGCGATAAGCAAGCAGATGCAAACCATGCAGCAAACTTAGTTTAAATTGTGCTTGATTGACACCAATGACAGCTAAATTATGTTTAATGTTGTTTGCATCGAACGATAATAAGCATTTGATTTTATCTCAGTCCGTTTTATGTCCAACCGAAGAGTAACATACAACAGCAACTCGAACTCGATGAAATTACCTATCGAGAGAGAGAGAGAGGGATGGCGACTCTTATCTGTTGATCTATGGTTTATCTCACCTCAACGACAGATGTCATCTCTTGAGGCTAAAACTTACTACTTCTAGACGTTCGATTCCCTTCAGTCAAAAAAAGAAAAAGCGATGTGGTGGATCTTTAGAATTTAATCGATGGGTTTGCGTATCCTACCTATTCTTTTGCAGATGATAGTAATATATATCTTTCGTATTCTTTTGATCGGTGGCCTATATTTCCTGTGGTGCAAGGAAAAAGCAGATGATGAGTGATTCACGTATCCACGATATGCAGTTAGGTTGTGAGTGGGGTCGGGTGAATCGGGTCGAGTTTAATGCACGTCAGACCCAGTACTGCATACAATTGACCCATTTTTGTTGTCGATTTGTATGGGTGGAGTAGATATTGAAGAATCGGAAGCTCTTTATATTCTGGGCATGAAAATACAGTGTGATATCGGCTGGAATAAAAATGTATTTAATATGTCGAAATAAGTATTTAAGTGGCTGGGTTTTTTAAAGCGGTGTAGGAGGTTTCTCACTCCATCCATCTAACCTTCTCAATATGGACATCACATACATTCGGCCTAAAATGAATATAACTCCCATATTTGGGCTTCTGCCCCAAGGTGCACCTTGAAGCTTCTGGGCCGTGTGTAACAGAGCAGCATTGTAGCCAACTCTGTTATATCGCTGGAACATCGTTGAAATTTGAGATATAGGTCGTTGTTCTGTCGACATTGTCAGGGAAAGTGTTCCTCTGAGATACATAACTTCACACCGGATGTAAGAATATGTAATCTTACGACAAGGTTGTCCAGGAATTCGTATACAATTCAACACAATAGTCAATAATAATGGAATAAGCTTCCGGCCAGTGTATTCCCTATTATTTATGATGTCAACCAGTTGAAGTCCAACATCAACAAACACTATTCGGTCTTTCCTCCTCGAATGCACTGTCATTATTATGGACATAGCTTGAGTGTTGCTCAAGATTAAAAAATTGTCCTGACCTTTAGTTTCGCCGCATGTCTACTAATCATATAGTGTCTCATCAAAACTTCAAAAATCATTGATACCTTGTCCCTGGCTAGAGACACAAGTTTCATGGGTCCCCTGACATCCACTATCGGCCAGATATGTCTTTCGCGCACACACTCTGTGCCTCTCGTCCACCCCTCCCTCATCATCACACAGTAACGTTGTCGCAGGAAATGCTTACAAGTCGATTTAGACAATATCTTTTAATAGTTTCCCGATTCGTGGGTGGCCATTTATATTTCTTTCCTGTGCAATTTTTAGTGTTGCCAGTTGCAATCTTAGCTAAACGGTGGGTATGTAGGTAGAGTGACTGCCACAATTGACTTAGTTCAATGAGGACGTTGGGATACCACGGGACGTCATATTCCGTCCCCATTGTTGAACCTGTAAATTGATCCGGAATGGTTAAGAGGGAGGGGGTATGGCAAAAGAGATACAGCCCCATTGCTTTAAACAGTGACCTAAAATTGAACTTCCGACATTTATGCGTCACATCCGAGCCAGTCGCGGTGCCCAGATGACCCAAATTATAGTCCAGAACTAATGTCATAAACCTATCTTCCTAATAAAATCTATTTTAAGTTTAAAATTATGAAATCTCATTATTGTGTTTCAATTTAAAATTCTACTCGTTTAAAAAAACATATGGTAACTGTAGCTTTTCATGACGAAGCGCATTCTGGACGTCCAATTTTGGATCCCTTTTCGAGCATTGCTGATCGTATGTCACGAATAACACAAACAATTGCGGCCTCCAAGACGTCAATTTCTTCAGATTTCTCAGCATAACCCAGTGACTTCACGTAGCCCCACAGGAAATTATCGGGAGGTGCCAAATCGCATGACCTTGGGGGCCAATTTACAGGACCATTTCTCGAAATCAATTTATATCAAAATTTTTATTCCAATAAATGGATGGTTGCTGTCGCCCTATGGCACGAAGCATCATTATGTCGAAAACTCATCTCGAACGGATCAATGTCAACCATATTTGGAAACTACAAATCATTAATCATGGTGCAAGAATGATCTCCATTGACCGTAACGCGAGCTCGAGTTTAAGTTTTGAAGAAATAGGGCCCGAATGATGCCACCAGTGTTTAAACCGAACCGAACGGTGCAATTTTCTGGATCTAATGAAGTGTGTAGGGTCTGTTGTGGATTGGTCCTACTCTAAAAGTGGCAATTTTGTTTACGAACAAACCCATTAAACCAAAAATGAGCCTAATCGCTGAACACAATTTTATGATAAAACATTGGCTCACACCCAGAGAACTAATTGTTTGAAAAGAGGTTGTAGCAACCGTAAATTCGGTTGTTGCCACCGAATTGCGGTTGTTACAACCGAATTGAGGATGTGACGATCGACTTTAGTCCCCACAACTGAAATTCGCTTGAAGCAACCTCATTTCATAATGGATTCGGTTGTGGAAGCTGAAAATTCAATTATATTCGTTCTGTCATCTAAATTTTCTAAAATTTCGGTTTGAAGAACCGAATTTGGAATTAATTCGGACGCAACAACCGAAATTGATACCAAATTCGGTTGGAGTAACATAATGTGACACCATTTCAGTAGAAACAACCGAATTTGTCATCAATTCGATGGTATTTATCGAATTTGGTGTCAATTCGGGCGCAATAACCGAATTTAGTCTTAAGTCGGTTGCAACGACCGAATTTGGTGTCAATTCGGTTGCTGTAACCGAATTTCTATTGAATTTTGTAGGTCTGACCGCATTCATTTTCAATTCGGTTACCACAACATAATTCCATGTATTTCATACCTGACGTTTAAAATTATAAAAAGAAAATATAATATTTCTCAAAATAGCTAAGAATGTATAATTGTTGCCGTCGCGGCTGTATCAATTTTCATTTTGTGGTTGTTACCAAAGGTAAGTGAGAATATTGTAATTATATTTTATGTCTTAAATAGTAATTTTTTTTTGCAGAAAATGTTCAATCAAATATCCACGGTTTTGCAGTTTTTCAAGGTCGGTCGTTTGAGATGCACGCCAGAATTGGTGCGGTGGCCCATGATGTCCGGCACTTCAAAAACGGCCGGAACTGGCATGAATAAACAATGCGTAACCCTAAAGAGTTGCCTATATAAATGAATTTTTTCATTTGTAATGTTTTTTATAAGAATTTAGGAAAATATATCATCAGCTAATAATTAAAACTAATTTCAAAATTATTTTGTGACACTATCGAAATTCGGTTGTAACAACCTCTAATTCGCCTGTGACAACCTCTAATACGGTTGCGCCAAACACTAATGAGGTTGTGTCAACCTCTAATGAGGTTGTGTCAACCACCAATGAGGTTGTGTCAACCTCCAATGAGGTTGTGTGAACCTCCAATGCGATTGTGCCAACATCCAATGAGGTTGTGCCAACATCCAATGAGGTTGTGCCAACCTCTAATTTCAGTTACGGCTAATTCGGTTATCTCAACTGAATTTTTCTGTGAGTGCAGTCTCCAAGTGCTCTGGAGCCCAATCGGCGAAAGAACAACGCCTAGGATAGTTTCGTGGCTTTAGTTCTAGCACCAGCTGGATCTTATACGAGTGAAGGCCAAGATCTTTGCGCTAAATTTTTCACGTAGTAGACGGACGAAGCCCCAATTACAGCGACCGACGACGAATCGATAAATTTGGATCTTCTTCCACACTTTCGTTTATAGCGGCGATATTTGCTTCAGTACGCACTTTCCTTTGACGTCTTGGTGTTACTGCATCATTTAGAGAGTGTGTGATATGAAATCTATCGACAATACGACGGATGGCTTTCTCAGATGGATGATTTTGTGCGCCATAAAAATCACGAAGTCGTCTATAAATGTGGATAGTTTGGTAGCGTTGTACAAGCGTGAATGTAGTCATGATGATTTGCAAGAGTATATGAAATGTCAAATAGTATTTTTCCTACACATTTTGAAGTTTTAGTTAGAATTTATGTTATTTAAGGGTTTTACTGAAACCAGAGTAAGGAGCGCCATTCATTTTCGATTCGCTTGAAAAATTTAATTCGGGAGTTAAATTTTAAATTCTTTGAAGATTTAAATCTTTTAAACTCCCGAGTTTAATTTTTAGCTCGGGAGCCGAATTTTTATTTTCAAAGATTTTAAAATATTGCTCGCTCCCGATTTAATTCAAAAAGAATGATTATCATCATCATTCATAAATCGTATTTCTAAATCTAGGATTAATATTTTTTATTAATTTTTTTTTATTATAAGTGGCTTCAAAACTTTAATTTCGCGAGTCAAATTTTATAATATTTTTTAATTATTAAATGTATAGGAAAATGTACATATGGGCAAAAAAAAAAATAGAAATGCGGGCAACAAATTGTGAAAATTTGATGATATAGGAAAATTGTTTGAAAGGATGGGAAGATGTTTAAAAATACTACAAAAGTCGTATCGAATGATTATGAACGCAAATCTTCAAAATGCAATAAAAAAAGTCAGCGATGGGGTAAATATTGAAGATGAGAGAAAAATGGATTGGAAAGATTAGGAATGTGGCAAAACTTGTGAATGTGGATACAACGGGTAAAGCACGGGGGTGTACATTAAGAGTAAAACTTGAAAATACGAAGAAAATCATTTGGAGATGTTAGAAATGGGCAAAAATATTGAATGAGGGTAAAAAGATTAGGAATCTGGCAAAAATTGTGAATGTGGTTAAAAAAGGGTAAAAATAGGGGTGAAAAGGGTAAAACTAGAAAATGCGAGAAAATCCTTTGAAATGGTTAGGAATGAGGCAGATATTGTGTATGTAGATAAAAATGGGTCAAAAGGGTAAAACTTGAAAATGCGTCCAAATCGTTTGAAAAATTGTGAATAAAGAAATGTATGATGAGATAAAATTGCAAAATGCCGGAAGATACATTTTTCCCGACGTACGCTATATTTATCATATTCCAAATCATTCAAAATGATGTTCCTCGCATTTTGAAGTTGTACCCTTCTACAGCTTTTTACCCACACACACTATTTTTAATAAATTTCTAATAATTTCTAAATATTTTTCCCGTTATTGCAAGTTGTAACATTTTTACCAATTTATCCCCCTTTTTACCACCAGACATTGTGTTTAGAGATTCCAAACGATTTATATTGCATTTTGAAGTCTAACTCTTTTTCGCCAATTGTTACCACTTTTTAACCACGTACACTATAATTAATAGATCTCCAGGCATTGTCCAAAGTAAATATTGGTCTGCCTTTAGTAGCTTTATATAAATATATATTCCAATTATTAGTCGACCTCTAAACCCAATCATACAATACTAATTATCTCGTTATTTTTAGCTTTTCATCACATATAATATTTCCTTAATATAGGTACATTCCCAATTGTTTCATCCGATTTTTTTGTCATTTTCTAATTCTGCCCTTTCTGAGAGATTATATTCTCCACCTTCCACAACATTCCAATCGATTTTCGTCGCAGTTGCCCCTTATGTATATCCAAATTCAAAAAAATTCCACTCATTTCGGCTCCTCTCCACTATAAAGCTCTCACTCCCAGTAAAATAAAAATTAAACTCCGAATCGAATTTTTATTTTTTATATTTGATTCGCTCGGGAGCGATTCAAATAAATAACAATTTTGAAAAATTAAATTCGCTCGAGAGTTTAAATTTTGTAAACTCGGAGTGAGAGCTTTATATTGAGGAGGAGCTGAATGTTTCGGCTCGCGATAGGAATTTTTACTTACTCGGCTAAAAACCCATATTATTTTTTAAAAATGTACGACGAATTTAAGTCAATTAAAGGGCGTCTCAGTCAGGATGCACCTTTCAATTTAAAATAAAAACACGTTTTTCTTGAGATAGATGTGATTTTTTTATTGAATTGTAATGAACACATGTTCCGATTAACTATGCAATATAATATACGTCAAATGGCCCCCACGGCTCGGATGACAGGTCATTACTCTTTTCATGAAATTTTCCCTGACCTTTTCACAGAGATTTGACTGTATCTCACCGATGATGCGTTGGATCTTGGATTTGAGCACAGAAATTGTTTCTGATTTATTCGCATATACCCGAGATTTCCCAAAACCCCAAAGGAAGGAATCTCACTGCGTTAAATCGCATGATCTCTGTGATTAGTTGACATCAGAATTTCTTGAGATAATTTGTTCTGGAAATCGTTGCTGCAATAAACCGATTGTTTCATGCGCGGTGTGGCAGGTGGCGCTGTCTTGCTGAACCACATGTCGCCCAGATCCATGCCGTCCGGTTGAGGCCACAAGAACTTCGTTAACATGTCACAGTCACTGCAATTTCGGCATTATTTTCAAAATTTTTCCAATCACGACGCCTGACCAAAATCCGCACCAGACAGTGGCTCGATGTGGATGCATTTGTTTCTCATAGATTGCATGAGGATTTTCTGAGCCCCAAATGCGCTTTATCGGAGATAATGACTTTATTTTTTAAATTACCCATTGAGGGAATTGCCGGCGCTTTCTATGGTCTGCTGGTTTCAGCTCCTGAGTAAGCTGAATTTTGTTCGCATGAAGGTGGAGGTCTTTTGTCAAAATTTGAAGTTATTGACAACGAAACCGAATTGATGTTTTCGGGGTTTCGGCGATACTCGTGCTTACAGCAGCAATGTTTTCAAGACACTGACCGGAACGTTGACGTACAGGAGTCTTATACACCGAAGTGAAGTTGGCCCACCATGGCTGGCCCACTTTTCTGTACAACGGTAGAATAGAACACACCTATTGGAATAGTTCTATCGTCAATTCTAGTTATGTTATCCAGTATATTATGTGCTATGTAATCTAAAATTCAGGACATTGATATGTGAAGAGATCCTTAAAAAGGACCAAATTTAACACGTTTGATATACGTTTCAGAAAAAGTTCACAAAGGTTAAAGAACTAATTTCTTTATATGGTTTTACTATTACTAAATGAAAATTTAGAAATAAAAACTCAAGGACTTTGAAACAAGACAAGATCCTAAAATCGAAGAAACCCAATATCCGCCATATACAGGGTTTTTCGTCGGAGACGCTACAAAAGTAAATCGATAGGGAAAGCAAACGACGCCATGTTTTTTCCCGCTCTTTTGACATTTCTCTTCAGTAAGGTTTGCCATTTCATCATGGAATGATATACGAGCCAACAACGAGTCGAAATTATTAAAATTTACTACCGAATTTCGAGTCAGTGGCCTCAGCTTTAAGAGCGCTTCGTCCAATTTATGGGCGTCATAATCGCCCTACCAGATCAACAATTGAGCGTCAAGTGGAAAAATTTGAATCCACAGGCACAGTACAAAATGTTCCCGTGCCAGTGAGACAAAGAAGTGCCCGTAGTGTCGAGAATATTGCTGCCGCTGGGGCTTCAGCTCAAGAAAGCCCAAATGTGTCTCTCACACGTCGTTCTCAAGCGTTGGGCATCTCTGTGACGTCGTTGTGGCGAATTTTGCGAAAAGATCTTGGCCTACATCCTTACAAGATCAAATTGACGCAAGAACTGAAGCCGCTTGACCACCATAAGCGTCGTATGTTCGTGAATTGGGCTGAGCAACAACTTGAATATGATTCGGATTTTCATCGGAAAATCATCTTCAGCGATGAGGCTCATTTCTGGCTGAATGGCTTCGTCAATAAGCAAAATATGCGTTATTGGTCAGACAGCAATCCACACGTAATCCATGAGTCATCATTGCATCCCGAAAAAATTACGTTTTGGTGCGGTTTATGGGCCGGCGGCGTCATTGGGCCGTACTTCTTCCGTGATGATCAAGACCGGCACATTACTGTAAATACGAAGCGCTACCGTTCAATGATAACCGAATATTTTTGGCCCCAATTGGATAATATGGACTTGGAGGATATGTGGTTCCAACAGGACGGCGCCACAAGCCACACAGCGAATGCCACAATCAATTTATTGGAAACCGAGTTTGGTGAATGTGTTATCTTACGAAATGGCCCAGTCGATTGGCCGCATCGGTCGTGCGATTTGACGCCGTTAGATTATTTCCTGTGGGGCTACGTCAAGTCTATGGGTATGCCAACAAGCCAGCGGTAATTGATGAACTTCGTACGAATATCGAACGTGAAATTGCAGCAGTATCGGCCGATTTATGCTTGAAATCCGTCGAAAATTGGGTTCAGCGTCTGGACTTCTGCAAGCGTGCCCGTGGTGGCCATGAAAAAGATATCGAATTCCATACATACTGGCATCGAACCTACTTTCACAGGAATAAAGAATTTTATTGGTATCTAAAACCGGTTTTGTTTTATTTAAAGAAAATTGTGTAGCGCTCTTATTGAAAAACCCTTTATATGCAAATTTCTCAGAAAATTAAAAAAAGTTTTGAAAATTTTCACACATTAATATTCACAGATATCATTGAAATATTAGAAAAATTTCAAGGACATTGAAACAGGACTAGTTCCTTAAAATCGCAGAAAACTAAAGTCCGTCATATATATGAAAATTTCTCAGAAAATTAAAAAAATTTGGAAAATTTTCACACTTTAATATTCACATATGTTGTTGCAAATACGAAGCAGAAATTTAATGAAAAATGTCAAGGAGATTGAAACAGGACTAGGTCCTTAAAATCGACGAAAACCAATATCTGCCGTATATAAGTATTGGATAATGGGTTTCGTCGATTTTAAGGACCTAGTGTCGTTTCAATACCCTTGAAATTATTTCCAAAGTTTCTCCTTAGTATTTGCGTATAATGTATGAATATTAAAGTATGAAAATTTTCCAAAATTTTTTTTAATTTTCTGAGAAATTTTCATACATATGGCGGATATTGGGTTTCATCGATTTTAAGGACCTAGTCCTGTTTCAGCGGTCTTCGAATTTTTTACAAAATGTATCCCTAGTATTTGCAACAAAGTGTGTAAATATTAAAGTGTGAAAATTTTCAAAACTTTTTTTTTATTTTCTGAGAATTTTCATATATAGAGCGGATATTGATTTTTATCGATTTTTTATAAAAATTTTCTATGGTATTTGCAATAATATGTGTGAATATTAAAGTGTTAAAATTTTCCAACATTTTTTAAATTTTCTGAGAGTTTTCATATATAAGGCGGGAATTGGCTTTCGTGGATTTTAAGGACGTAGTCCTTCTTCAATGTCCTTGACATTTTTTCTAAAAATGTCTTATCGTTAATACTAAACACGTATATGGGAATAAAATTGGGGACCTGTTCGATAAAAATATCATACAATTTAATGGATAATGGTTTTAATGTCATATATAGGGCAGGATAATTGCATTTAAAGGACGTTGTATGCTTTCGATATCTTAAATTTTTATTTTGAACATTATGACACTTTATTAGTGACCAGTGCAATGAAATGTATATGCTTGGTTTGATTTAAATACAATAAAATTTGAAGATGCGCCAACTTCACACTACCATACACTAATGTGAAGTTAGCCCACCATCGAAATATGTGGGCTACGATGATGGGCTAATTTCACGCTTGTGTCTTATACGGCATTTACACCGACCAAGTTTAGCGCATGTCGAAGGTTAACTCCATTAACCCAAGCTAACCCAGAAGATTACTCACACAATTTTAATCGGGAAAAAATGAAATTTCATTTTAACCTCATTTTAAACTGGTATACAATTTGATGCAACTCTGCATGTTAGCAAACAAATGTAACTAAAATAAAATCATACACACCAAATCAGCTGTTTGGCAGACGGAAGCCGATCGAAAATTTGTTAACGCGTCGCCGCCACCAAAAATTTTTTTAAACTCATGCCGCCGTCAATATAATTAGTCCTCATCGCTTTAAAATCTTTCCCGATTTGACTGATTGGACCTATTTGGCCGACTGATACAATTTTAAAGGTTGAGTTATTTCAATAACAACCCAAATTTGTACAAAACCAAGTACCGCCAATATCTTTTTATTTTGTCGTGTTGCCATCTTCGATAATTTGGTATCGGCACGGAGTTGCTCTAAGTTGGTACAATCACAAAGTTGCCACCTGAAATGACAATTTAATCTCAAATTGGTTGGTGGAAACGGAAAAGGTTAGAGACAAGGTTATCGCTAACCTTGTCGCGATAAACTGCGGTGTAAATGCGACATTAATGTCCATAACCGACCCAGTTTTTTCAAATGTCTGGACCACTCTTCGAATGGTTGATACATTATGTGCACTTCTCGATTGAAAATTCTTCGAAGTTTGCGAGCGGTCTCAGCATGCCTTTCCAAATTTTTGTAACACATTTTCACAATTATAACGCGTTGTTCTTTCGTAAAGCGCTACATTTTTAACAACCTGAATAAACATATGTGACATCTGCCAAATTTCAGAGTTGCCATTGAACAAAGAAAAATTACACTAAATTAAAAATGGCCAATCTTACTGAGACACCCATTATTATGTTTCATAAAGTAGATCTTTCCTAAATGGAAATTTATTTTAAAAAGTATTTCCATTTAAATCAGTGATTGTAGTAGCTACAAAGCGCACAGCTCAGTGATTGTGAGAAGCTCTCCCTAATCCCTTTATGGGATGTATTGGGGAAACCATATATTTATATTTCCATAAGGCCACCGTTATTGGCCATCGTCTCAAGGAAAGTACTTCCCTAAGAAAAATGTTTGTATTTCAAACGTGGCTTTATCTATAAGGTAAAATAAGACAAATGTTTCTCAATGAAAATATCCTTACCCTTGGGTATCTCTTTTGCAACCACTGCTACTAAAATTTTTTGTTTCTTTAGGAAAACTTGATACACATAATTGTTCACTTCCACAAAGAGTTTCCATGTAACCAACTAAGTAACAAACTTTAATGCATTTACTCCTTCATCGCTCACAATTGCACAAGAAAATCGAAAAAAAAGAGAAATGCGAAATGCGAAATGGTTCTGGATAAAGTTGGATGGTTTGGATGATGGTGGCTGGTTAGTCGGTTGGTCGGTCGGTTAATTCAGCTCAAGTGATTCGTGCGACTGTTGTTAGTTGGCTGCTGCAGCTAGATTCGCTAGTGACTCTGCTCTAAAAGGTTACTTAAGGCTATTGAACCAATTACCTACTGCTGTGGCTGATGCTGCCGATGATGGTGGTTAGATCAACAACAGCAACAGGGAGTAATAAAAAATCAAGTTGCAATTGTATTGAAGAAATACACGTCCTCAGTGGGTATCTTTGTTTTTTCTGTTTTGTATTTTGCCAAAACACACGCTCTAAAATCTATGTAACCTAGTGTATAACTATGATCACAATGATGGTCATTATGATGACGATGATGGCATCATGTTCTCAGGCATATTTTTCTTAAAATTTGAGCAAATGTTTTTATTGCTTGTATTTTTTTTTTTTGTCTTATCACTCCTTTGCGGAAAGATCTTACATACACACACATAATGCATGTTTTCGTGTAATTACATACATACATATGTATATGGACAGGTTAAGAAAGAAGTGTTGATTTTGTTGGGGCTTCTCCAGCCATTCCACCACATTCGCTGCGGCCGCCTGCGTTGTTTGTTTAATCTTCAATTACGCTACTTGAAAATGCGTAGCGTTTGTTGTTGCTGGTGGTGTGTACTTGTGGGCCTCTTGCGATGATAGTGGCAAAAATGGCCAAAAACGAACAAAATACACAAACAACCAACCCACAAAAATAAGTCATGCCCGTAAATGGCATGTACGAGTGTGGTGGTACTTAAGATCACTAAGAACTTCCATAGAATTGGGTCAAGCCATGATCACAACGTTGGGCAAAACGACACTTATCTAAGAACATCAACAGCAACATTGACACGTACGATGTCTGCTCGTATGTGACAGAAGAAGTTGGCAACAAAAAAAAAATACACAATTCCTATTTTCTACAACTTTATGGGAATGAGCAGTAACTGTTTAGGAATAATGTTCATATAACCTTTGAGATATTTGTGTTTTTTTTTTAATAAAATAAATTCAAAATTATTTCAAACTCATACAATGGAAAAATTTTATGTCACACTGAAACACTTTTCTTCGCCAATATTATGAAGTTCTTCTTAGATTCCATACATTTCTTCATTAATTTTGAGTCAATATCTGTCTTCGCTAATATTATGAAATCCTTCCTAGATTCCATGCATTTCTTCACTAATTTTCAGACAATGAAATATTTCATAAGATATAAGAAATATTCTTATAAAATGAATTCTATGAAATTTATTCACAATATCTGTGAAACTTTTTCACAGATTACATTACATACATTTTTAAAAAATTTCTGAAACCTGTCACGTATCATAAATCATCTTCAAAATCCCTAACGAAGCGTGTAGCTACTTCAGATAATAAACATAACGTGCGCTTTACTTCGGACAAATTTCTCTTCAGATTCATGGAAAAGGGTATGAGTTCGGGTTTCTTCATTTGGCACTTGGTAGTATAAAGTATCATTCCCCAAATTTCAAAATTCACATAACGGGTGAATAACTTTAAGTTGGCATTGACATTTTCTGAAACAACCGATTGGGGAATTCTGGGTATTTTTGGGATAATGAATAGAATAGTGGCCGTCGGTGGTGCAACGGTTAGTGTGCTGTGATCGCATTATACTACTTTCGATGACGGCCACCTCGCTTAGTGACGGCGGCACTATCGAGTAATAAGCCATGAAATAATAAATAGCACGTCCCTATCAGTGAAAGCTCAGTGATTCTGAGAAGCTCTCTCCCCTATCAGTTTATGATATGTAATGGGAAAATATTTTATTTTTTTAATAAACAGACTCACGCCGGAGACACTTTTTTAAACTGTTTATTTTGAAACACGTGGTTCTCTTTGAGCAGCTCATCGGGCATTGTGTACATTTTATGGTGCTCATAATCGTCCATAGGCAATAGGAGGCTGTCTATATGCAGAAGTATTGCATTTGGAGCCATGACAATGCACAACCCATTATACCCTGTATGATCTGTATCCCGATATCGACGTAGATATACAAGTCATGGGATCGCGTTTATGCTGGCTAGGCCATGTCAGTAGAATGAATCAGAATGACCCAGTGCGAAAGGTACTCGAAGACATACTCGAAGGACCTGGACAAATAGGACGAGCAAGACTTTGCTGGAAAGACCAGGTACAAGATTGCCTGCGAGAGCTCGGTGTTACCATCTGCAGGAGAAAAGCTGAAGATCAAGCCGGTTGGAGAAACACTTCCACAAAGCATTTCCATCTTAAACGATTCACCGCTGTTTTGTTTGCTTCTATCGTACCCATGTGAGATTGTTCTGTCTTAGTTCTTGGATTACACAGTGCAACACAAAAAAATTTAACCATATACTACGTGATAAAAGACCAAACAAAACGACCCGTGTCTCCCAGTTTTGCCCAAAGTTATGTACTTTTTTTATGGGCCTCCAAAGATTTGTTGCCTCGGTGTCATTTTTGCAAAAAGTGATAATTTTGTCAGGCTCATATCTTGCAGACCGTTCGGAACTTTGATTTACTTTCTGCAGAAAAGTTGTAGCTCTTATCATAAAGATTAAAAATTGTGAACATATGAAATCAAAAGAAACTTCACCTTCAAAGTCAAAACAGCAAAAAACTTTAAAAAATTGGATTTTTTGGCTACTTTTGCGGCTACCTAACCGGTGTTAAGAATCATTCCTAGGAAGGTCACATGTTCTAGAAAGTTGTTTATTGAGATCTTGGGTACATTATTGTTGTTCATTATTTCATTGAATTTTGAACGGTTTGCTACCTATGGATCTGAACAGGGGAAAAAAGGTGACAAAACATCCAATTTTTTTAAGTTTTTTGCGAATTTGACCTTGAAGCTGAAGTTTTTTTTTTTAAATCAAATTTTTTAAAGTTTTTTGCGAATTTGACCTTGAAGCTGAAGTTTTTCTGATTTTATATGTTTAAAATGTTTGTTCTTTATGGCAAGAGCTACAACTTTCCTTCAGACAGTAAATCAAAATTCAGAACGGTTTCCAAGATATGAGCCTGACAAAATGATCAGTTTTTTGCAAAAGTGACACCGTACCTATGTCCTAAAATCTTTGGGGCCCATAAAAAAAGTGCATGATTTTGGGCAAAACTGGGAGACACAGGTCTTTTTTTTGGTCTTTTATCACGTAGTGGTGTCCGTATATGGTTATATTTCCATGACTCAAAAAATTACACACAGTGTTATTGTACATTTCCAGGTGTTTCTTGGTCGACCACGATTTCTTGTGTCCTCAAGGCGCCATCCTTGTGATATTGTCGGGATTGTTTCGTGTGGTGTGTTCATCCCACCTGAATTTCCCACTCTTTAACAGCTTCTGTATGTGTTCCTCATTGGTAATTTGCCACATTTATGTGATACGTATTGTGTTATGCCAGAATATTTTTCATATGATTCTGACACACTTGTTGATGAATACCTGAAGCTATTGCGTGTTGTTATGCGCTACGAGCCAGGTTTCACTACTTTACAACAGAGTTGACTTAACACATGAGGATATGTGTGAGTTTAGCCTACTCTCAAGTCTTCCGAATATAGCCTGAGCCTTATTAAACCTGTTGATTACGTCCGTATCTGCGCCGCCGTTTGTAGACATTATACCTTCCTAGTTAGCAGAAGCTATCTACATACTCGACTGCTTGACCTTGTACCATGATGTTTGTCATGGCTTTGGGTTTCTTGATATTTATCGCAAGTCCAACATTGCGAGCCAGTCATTCCAAGTCTTCCAGTTTTAATTGCATATTGGAGATCTTAAACGAGAGTAGACAAATGTCATCCTCATAATCGAAATCTTCGAGTTGGCGGGAGAAACTCGTTTATACGCATTTTCTGGGGCCCTTGACCCCTCTGGGTTGTTTGAAGCCAGGTAATGCGACTTATATATCTCTTGGGAGATATATAAAGTCGCATGTCTTATATAAACCAGAACGATTGAAGACATGAAAGCCAACATTCGACGCATTTTTGCCGAAACACAGCCCGGTATACTGTGAAGAGTGCGTGAAAATTGGACCTCCAGATAACACCAAGTACTTGACAGCCACGTCGGCCACATGCTCGAAATCATACTGAAAGATTAATGTCATAAAACTATTTTTTAAATGAAGCGATTTTGATTTTCGGTGTTTCATTTTAATTTAAAATTCTCCGCCTCTAAAAACTGTACCTCCTTTATTAGTGCAGTCTTGTTATGTGAGCTATATATCGTAACTTTTTACAAAAACTTTTAAATTTTTAATTGTTTTTACAAAAGATAGACTGAGACGATATTACCTATTATAGAATTTCAATTGTTTCTGTTCATACTTGAGAAACCCCCAGCCTGGCCTAATTTTTATTTAACAACAGAGCAGAGATATCAAATAGTCCAAATATTAATATGCACGTGACAACACTCTGTCTATTTTGCTGTTTGTATGCAAATATTACGTGTTTGTTGCTTGTCGCAAATATAGTATACTTGTGTCCAAACACATTGTGTTTGCTATTGAATATTGCATGTTGGAGGTACAATGTTTTATAAGTTATAATATATGTATGTTTGTGTGACCCAGATGTGTTCTAGTGTGTTGAAAATTGCTGGAAGCAAAAACGTGACAGACAAAAAATCAGCAGATCTTCAATTCATTAAAACCATGCTCCCAAACATATATATGGCTCCTGGAATATTTTGCTGGGCTACTGCTCTGCATGTATATTTCCTCAGCCATTGCATTCGGTTGTAACACCTTGAATTAAACTGTGGCAAACGCAACTCGGTTGCCACATTGAATTTATGTTTGCTAGAAACTCTGTTCAAACAACATCTTCTGTGAGCGTAGCATAATTGTATCTACACACATTCGAAAGCTTAAAATTTAAATATTTTTAGAGAAAAACGATCTGTAACATATTATCCATGAAACAAATTGATGACTGAAGTCATCATTTTAACAAAAAATTATATTGAAGATTTTTTTAGGTAAATTGCGGTTAGGAAAATAATCATGAGGATATTTTTTGATTCAAAAATTTCCTTAGCTAAATATATCTCTCAAGGTCGAGAGCAGAATCAAAAACATTTTCAAATAGATTGATATAAAACACTCATACCTCTTAAATTATTACCCTAGCCAAAGTTCAACGATTCCAATTATCTTAAACACTTAGTTCTTTAAGTGCTTCCTTTTACAAGCGTAGTTGCACCCATCAATCTGTTTATTGCCACTTACACTTCCTACAACTTTTTTTCGTTTTCCTACTCATATTTGTATTCAAATTTTTATTGCTTCCAGCGTTCATTTTCATTGTACAATTGTAGAAAATTTTATATTCTTTCATGGCCTTTTACATTATCACCATTCCTTATGGGCCCCTTCAAATAGAATTAAGCCCATAACACAAAATCGATTTTTTCCTTTTGTTTCTTCAGCCGTCTTAACCACGCACGACAGCGACGATGACTGCTTCTTTAACATTTAGCGTTATAACGCGTTTTTTTCGGGTTTTGGTCAATGAACTCCATCAATGAAAACGAACTCATATTTTTCCCCCTCCAAAAAAAAGGTGTATGGCTGATATAAAACAAGAAGAAGAAGACGGCGAAGAAGAAACCAGCGTGAGCTGGCAAATCATTTACCAGAACAGACCAAAGAGCAGAAGAAGTCAACGAACTTGGCCAAAAATACTGAAAACTGCCGAAAAAACTACCAACAACCACAAAAAAAAAACAAAACTCACCAGTCACTCTTTAGAATTCATGTTGGGGTTCTGTTTTTGACAGGCCAATAACTACTACGACAACCAGAAACTTCGTTTGTTGTCGTTTCAAAAAAATAAACAAAAACAAAAAACTGAAGAAATTTGGTTGGTATAGTGTGGCCGAAGAAAGCTTTAACTTACAACACCAGGAATTCAGTGTTACAATCACAACAACCACTATGATCAACAACAACAAATTTTCAAAAGAATCGATTAATTTTTTTTTTGTTGTTTTCACATGTAAACAATAAAACGCTGATGACGCTGAACCCCAGTCAAAACTTGTACGCACACGCACGCACTCTCTCACACACTCATCAATATTTATGTGAATGTATGGGGCCTATACACACACTTACACACATGTATATGATTAATGGTCTGAATAAAGTGTTCAGTGTTGATTGATTTGATTTCTGGTTATTATGAGCGCTTTGTGGGCAAACGAAATCAAAAGACTTAAGACACAAACCTTCTCCTCATTGTTTGGTTTATAAAGCGACGCTCGTTGGTTCTTCGTTTGTTCAGTGGTTTGTTGGTTAATTACTGAAACACGAAGTAATTCTTAAGTACCTTCATTCTTTCACTGCGTTCGTTTTAATTTCGATTTCAACAAAATTGTTGCTAATGAAATTGTACATCATGACAATAGGCTGCATCTGACAATGGAGAATTTCACACTCTTGTTGTTAAAGGTTAAAAGACGCAACGTAATATATCAATAATAAAATTAAAAGGCGAAATTATAATAATCTGTTTTTGGTAGACATTATTTGCTAGGAAAAAAACAAAGACGCTGTAGGAAAATTTTTCCACCAAACGCTGCAAGCTAAGACGCAATTTTCCCCTACAAAAAAGCTGCTTCTCCGATTAGCTTAACACAATTTGTCAAAAATTTTATTTCAATTTAGTGATCTCTTCCGAATAAAAGGATTTACCGAGTTACACAAAATAGGAGTTTATTTTAGAGCCGCATTGCTAGATGTAGTCAAATCTCTATCCGTCAAATCATTTCTTCAGAGTTGCGAAAACAGGAATTTGTAGCTCAAGTCATGTAATTTAATCTTGATGTACAAATATTTTTTTCGCAGTAAACCATGAAGAGTGTCGCATTGCAAATGATGACAATAACGCTGCACATATGGCAATGCTTCAGTCAATTGCAACGCGTGCTGCGACTAAGCGGTATAGGGAGAAAATAAAAGAGGTAAACCGTGTCTTTAGGCGTAAGAAACGGCAGTGGAGAAAGCGCGAGAGTGAGATAATTGAGTCATACAGAAGGAAGAACGAAGCTCGAAAATTGTACCAAACAGTCAAAAAGGGAACTAATAGACATGGTTCAGGGCCCCCCTTGTGTAAAGACAAGGACGGACACCTCATCGCAGATGTGCAGAGTATGTTGGGAATATGTTGATATCCTTTCTCTCCGCTGTTGATACCTGAGATATCCGATGAAGTGACAATCGATCTAAATTTGGACGACGACTTCGATTGCCCCCCTCCTAACCAAGACGAGGTCAGAAAAGCTATTGCCCGGCTTAAGAAAAACAAAGCCGCAGGAGCCGATGGATTACCGGCGGAGCTGTTTAAGGCTGGTGGCGATGATCTGATAAGGTGCATGCACCAGCTCATTAGCAAAATTTGGTTAGATGAATGCATGCCCAGAAATTGGAGTCTCAGTGTACTATGTCCCATATTTAAAAAAGCCGACCCGAGTCTCTGTGCCAACTACCGTAGAGTGAGCCTTTTATCCATAGCATATAAGGTTGTATCAAGCATAATGTGCGAAAGACTAAAACCAATTATCGCTGACCTGATTCGAACATTCAAGTGAGGAAAATCGACAACCGACCAGATTTTTACGCTACGCCAAATTCTGGAGAACACCCACGAAAAACAAATCGACACCTATCATATATTTTTCGATTATAAAGCGTCCTTCGATAGCCCAATACGGAAGAAACTCTACGAAGCAATGTTTGAGCTTGGAATTCCTGCAAATCTCATTCAGCCTTGCAGGACGACCCTGACAAACACCAAAGCCGCAGTGAAAGTTGTTAAGTATCATACAAAACGAAGTTGTCGGACGAGGCCTCAGCCAAGTTGACACCCTATCGTGCGATCTCTTTAACATCTTAATAGAGATTACATCTTAGAGAAAAGCTGCTGTCAGCATGAATAAAACCATCAGCAGCAAAATTCACATGCGGCTCGTGTATGCTGATGATGTAGATATCATTGGGCGCACAGTTATAGAAGTTATTGCGGTGTTTTCGAGAATTGAGAAGGAGTCAGCAAAAATGGATCTGACGGTAAATGAGGACAAGACTAAATTAATCGTTTCAACGAACAGGGCCTCCACGCGATTAGACCAAAGTGTGAACGATGATAACCGTTATAACTTCGAGGTAGTGGACGAATTTATATACCTCGGATCTGCCGTAAACAAAAACAACAACGTCAGCCTTGAGCTCAAGCGGAATATTGTGCTTGAGAATATATGTTATTTTGGTCTAAGCAAGCACTTTAGAGATAAAGCCCTCTCTCGGGTAACAAAAGTCCAACTATACCAGACTCTCATACAACTTGTCTTGCTTTATGGCGCAGAATCCTGGGTCTTATCGCAAGCAGATGAAACATCTGAAGGAGTCTTCGAGAGAAAAATACTCCGAAAAATGTATGGCCCTATAGTGCACAACGGCGAGTATCGGCGACGCATGAATCATGAGCTGTATGAGCTTTATCCTGACATTGACATAGTTAAGCGGAAGCGGATCAAAATAACGCGATTGCGCTGGCTAGGCCATGTCAGTAGAATGGATGAAGACGAACCAGCTCGAAGGGTTTTCGAAACTGAACTCGAAGGAAGACGAAAAATAGGAAGACCAAGACTCCGCTGGAGGGATAAGGTTGACGAATTCCTTCGTACACTTGGTATTGCCAACTGGGTAGATAAGGCAAAAGATCGAACTGGTTGGCGAAATATGTTTTCTTCGTTTTGTCAGATCCCTAACCCCTCTGGGTTGTTCGTGACCAGATAAATATGTAAGTAAGTAAAAGCATTTTGCCCATGGACAAATTCTATCAAACTTAACTCAAATAGTCCTTAAACGAACCAATACGTTGCAATATTAATCACCTTTGCTATAGTTTTTCCTTCGAAGTTGAATTTAACCCAAAAAGGTGGCCTTGTTGGCCGACAGACCAACCTTAGTCTATTTCGCCACAGATCCCAATACTGCAATTCTCATTGTTGCGACTGCTGATGAGTTGTGATGAGTCCATATTTCAAATACGGGTAAGGAAGGCTTTAAATCCCGTTCGGATTGCATTTAAATAATTCCAATTAAATACAGACTGAGGAAGTTATAATACGATTGTCTTTATAAACGATTCGGAGCAAACGCGGCACCCACCTTGCGGATAACATTTTAGACCCACATTGATACACAAAATCAAAACCATTGACTCATATAATTTGCCTATGGCCTCGATACTGTTGCGCCCTTTCTGTCTTCCTTTAGCCAACATCCTGTCATGTAATTTTTTAATTGGTGAGCAACGTCACTGGTAACCGTACGACCAATAGGATATTTAGTAAACTTCTTAATTTTTATTGAAATAGATGAAACATAATATAGGGTGATTCAATAAGACCGCAGATTTTTGTTCCTAAATAAAACTCATTCATCATGTTTCTTTGTCTATGGAATTTTTCTATGAAGCACAATAGCCATTAAATGCCCACCACGATTCCTATGGCAACACAGCGTATGGGTATCAACATTTTCCGTGAGTTGTTTCACATGACTTGTGGCCGTCGGTGGTACAATGTTTAGTTTCGCGGCCCTTGTACATGAGAACGTCGGTTCTATCCCTGCTCAGATCACCTTACATTTCTTTCGACGAAGGTCACCTCGCTTAGTGATGGCGACACTATCGAATACTACGAAAAATCTTCTCAAAATACCGTTCGGAACCGTTGCAAAACTGTAGGTCCCAATCAGAAGAGTTTAAAAACTAGAAAGCGCACATCTCACTGATTGTGAGAAGCTCCCTCAATCCCTTCATTGGATGTTATGGGACAACATTTTTTCACATAGATCGGGCATCTATGTATCATTTCCTTCTCCAGGTCAGGAATCGTCTCGGGCTTATTAGCATAGGTAAAATAAGTCATCAAGTTAAAGAAGAAATTTGAAGAAAACTTTGTAACAGTAAATTTTGAGAAAACGGTGTAACAGTAACTGTCAATGGGACCCGTTATTTAAAGATGTTTTGGGGGGGATTTTTTACCCAAAACTGCGACGAAGTTGTATTCGTTTCAGCAGCATTTGATTCCAGCAATATGGACTAACTGCATACATAGCAAGACCGGATATGAAGGACCTCCAACGAAAATTCCCTAACAAATTAATATCCAGAAAGTCTACGTTCCGCTGGCCCGCCAAAGGTCACCTCACCAGACTGCACCAGACTTTTTTTATGGGATTATGTCAAGCAAGAGGTGTACAAAATGAAACCAAGAAATTTTTTTACTGAATACAATAATTGAAGCGATCCCGACTTCAAACCCTTCAGGTCGCCATGAATAATTTTCAGGTGTCGCATATCAAGTGTCGCATATGCGTGAATGGGCATGGAAGTTATTTACGCTCTACCATCTTCAAAACCATTTACTTATATAAAATAAAATTGAATTTTCTATACAATAAAAAAATAAATGAAATTCATTGATTTAAAAAACCAGTACATAAGTTTCAGTCGGGTGAACCGACTTAATCATACCCTCGCCATTGCGTGGGAGTTCTGTTAAAAAACGCCCATACTCAAAAGTGACCATATTCAACAGCAGATTGACGACATTGCGATAAATATTATTGAATACCCACATTAGTTAGATTCCCTCCCAATATTTATATGCGAGGTACAAAAATGGGGATGGCAAGTTGTTGCCAAAATTTTTATCAGTACCAAATTTTATTAAGATCGGTTATGATTTATTGGAGATATCGAGTCGGAAAACCGGAAATACGGCCAACTTTTGAATGGGAGGTACGAAACTGGGCGTGGCAGAATAGTCAGTTATTAGTTACATTGCCTAGTACCGAATTTTATTAAGATCGGTTGTTGTTTATGAGAATTAGCGTGTGGATCAACCGGTCACCCGCCCAACTTTTTTATGGTCGGCACAAGAATGGGTTACCACATTTTCGATATTTCCATTTGACTAAATATTATATTGTACAAAATTTCATAAAGATTGGTTTGGTTTTGCGGGATTTCTCGTGCGGCTCTACCAGACGCCCAAACAACTTTTGTATGGGAGGTACCACAATGGGCGTGGCAAAATCACCCTTGTTTAAACTTTTGATAACGTGAAGCCTTATACCTAATTTCATTAAGATCGGAAGTGTTTCACGCGATTTATCGGATTTACAATCCGGTCGAACACCCTGTTTTGTATGGGAGGTACCAGAATGGGCGTGACAATCTCGCCCATTTTCTCCAGTTAAGTAGGCATTTACATATTATTAACCGGTGTGAGAGTTAAAGCTAATCACATCTACCTGAAGAAAGGTTTGAAAGAAATATGATTTTGTGCTAAATGTGTCGAGTTGTATGGGAGGTACCAGAAGGGGCGTGATCAAAACGCCCATTTTCAATCTTAAACTTAATATTGGCAAATAATAGTCACTGACAAAGTTTTATTGTCATCTGTTAAGATTTACGGCAGTTATCGTGTTGACCAGCCAGCCAGACAGACAGGCGGACATGGCTGAAACGTCTTTAAAAGTCCTAAAACGAATTTCGTCCAAAGATACTAAGGGCCTAATTTGGTTCCTTTTATGTGTTCCATTTTTTTACGTATTAAATGATATATACCCCCATCTTATGGTGGGGGTATAAAAAGTTTGAATGATGAGTGGTGATCTTCGTTTCTTAGTTAAATTGTGGTTTCATCATTTCCCTTACGGGAATTTTTATTCGGTCTGTTTTCCAATACTTATAAATTTATTCAAGCTCAAGACCTTTTTAAATAATATAAAGCATATTATCTTTATATTACTTTCAAAAAAGTCGAGCATAAAAATGTTCCAATGATACCAAGGCTGTCTGTATAGCTATTTCGGATCACCAAAAACATACCAAAAACGTCTGCTGATGAAGATCTTGGCAAGATCCGAAATAGCTATACAGACAGCCTTGGTATCATTGGAACATTTTTATGCTCGACTTTTTTGAAAGTAATATAAAGATAATATGCTTTATATTATTTAAAACGGTCTTTAGCTTGAATAAATTTATAAGTATTAAACTGTGGTTAAACATCGAATTTTGTTTTTCAGTCAATGGTTATCAACGATGTAACCACCCAATGCTGGCTGGTTAACTTGTAGTCAGACCCATACGATTTTGACAATCACATTACTGACTGCCAAAGTGAGAAATATAAGATTGCATAAAATACATGTTTCTGTTTTGAGTATTTGTACATATAAAGGGTCCGCCAAATAACTTTTTTTTTTGAAAATGCTATAAAAAAAAAAACTGCTGAATATTTTCTCAACTTTCTTTTTTTATTTGAAAGTACAATCCTTCCGGTTAATAATGGAAAATAATTTCATTCATATGGCTGCCTCGGCTGGCCATGCAGTAGCCTACACGATCGGTCCAATTTTTAAGCACATTATCGATTGTGTGCAGCTGTATTTCAACAAATCGCTCCACGAATATTGTCCTTTAAAGCGTCAATTGTCTCTGGCTTGTCGGCGTAACACTTATCTTTGAGGGCACCCCACAAATAATAGTCCAACGGTGTCAAATCGCAACTCCGAGGTGGCCAAACGACATCAGCACTGCGGCTGATAATGCGGTCTTCAAAAACAGGGCGCAAAACATCGAGTGTAGCTTCGGCTGTGTGGCACGTAGCGCCGTCCTGTTGAAACCAAATGTTGCCGAGGATATTGGCATATCTTCAATTTTTGTGAACAAAATTTCGTTCAACATGGCCCGATAACGATCGCCATTGACTGTCCTTGCTCATTTTCGAAGAAAAATGGCCCAATTATGCCTCTGGACCAAAATCCGCACCAAACAGTGACTCGTTTTGGGTGCATCGGCTTTTCAATGTATGCGTGCGGGTTTTCTGTGCCCCAAATGCGGCAATTTTGCTTGTTTACATACCCGCCAAGATCAAAATGAGCTTCATCTGAAAAGATGATTTTTTATGGCAAAATCGGCATCTTCTGTAAGTCGATCGCAGGCCCATTTTTCCCATATTTCCCAGCGTTGTTCAAGCGTATACACAACCATATTCGTTCAGCGGAAGGATAAAACTAATTATCTGTCAAATCAGACATGAGCTAAGTGTTACCATTCACGAAATAAGCACTAGTTGAAAAAAAAAACGTTAGATGGCGGACCCGTTACTTTGAGCCTAGATCGTTAAATTGTTGCGGCAACATTATTTTTTACACATTTTTAAAAACATGACTTCGATTTTATGCATTTACTTTTTATTTTACATAAGTCCATTTAGTTGCTCCTCTTTGTTGTTTTGGTATTTAGGCAAACACACATGTTTTGTCCAATAAGAATATAAGGGTTGCCATAATCGTTAACAATATGACAGCTTACTTTAACTTCCCACTGAAAAAAAAAATGCAAAGTAAACTCCCAATTATCTTTCAATTACGATAAAGTAATCCGATAGTTAATTAAGTACCCACTTAAAAACTGGCCATTATTGTAGCACAATTTGGCGCGCCATCCTGTATATGAGTATTTGCAGTGTGTTCCAATCATACGCATGGTGCCGGCAGAATGTGATTTTGGGGAATATGTTGCAGAGGCTGTTTTTTTTTTCTAGGGTGTAGCAACAAAGACACACCCGTTCCAATGGAAACACCCATATGAAATTTTGTTTAAAACCTTCATTTGTATAACAAAACTATTTTTATGGATTTTATTTCCATTTGTACGCTAATGTCTGTTGTTAATGGGCCTAATCTTAATAAAGTTTAATCAGATTTTAAATATTTTACCAATTATATTCTGGATTTCTGATAACCTGTATAAGAGTTCAAGGTAATGAAGTTAATTCTCTCTTGAAGAGCTTCTAACATAAAAATAACATCAATGTTAACTATTTTATGGTGGGGGGGGGGAACAATTTTGTTGAATATAAAATTTCATAATAGTACTTATGAACTATAAACAATTAATCATAGAGTCATAAACCGAATATGATGAACTTGTTGCGTTAGGTAGATGGCTGGATTTTCCTGTAAAAGTTTATTTTAAATTCTTCATAGGCTTTTGATCTAGCGATTGTGATAAAAACCGAAATTAAACAAAATTTAAACAATAAAATTTAAAATTGAAAACATAAACTCTGTGGGGCCCCCTCTTCACACTTCTTTCCCACAAAGAGGAAGACAAAAGCAAAAGCGTTGAAGAGCAATGACCGTCGTTTCTAATTATGATATCGTGTTTGTGGAAGTGGTAGAGTATTAAAATTGTACCCCTGCCCACCCTCCCTGTTATTAAATACACATCCGCATACACAACTAAAGTAAAGTTTTGCTCTCTCTCTGAACGAGAATATATGAAGATTTTTTCATTATAATTTGATCTCAATTCTGTAAATGAGTGTTCGTTCATGTTTGCAGTATTAATTGTTTTCAGCATTCACACTTTGTAATCTCTCAGCCATTTGTTTAATGTGGCCAACACTACGAGTAACACACACGCTGGCAATTGACCAACATTGTAACGTTTGCAATTGTAAGGGGAATGATGGAGCAATTACAAGAGCGTCATTATCATCATCAACAACATCAGCGCGGAGATGTTTGCAAACAAACAAACAATTGCTAATAAATATTATACACATAGTGAGAGAGAGAGACCGTGTGGGTGAGCTTGGGAGAGAACTTTTGTTGCTATTCTCATAAATGTATTAAATGACTGATGTGCGATCACTGTCAAGATCATTGTCATGATCATGATGTGAGAGTGATGGGGGTGGTGGTGGTAGTGAAGAGCTGTATATTTGTATTACCACCAAAAGTATCTATTGTGCTGTCAATGATGATTCAATTAATAGATTTTGGATAATTTTAATTGTAATTACGCCACGATAGCTATTATAACTATTTAAGTACTTGATGACTTGCATTAATATGGATTATAATGCGGATATGATGAATTTCATTTAAAAATCGAGATAAAATTGAAATTTTGAACCCGACCACCTCGATGAAATTTTGTTCATAGCTAAATTTGATCAATACAAACAAACTCTCATTTTTAGAAATGACTGTTTTGGGATTTTTTGGGCGTGGCACAGTGGGAAAATTTTTTGAAAAAACGCGAAAATGGTCGAAAAGAGCTCCATTTGAACTACAATAACTCAGAATCGGATGAACCGATTTCCATGATCTTGGTGTCATTAAAAAGATATTTTAACAGGCTTTATGACACGTTTAAAAAAAATAAAAAAATACACTGTAAAAAATTTTATAACAAAAAAAAATGTTAACTAACGAAAAAACCAAAAAGATCAAGGGTTTTTTTTACAGTGTAGTATTTTTTTAGAAAGGTTTATCCTTCACCTATACCATATCAAAAAATTAAAATGGGTTCGTTTTTAGTTTTTTTTATATAATTTTTTAAGTAGTGTCACTTCTAGTAATACGTACCGAAAGTTTTCGAAATAATTCGAATAACAGCGAAAATATCAGGTCACATTCTCACACATTTACAAAATAGTTCAACAATTCTAACATTTTTTAAATGTTTACAAATAAAAAACCATCAACAATTGTTTTTATTATTTGCCATGTTTTTATTAAATTGTGTTTTATTTTATTTAAATTTTTTTTAAGTTAATTATTTGTAAGAAATTTTGCGCTGCTCAAATGAATGTTGGCGACAGCTGGAAAATATTCAATTATGTATATTTGCAGCCTCGTTTTCACTTATTTTACGAAGCGAAGCGCAACACTTATTAGATATTTTTATGCATCTGTACTTATTGTTTGAATTCATATTCACTCAAATTTTTAAAATATACGCGTAAAAATTGCCTTCTCGAAACTGTTGATAATTATGAATTTCGGTACCTTCATCAGGTGCATTTATATAGCAATTTTTAAGGCAAGCAAGAACTTTTTGGGGTTAAAACATATTCATAATTTTCTTGGGACAATGTTTATTTATTTTACCTGTAAATATGAATTTTTTTTTAAACGTGTCATAAAGCCTGTTAAAATATCTTTTTAATGATACCAAGATCATGGAAATCGGTTCAGCCGATTCTGAGTTATTGTAGTTTAAATGGAGCAAAATGAATTTTCCTGGGACAATGTTTATTTATTTTACCTGTAAATATAAAATATATGGGCAATTACTAGAAGTGACACTACTTAAAAAATTATATAAAAAAAACTAAAAAAGAACTCATTTTTATTTTTTGATATGGTATAGGTACAGGATAAACCTTTCTAAAAAAATACTACACTGTAAAAAAACCCTTGATCTTTTTGGTTTTTTCGTTAGTTAAAATTTTTTTTTGTTATTAAATTTTTTACAGTGTATTTTGTTTTTAAACGTGTCATAAATCCTGTTAAAATATCTTTTTAATGATACCAAGATCATGGAAATCGGTTAAGCCGATTCTGAGTTATTGTAGTTCAAATGGAGCTCTTTTCGACCATTTTCACGTTTTTTCGAAAACTTTCCCACTGTGCCACGCCCTAAAAATCGCAAAACATTCATTTCTAAAAATGAGAGTTTGTTTGTATTGATCAAATTTAGCTACAAACATCGATATCTGAGGGGGTCGGGTTCAATGTATCTCGATTTTTACATGAAATTCATCATATGTGACCCGGTCTACGAAAAGGGACCTTCGGTGTAAAAACAAGTTTTCGAGAAAACAGCTGTTAAAGATAAACAAGTCATGTCATCAGTTTCGCTTCAGTTGTTCCCTTCTCTCTGTATCCCTACTCATCCTACCGTGTTTAAAGATATTCAGTGTTCTGCTTTGCGCCATTAGAAAGAGCACACATTAGTCTATCCGAATCGCCAAAAAAGTGAAAAATTATATTTTCACACCGAAGGTCCCTTTTCGTAGACCGGGTCACATATATATAAATTTTGTGACCACAAATTTTAACCGAAGCCAATTTCAAAAAAGGAAGAAAATCAGAGGTAGATTTTCCTTAAAGAAACACACACACAAAAAATATTACTTCTGAGTGATGCGATAGAAACGGTCGTGAAGTTGTTACTATTTGTTTGATTGTGAAATATTTAATGTAAAGGTTGAATTTGGAAGCAAATCAGCACCCGAATTCTGTGACCTTTTAACGATAAAAGGTGGTAGTTAAATTGTCAAAAATTCAAAAAAATTTCAATACAAAATTTCCGAATAATGTCAATTTAAATATAAGTATCTACTGATTTAAGTTATTAAAATGTTACAAAAAAAAAATAATTAAAAAAAAATTAAGTTACAGTGTTTTATTTATAAATGCACTAAAAACTAGAAAATAATTTTTCTCTTAGCCTCAATAAGTATATTCTTCTTCATGATGGGGTTGTACAATGGTCCGCCTACTTAGCACTTCAACAACAATGGTCTAGATACTTTCAATAAAGAGCGTAATTAAAATGAATTAGTTAATTAATTTTCTAGTTATCTCTCAAATAAAACGCTTGCATTTAAATTAAAAATGGTGACATTTAATTTTGACACTTAATTTGACATTTAATTGTGACATTTAACTTTGACATTTAATTTTGACATTTAACTTTGACATTTAATTTTGACACTTAATTTGACACTTAATTTGACATTTAATTTTGTCACCATTTTTAATTTAAATGCAAGCGTTTTATTTGAGAGATCCCTAGAAAATTAATTAACTAATTCAAATTAACTAAGACAAACATAAATTGTTTCAGAAAATTTGGGTTTCTGTAAAACAATTCAGAAGAAAAATATCAGTTTTGAATTAGAATGCAAATGCCTTGTGATTTTAATAAGAAGCAATTCCGAATAAAAATATCTCATGTTTTAAGAACATTAAAATTTTAGACTTTTTGTTCTGAAAGAAAATGCTGATTCAAAATGATTCTTTATGCAGAACAGGACCGATAGTATACGATTTACATATTTGGCAAATAATATATTTTGTAACGTATAATTCAATTGTAACGGGTGTGACACAAAATATAACAGGTGTGACACATTTAAAATTTAAAAAATAAAAATATATTTTTGTTTTATATTTTATCAAATACAAATAAATGTACATTTGATATTGGTTCAAGGAACTAGTATCAAAGACTTCCGTCCTTCTATATGTCCCTTATTTATTTAAACAAAATAAAATAAAAATAAAAAACTGTGCTCTATTGATTTTCCAACAAATTTATTAGATTTATTTTTTCAATCAAAATATATACATACAGAAATGTATGGAAGAAAATATATTTTCCTGTATGTTTTTATAAAACATAAGCTATGTGCTCAAACCGATTCTATTAATTCTGATGTGACAGTTGGTAACAAAAACCGGTTTTATAAACCAGGTTTAAAAACCGAGTTTAATACCGGGTTTAAAACTCGGTTTATATAAATTTTATAAAAAATTAGAAATCCGTTTTATACAGGGTGATTCAGGAAGTTCCGGACAAATTTCTCCAGCGTATTCCTTGGCTCATTTCATTAAGAAAAGTCCAATATGACCATGTCCGAAAATGCTAGGGTTGCTAACTTCTGAGCCAGTGGTCGGATTTTGGGCTTGTTGGAAAGGTCTTGGAGAGGCCTTTCAGAAAGTAGAAAAAAGTCAAATCGCCGAGATACAGAGCTATTGGAAAAAAAATGGAAAAAAAATTCACATAACCTCAATTTGCTCAGCCAGATGGCAGGTAACTAAATACTGTTTTTTTCTGTTGAAAGATAGCCATACCTCTTACCTTTCCAAAATGATCTAAACGAAGCCCAGAGGTAAAATAAAATCTTAAACGTGTTAATTTACAAAAACAAATAAATGTGTGCTGTTATTTCGCTTCCAAAAACAAAAACAAAAATTTTTGCATTTCAGTAAAATGGTCATAACTTTGGAACGGTAAGACCTCTGGGCTTCGTTTAGGTCATTTTGGAAAGGTAAGAGGTATGGCTATCTTCCAACGGAAAAAAATTTAAGTTTTTTCTTCCATTTTTTCCCGAAAGCTCTGTATCTCGGCGATTTGACTTTTTTCTACTTTTTTTTATTGATTCTGAAAGGCCTCTTAAAGACCTTTCCAACAATCCGACGAATGGCTAAGAAGGTAGCAACTTTACCCTACTACCCTCTGACCACCAATCCGAAAATTTTGAACCCGCTGCCATTTCGCACCCTTGCATTTTCGGACATGGTCCTAGTGGACTTTTCTTCATGAAATGAGCCAAGGAATACGCTGTAGAAATTTGTCCGGAACTTCCTGAATCACCCTGTATAAACCGAGTTTTAATTGAGGGACTTAAACCCGGTTTTTTAACTCCGATTTTTAAACCCGGGTTTTTAACCCGGTTTTTAACCCGGTTTTTGTAACCAACTGTCGCATCAGATTTAATAGAATCGGTTTGAGCACATGGCTTATGTTTCTAACTTATAATTTTAAATTTGTATATTGTGGTACCCTTATAAGGCCATCTTGGTGATTTTTCCTTGAGATAGCCTACTTTGCCGCACGATAACACCATGAAACCTTTGCATGAATATATCGTGTTACAGCTTGTTGGAAGCGTATAGACTTCTGCTAGAAGGTGTTGTAACCCAAGTTAAATACTTTTTTCATTTAGATACAATTTTTGGAAAAAAAAACCAAAAAAACCAATTTTTCATTTTTTCAAATTAAAACTTGGAACCCTTAGAGTGGTCGGATTTTACTCAAACTTTATCCAATTTATATTCACGTTAAACTAAATCAATGTGCAATTTTTTTTTCAAATCCACCGAGGAGTGAAGATTTTCTAGTGTATACGAATTTTCACCCAAAATGCCAAAATTCGAAAACTTTGACTAAAATGCGGTACTGCTTAGAGTTGTCCGATTCGGCTCAAATTTTCACCAAGGAACAAAAACCCGCCTGGGGTTTATTAAAAATCGGAAGTTGTTTATTCATTGCCACCCTAATATACAGCCAGTCAATACATTAAATTACTTACATCGCCAGATCAGCAAGTAAAGAGATGGCGTGGATATACTTTACGATATAGCCATACTCACGACGCAACCCAAGACGGGAAATTCCAACGTATCCCATACCAGCGGGTTCGACTGATTTTTCAAAATTTAATATATATTATTGTATATTATCATAAAAAATCGACCCCAAAGCCATACTTTTGAATCTTGATACTCTTCGAATTCGATGAATTTTACAAATATATTCTACTCGTTGCTGCCGTTCCAATGAAGTTTATCTTAGGTCGAAACTCCCCACGCTTCATGTTTTATAGCTGTGTAAATTTGGTCATCTGCAGAATTTTTGTGAAGAGATACCTGTGTTAATGTTAGAATAACTTTTGAATGCGATACCACATCTGCCATTTGTATTTTTTATTCCGAAAGAGAAGGTTCAAACCTATCGGGCGATACCTTGATCGTTACAATCTGATATCGCATTCAAAAGTTATTCAAATAGTCAAATATATGAATACAAGGTGTTTCAGAAGAAGTCATCCGATATTGTTTGGCTCTCATTTTTTTTCTAAATGAAAAACTTCGATTCTGTTTTCTGATTATGTTTATTTGAACCTTTAGAATTTTATTGGTTAAGTTGAGAAGATGATATCGGTTGAATGGGCGCCGTCACAATTGATTAACATACGGGCTCGTGTTATGGCATTTTTCATCACTTCAGCGAGAACTTCGGGCGACAGATTATCGCACTCGGCTTCCAGGGTCTCGGGCTTGTTCACGTAAACACGTGACTTCAAAAACCCCACAAAAAAATTACAGCAGACAGTTGGCCGAGGCCTTCGGCCACGGACTGTCCCTGCAGGCTGTGTCAGAGACACGGCCATTAAGTTTAACGTAGAATACGCCATCCGATAAGACAGAAAACATATATAACAATAAATTCATTTGCTTATATTATTTATCATTTATTGTTATATATGTTTTCTGTCTTATCGGATGGCGTATTCTACGTTAAACTTAATGGCCGTGTCTCTGACACAGCCTGCAGGGACAGTCCGTGGCCGAAGGCCTCGGACAACTGTCTGCTGTAATTTTTTTATTTACCAACGGCATTTGATTCAAGTCCGTTTAAAAAAAAAAAAATATTATGTTCAATTTTTTTAAACTTAATTTAATTTATGTATTTTAATTAATATTTTTATTGAAATAAGTTCTGCGAATGTTGAGAGGGCCGCCCTAATATTAAAAAAGGTTTACCTTATCGAGTCTTCGCATTAGTATTCGAGCGTTGTGTGAAAGCTTTACGCTTTACAATTCAAAATTAATGTTACAACAGCTTTATTTAAGCTTTCGCAAAAAAGCTTTATTACGTTAGCTTACTGTTTGTTTCACTTTTTACTAGATACATGTTGCCAAGCAACATTAGCTTGCTGTTCGTTTCACTTTTTACTAGATACATGTTCCTAAGCAATATTGAGCAACCAAAAACACTCAACCAAACACCACACATATGTTTGAGTGTATGTGTTTAAACAATTTTCATTTGAGAAATTAAAATACTAGAAATATATCAACCAATATGAAATGTATATCAAACGAAAGATAACATCTTCATTTACGTACAAAAAAAATTTTAAAAAAATCCATCTAGCCGTTTCCTCAAATTCAATGAAATAAAGATTACAACAATAAAAACCTGACATGACTCCTCATACCGTAAGGTAGGACGTATTCTACGTCAAAAAGGCTAGAACGGTTAAATCGGGCGAACTTGCGGGCCAATGCAAATCGCGTGTGGGATTCGAACCCACATTCGCTGGACGATCGTTGCGATGTTTGTGAAGCATCATCTTCAGCAGCGTCTAGCCCGTTAAACCACTGCGGTGTGTATTCACACTAGTCACTAACATTTATTTTGGTATATTATGAACTTTTTAGAAATATCATGTTCCCCTTATTTATGGAACAAGATTTTATCCATATGGCTGCCACGACTGGCTTCGCAGGAGCTCATACTGTCAGTCCAATTTTCCAAGACTTTGTTGACGTTTTCCACTTCTGGATTATTCGCATAGCGTGGGTCTTTAATGGCACCCCACAAATAAAAGTCTAAAGGGGTCAAATCGCAGCTCCAAGGTGGCCTGTTGACATTGCCAAGACGGCTGATAACACGATTACAGAACCTAGTGCGCAAAGGATCGATTATTTGATGAGGTTTGTAACAGGGTCCGCCATCCTGCTGAAACCAAAGATTATTCAAGTTCATATCTTCTATTTGTGGCCGTCGGTGGTGCAATGGTTAGTGTGCCCGACTCTTATACATGAGAACTTGGATTCTATTCCTTCTCTGACCACATTACATTTTTTTCGACCACGGTCAGCTCACTTCGTGATGGCTGCACTATCGTGTAGTTAGCCATGAAAAAGCGTCTCAAAATACCATTCGGAACTGGTGTAAAACGTTATACCTTAATCAGTGACTGTAAAACTAGAAACCGCACTGCACACTGTTTGTAAAAAGCTGTTCCCAATCCCTTTATGCGATGTAATAAGAAACCAGTTGTTCTTCTTCCATTTCAGCCCATAAAAAATCCATAATCATAGCTCCGTAGCACCCGCCTTTGACTGAAATGGCGTATCCAGCAGCATTTTTGAAAGATATGGGACAATGATGCCACCACTCCAAAATCCCCAACACACTGTCACTCTGTGGATGCATTGGCTTCTCGACAATGACTTGCGGGTTTTCAGAACCCTAGACGCGTCAAATTTCTTTGTTGACGTAGCCACCGAGATGATGCCCGATTCAATGCCCGATTTGAGCCCTAACTGAGATGGCGTATCGACGTGAATGGTCGTTTGCTTTCAAGTGCTGACTGAATTGGACCTTGTAAGGGAATAATCCGAGATCTTTCTGCGAAATTCTCATCATTCAGGTGCGTGAAATACTGAGTTGTTGAGATCGATGGCGAGTCGATGTTCTTGGATTGAGTTAACGTCGGTACGCACCGTACGACGACGAGGATCATGATTTTCGTCTACGAATAAGCAGAGCTGACCAGACTAGGGACTACCCTACAGGTTTCACAGGTATTGGAGCGCATTGGCATGCCCCTAGCGACGTGTAAGCGTATCCTGCAAGAACGCTCTTATATGATGATGCAGGAGAGATGTACGAGGGGTACATATTGTGCACGCATAGTGGAAGGCAGGAGATCCATGAAGCTTCTATCTTTAGCCAGGCCCAAGGAATCAATATTTGCATCAATTTTGACGGGACACTGTGTGATTGATAGACATGCGGCGAGACTCAGGGCAAATTACTTCTCTAGAAGTTGTAACGATGAGGAGGAGGAAGAATCTTCTTTGCACGTGACCAGCACTAGTCGGCACTAGCCAGCAGGTATCCTAACTATTTAGAGTCCTGGGAGAATTATATCAGATAGATGTAGACACTATCTTGAGTTTCTTGGAACGAACTAAATAGATCCCCAGTGCAGCTAACGTTTAATCTTGTGAGACCGGGGTATCATAATGGACTAATATGTCTAAGTGAGTCGTTCATCGACTACCACTAACACGTAACCTAACCTAAGTAGCAGACCACTCTCCTAAGTAGCAAGCCAGTCTCATGATTTGTTTGCACTATCTGTCGCACAGCACGCGTGATGGATGCTTCATTTCGGCAAAAGCTTATTTTCAACAAACGCACAGTTTGTGTCACAACGCACTCACTTTGGAAATTAGTTTGCAGTGTTTCCCAACGTTGTTCAAACGTAAAGCGAATCATTTTTATCCGCGGAGGTATGATACTGGCTGATAGTCTATATTTCGAATAGAAAAATTGACAATCTAACATGATTTGAAAATATATCTGTATTTAGACAACCCGTTAACTCCATTTCCGTCAGAGGGAAGGTTGTTCATCCGGATTTCAATACCCGCCAGAAGATTCACTTCGAAAGCTAGGAGAGTCCTTCGCTTTGGTGTTAATGCTTATTAGAACCTTGAGAATGATCGGAAAATAATGATTTTGTGGATATATTAGCTAATTTGAATCGCACGTAATACAAGTCAAAATACCTTTAAAATCATTTGAATTAAAGTCATTAATTATGAACTATTGACGAAAGCTTCTACAGATTCACATTGAGGTTGAATAAATTTAATTCTATTAATATTATGAGACATAGGTCTGACCGTCGAGGTGGAAAGTTTCAGATAGCCACTCTGTTTGGGGTGGCCAGAAGTGATACCTTTACAACAGTCCAAGCAGCTCACTACTTCCCAGAAGTATATCCCGGACAAAGGCTTCAATGGAACCCTACGTCAGCTAGCTATAATGAGAAACGGATGAGCAACCTGATTGGTTATGCGATCGCTGATGCGTCTTAGGTTAAACAGATGACCCTGCACTGAAAATCTCCGAACTAGCGAACATATTCTTTTATCCTTAGAAGACGAATGGCCCAACACTACTGGCCAATGGCGGCTCAAAAGTAAAGAAATCGACACACTGCATTCTGATCAGCGTCTGATCCATAATGGCCGGCTGAAATATAATCATCCTGCCAGTAGGCACTATACAAAAAACCTCGGTGGGATGGGGTTGCCTTCCGTCACCGTTATATTGGCAATTAAAATACAATATGAGAATGAGATACCTAAAACTCCCCTATTTGTTGACGACCCCCGCAAACTTTATAAGGACCACGATTTGCGGATATGCACTTGAAATGCTAGAACACTATACAGAACCGAGTGCCTCTATCCAACTGGCAGATGTCCTCGAGAATTATAAGGTGTATATTACTGCGATGGACAGATCATGGCTGTACAAGGAATAATGACTGTGACATATACTACAGCTGCCAAAAGCATTTGTGTGGATGCGGATTTGTAGTCGCCAGAAGACTGCGACATCTGGTTTTAAAGTTCAAAAGCGTGAGTGAACGTAGAGCCACGATCCGCATAAAAGCGAAATAGTTTAACATATCGCTAATGTGTGAACATAACCCGGACGGAAGAAAAATACCATGACATCAAGGGCATGTTCTATGAGCGCCTAGACGAAACATGCGACCACTGCCCTGGCCATGACATTAAGACTGTTCTACATGATTTTAATGCTAAAGTCCGCAGGGAAAATATTTTTGAATCAACCATAGGTAAGGCACTGTGCTAGTTTAATGGACGTACGTGTGTTTTAAGGATCTAATATCGATTCGGATCATTACCTCGTTGCAGCCAAGGTTCGCAAAAGGTTAAGCATAGTGAAAGTCGTACGAAACCAGACCTATACAAAGCTGGACATCGGAAAGCTGTAATTGCCAGAGATAGTAACGGCTTATGCAAAAAATCTCGCTCAGCTACTACCCCCTGGGCCTCTTATCCTGAGGTACAATTCCCACTCTATGAAAACTACTGCAGCAACCGTACTTGGTGATGGAAAGCCGCTCACCGACAAACCACAGTACGATGAACAGTGTCGCATGGCAAGTGATGAAAGTAACGCTGCATGTATGGCAACGCTTCAGTCAGTTGCAACGCGAGCCGCGGCAGAGGGGTATAATGAGAAGAGGAGATATGAAACCCGTTTGTTTAAGAAGATAACACGGTTGAGGAGACTGTGCGAGGGTAACCAAATTGAATCTTACAGAAGGATGAATGAGAGCCCGTAAATTCTACTGAATATTAGAAAGCCAAACCAATGGAACTGGAACAGCGCCACCCTTTTGTTAAGTTAAGGACAGGAACCCTGTAACAGATGTGCACAGTATGTTGGGAATATGGAGCGATCACTTATCTGCTGTACTTGTCCCAGCAGACTACAATAGAGATGAAGGTGTTGAGAACATACCGGCCGAGGGTGTCGACTTCCGCCTCCTAGCCAAAGCGCAGTTAGAGCAGAAATTTCCTGACTTAAGGACAACAAAGCTGCTGGTGCTGATGGACTAGCGGGTGAGCTGTTTAAGGCTGGCGGCTATTAGTTAGAAAGGTTAATGCATCAGCTCATATGTAAAATCTAGCTAGACAAATGCATGCTCGATGATTAGAATCTTAGTATATTGTGTCCTGTTTTCAAAAAAGGCGACCCAGGTATATGTACAAACTGTCGTGGAATCAGCCTTTTATCCATCACATACACGGTCTCTTCGAGCATAATCTACAAAAGTCTCAAGCCGTTTGTTGTAGACCTGATCGGACCTTATCAGTGAAGTTGTAGGTCTGGAAAATAACTATCGACCATATATTCATATTACTACAAATCCCAGAGAAACCCCACGAAAACAAATCGATGTCTACCAGCCATTTGTATATTATAAGGCTGGCTTTGATAGTACAATATGGGGTAAACTGTACCAAACCTTGTCGGAGCTTGGTATTCCTGGCAAGCCTTTGTAGACACAGACCTCAGAACAGATTGGTAAAGATCTCATAAAAATAAATAAATAAATGGATTCCCATTACATCCCATGAAGGGACCGGAGAGAACTTCTCACAATCACTGAGCTGTGCGCTTTCCAGTTTTCACTCACTGATTGGGACCTACAGTATTACACCGATTCCGAATGGTATTTTGAGAAGCTTTTTCATGGCTAAGTACTCGGTAGTGTCGCCGTCACTATGCGAGGTGACCGCCGCCGAAAGAAAGTTTTTTGAAGGTGGTCAGCGCCGGATTCGAACCCCAGATCTCTTGTACAAGAGCCGCGCACACTAATCATTGTACCACCGATGGCCACGTAAAGATCTCATTGAACCATTTAATTTAGGCCTCAGGCAGAGCTACACTCTATCATGCGATCTCTTCAATACATTAAGCGAGATCATCATGAGAAAAGCTGCAGTCAACACGAATACAACGTTCAGCAGCAAAAGTCACATGCTGCTCGCATATGCTGATGATTTCGACAGTGGGTTGTGCAGTCAACGAGGACATGGCAAAATTAATGGTTTCGCCAAGCAGAACATCCTCCCGATTGGAGGAAGGGGTGAACAGTGATATCCGTTATAATTTCGAGGTAGAAACGAATTCATTTACCTCGGATCTGCTTTAAACAAGAGCAATAACGTCAGCCCTGAAATCAACCGGAGAATTGCGCTTGCAAACAGATGTTGTTTCGTGTTAAGCAAGCACTTCAGAGATAAGACCCTCTCGAGAAACGAAGATCCAACTATATCAGACTCTCATAGAACCTGCCTTGCTTCATGGCGCAGAATCCTGGGTTATATCGCATGCTGATGAAACATCACTGGGAGTGTTTGAGAGCAAAACGCACCGAAAAATATATGGTCCGATAATAGAAACCGACGAGTATTGACGACGGATGAACCACGAGCTGTATAATCTGTATCTCGACATCTATGTAGTTAAAACCACCGTTTCGCATTACATCCCATTAAGGGATTGGGGAGCGCTTCTCACAACCAGTGAACTGTGCGCGTTCTATTTTTTCAATCTCTGATTGGGACGTACAGTTTTACACGTCATTTTGAGAAGCTTTTTCATGGCTAAATACTCGATAGTGTCGCCGTCACTATGTGAGGTGACCGCCGCCAAAAGAAATTTAAGGTAGTCAGACCAGGGATCGAACCCAGCATCTCATGTACAAAAGGCGCGTACTGCAATTTCTGCATTCGTATTTAGATCTCTTCCCAGATAATCTCGTATAGTTAACCGATGAAAAAAAGCTACAATTAAAAAACGGTTTGAAGAAAAAATAAATAAATTAAATATAACTGATTTTATAATATTCCTGTTCACTTCAAATTCAAACTAATGATGTTGAAATAAAAAGTAAACGCTCAAGCAAATATATTTGAGTTAAATGACCAAAGCAAATGACCAAAAATTACCAAATAACCAAAACATAATAATCAATTTCACAGTATAAACAAAAAAATATGGTTTCCCATTACATGCCATGAAGGGATGGGGGAGAGCTTCTCACAACCAGTGATCGGTGAGCTTTTTATATGAAAAAGTACTTTGTAATACGAGGTTGCTCTTTATATTTTGGGTCCTGGCAATATTAGTGTTGCCAGATGCAAACTGGAGCTTCCATTGGAAAGTTTGAAATTTTTTAGCATAAACATACATAGAACGTTTTCACCTACGAGCACTATTTGTTGTATTTACAGTGTGTTGAAAAATTCATCTCGGTCAAGAAATAGAAGTAACCCGTGAAAATTTTCATCCGATAATATTTTATGATTTTCAGCGTGGATTATCGAGAGAAGAGTGTCTCAATCAACTTGTTTCGACTTTTAGTAATGAGGCACCATCAAAAACCTCTGCAAATCGCTGGTACCAAGAGTTCAGTCTCGGACGCCTTTCGTTCCAGGATGAATTTCGTGACGGTCGTCCAACTTGGGTCGTTTTGCCGGAAATCATCGATGCAGTGTGTGAACTGATGGACTGACATGTGACATACCGTGAGATTGAGGCCTTCTTGGGCATTATTATGGCAAGTATCAATAAGACATTGCATGTTCACTTGGCCGTGAAATACATTTGTTCTCGTTGGATGCTCAAAACAAGAATCGTGTCGATTGGAGCAAAGAAATGTTGAAAAAATACAACCGCGGTAGCTCAAATACAGTGTTTAACATCGTCACAGGTGACGAATCATGGATCTATGCATATGAGGGCGAAAAAAAACAGCTATTGACCGTATGGGTCTTTCAAGATGAGCAAACTCCCACAAAAGTTGTTCATAGACGAAACACATCGAAGCAAATGATCGCATTTTTTTCGGTACAAGAAGCACATCGAACCAAATGATCGTGTTTTTTTCGGTATTTCAGTGGAACGTAGGCCGGTAAATTCGGAGTGGTATACCAGCATTTTGTTTACAAACAGTGTTCGTAGAAATAAGGAAAAACAACAAGAGAAGACGGATCATTTTGTATCAGGACAATGCGAGTTCTCATACATAGCACCAAACATGTCGAATTGATGGTTCATCCGCCGTACAGCCCTGATTTGGCACCCAATGACTTCTGTTTACTGCATGGTCAAGGTTTTTCGACGCCCGAAACAGCTGTTGAAGCGTTTGAAAACCATGTTTTGGAGGTATCTCAGTCGGAGTGGATAAAATGCTTCGAAAATTGATTTGAGCACAGGCAAAAGTGTATTGATCTTAACGGAGAATATCTTGAAAAACAATGAAACCATTTCCAATGATAAATTATTGTTTTTATATTGCTGGACCCGAAATATAAATAGTAACCCTCGTAGTTACTGATCTTGAAGCGGAAAATTATTAAAGAACATTTAACTACAACTGTAATAACTTAGTCAATTACCAACGGATTCTTAAAAGCTAAGTTGCGTTTTACTCTTTAGTAAATGTGTTCGTTTAATTATGTGTACTAGTACGTTATCCTTATAATCCTTATAAAATTATGCGTACACATACCGGCAAAGTTTAAAAAATTGGGGAAAAAAATTAAAAAATTTTTTAATGGGACAAATAAACGCAGAATTCTTAAATTGCGTATATAACGTTATTTAGGTCGAAATTACGTATATATCGTTCGTAAGGTGTAAGTAGCTTCTTTCTAAATCTTTTGAGAATCGAGAAATCGCTTGATAATTACCTAAGTTAGTGCCTTACAACCGCAAAAGGTACGAAACCCAGGTTTTTGTTAACCGTAAGTCAAGATTTTGAGGGTGTTTGGGAAATTTCACAAATGGATTCTTGGACACCTAACAGTAAAATATTATCACTTCCTAGGTATTTTGGACTGTCGCACAGTGTTATCTATTGAATGCTTAGAAATTAAAGAAATTTAACTCTAGTAATAGTGTGAGGTAACAGAACTATACTATACACTATAATTTCGATTTTCTTTTAAGACTGGTTACGAAATATTGGTCCAAAACGTTTTGAGCTAAAATGTGTACTTAGAAAACTAATCGTAGGAATATTTAGAAAACAAAGTTTTGCAACAATTTGGGTGGGGGGGGGGGGGGGATAGGGGGTGAAGGAAAGATAAGATTCTATAAGATTCTAAACAATCACTGTCTCTTTAAAGCGATTTTCGCTACCAAAACGACTCTTTATCTTGGCATTAAGTTGTCTATTTTAAAGACTCGTTTTATGTTGTTAAGAAGCAACATGCGGTAACGTTTGGCAAATTTTACAGACCATTCTAATTTCATTTAAAAGTACACATGTGCATATGTATACATATATTGTCTGTATATAATTTTAAAATCTACAGAATGAAAGGTTCTAACTATTCACATATGTACATACATACAGACGATCGTATGCTGTGAATGAACTCTTGAGCCATTGTGAGATAACATTATAAACGATCGTTAGACCTTTCGATTTTCTCGTTAAGAATAGAATCCTAAAAATAAATAGTTCCACAAACAATTTGCACAACCAATCAGAAGTGCCATAACAAATAACACTTGTATTTAAATGCTTCTTCGTCACCATACAAGCGAAGAGAAATGATATGAAATGAACAACGAAAGGTGAATGTGTGTATGTGTGTGTGTGTGTGTGTGTCGGGGGATTTTAGAACGTTACACAATCACAATTTCAAATAAAAGAAATAACGCAAGAGCGAAAGAGTTTTTGTAAGAAAGAGTGTGTGTGTGTGTGTGTGTTGGAGAGAGAGAGAGAGAGAGAGTGAGAGGCTTAATTACAAACAACGAGAGCGAAATTGTGTATAGTTTAAAATGATGGATGATTACAGGGAAAACTATAGCATTAGAAGTATTCTCTGCTTGTGTGTTTGTTGTGTTACAGGTGAGAGTGTGTGGTGGTATGATGTTGTGATGGCACTCTTGGCTCTCTGGCAAGAACCTAAATGTTACTTACACACTCTACCACTTTGTTTAAACAACAAGTGAGCTGTACATGGCACACAAAACCACACACACACACACACACACACATATTGCCATAGAACCATTTAGAACACCTGAAACGGTGAGTATTCTTTCTCTGCAGTTGTTGGCGCGTGTTGCATGTGTGTGTGTTTGCGTGTTTGTTTGGCCGCGGTAAAAGAAGAGGAGTAGAGTAAAAGGTAAATGCGTGTGGGTCTGTATGGGTAACAAGAAAAAGTCTACTCTGGACTGTGTGCTGCTTAAGCCTCTGCTGTTACTTTCAGAAGTCTCACATACTTAGCACACGGCTCGACATTGAAGCTAAGACTCGACTCATCCGTGAATCAGTTTTCCGTAAGCCACAACGCGATCGACACACACGGTAGCGTAGTCGTCGTAACGTAATAACTTAACAATAAAAATAAATAAAGCATTTGAAACAAAAAAGAAAACAAACGTTAAATTATAACACATTTTAAGAAAAAAAATTTTAAATCTTACAAAAAATATTCTAAGTTTGGGAAAAAAGCCCAAATGAAAAAAAAAATTTGTAATAAAGAAAAACAACCTCAAAGATTACAAAGTGAGACTTCCATGAAAATACACTAACAACTGTGCTCAATATATCACAGAGAATATGCCAAGAAAAAAAGAACTAATGTAATTTGTTATTCAAAGTTATTAATACAACAACATGTATGAATCTTTGGCAAAGAAACAACATCAAAAATAAAATTATACAAAGATTTGCAACCACCAAAAAAGGGCAAATCAAATCAGTGTCACAAGTGTTTAAACCCAACAAAACCAAAAAACAAACAGATCATCACACCAACGTTGTTATGGATTAACTGCAATGCCAAATGCTATGGATTATATGGATTACTATGTACATTTTGGATTAATATAAAACAAAAAACAATGGTAAGTATTAAAGATTACTTTATTAGAAAAATAATCCCCCAAGAAATACACAAAAGACTTAAGCAACAAACGGGAATTTAAAGATTAGAGAAACATCATAACTGACGTCACACAATATACAAGTAATAAAATACTATTTGCCTAGAAATAGAAGATCAACTTAGCTTTTAAGTCTTGTCATTAAATCCCGCAATTGTTTACTTATACATATTTATTCATTTAACTTCGTTACATTACTTAAGTCTTGCCAATCATCATCTTCCACAAGAATTGATGTCCTTTCGAAACAAAAGACTTAAGCAACAAACTTTTGTTTTAATAAATATAAATTTTGAAATGTTATGGAAAAGTTTCGAAGAATAAAAGAAATAAAAATAGAATAAAAAATAAAATACAAAGAAATAAAAACGATTTGGAATACAGACTTTTTAGTCAAATTGTAAACCAAACTTTTAAATTTTTTTTTAATTTCGAGGGAATATTAAGTGGGGTTATTTTTAGAATGAGATACAAGAATCTAATATCTTGAGAATCAACTAATTATTGAACAAAATTGAGAGGCACTCAAATAGCTATTTTTCCCAACAAACAACCACCCACCATAATTATCAATTTCCAGTGGAAGTTCTTTACTAGTATTTTCTATTAAAATTTATTTATTATTAAAATTTATTTTTGAAGAACGCAACAGATTAAATATTGAATCATAAATAATGTCATCCGATTCCACTACCTTCATTTGCATTGCCCGAGTAAATGGAAATTCAAATTTATTTAATTGTCATTGCCAACAATGGTAATTATTTTGCATTTGCTTTAGATAAAACTACACTGAAAGAAAATCTTTACATCAAATCGATGATAAATGTTCATCAATTGCTCCAAATGCCAAATTTCATCAAGTAAAGTTCTTCAATTTGAAGATTGTGCGTTCTTCAACTTTTTCAGCGTCATGGAATTGATGATATAGTTTACATCAATCTTCAGCATTCGAATTTTGAACTAATTAGTGGGATCGATTCAAAATATGGACGGAGTAATTAAAAAAATAAAGAGAACAAGAAAAAGGCAAGTATACGATTGAAAATAAATACATAATAGAGAATACTGCAATGGACAGAAAATATTATCCACGTCATGAGCATTTTCTATTTTCTCTTATACCCTGTTTTTGTGAATTTTATACAATGAAAAATAAAACAAAAATAACAAACAATTTACATAAAATTGTTGATCAATTTACACCAAATTGATAACAAATGTACACCAAATTGATAACCAATTTACACCAAATTGATGACAAACTTACATCAAATTGATGGCAAACTTACATCAAATTGATGCACACATAATTGATGAAAAATTTACAGCAAATTGGTGAACAATTCACATCAAAATGGTCCAAAATATACTTCACCTTGATGACAAACTGACATCAAGCTGACGAAAAATGTACATCAACTTGATGCAGCATTGTCGTTCAATCAACGTAAACTATAGGATGAACGATTGATGAAATGTTCTTCATCAATTCAATGAAAAAGCGTCGTAGATTGAAACACGAGGAATTGTTTCATCAAATTGAGGATCGATATCATAAATTTGGTGAAGCCTTTTCTTTCAGTGTTGTACAAACTAAAATCCAGTGCAAATTGAAAACTCCCAAAACTGAATAATAGAAATAAAATGAACAGATTTCTATAAATTTAACAGACACACAAATTTCATTGTGCTACAGGATGTTTTTTATGTTCCCGGCCGATGTTTTGTAATCTCCTTTTTTGGTTAGTTGGCATTTATCAGTTTGCATTTGACAGTTTTGCAGAACAGTCGATAACAATTTATTATGGAGCATCTAACGCACCAACAACGTTTTGAAGTTATTAAATCTTTTTATCCAAATAATCGTTCAACTGTAAAAACGCGATGAATTTTACGGGTTTTTTTGGTTAAGATATCTTAAGACTTAAAGTACAAACTAAAATTCAAACTTCTTAATGAAAGACTTAAGACACAAACATTTTGTATACGAAAAATTGAAGAAAGGAAAATAAAAAAAGCCGCTAATAGTGAATAAGATAATGATTAATTGAATAATGATTAACTAAATATTGATTAACAGTATTAAAAACACAATATTTAATAATAATCATAGCACCTTAACTTTAAAACTTTTGCCTAACAACGAAAGACTTAAGCAACAAACCTATTTCACAGTTGTATTTGTTTTGATTTTCATGTATCTTTTATTAATGTAATCTAATTATCAAAATAACATTTAGCATTTTTTCTATTAATTTTGTATAATAGCGTAGAAATGATAGAAATGTTATAAATCCATAATACACGGTGCGACAAAAAAACTACATATATCATTTGTTTCCAACAGAAAAAGGTTCCCCATTACATCCCATGAAGGTATTTGGGAGAGCTTCTTACAACCAGTGAGCTGTGCGCTTTCTAGTTTTCCACGAACTAATTGAGACCTACAGTTTTATACCGGCTCCGAACGGGTTTCTTGAGATGCATGCAGAAAACTAACGGCCCCAGCAACATATTGCAGGAACTATATACATGTTTGCAAGCATTGTTTTCATGAATTGAAGATCTGCTGCTGTTTTGTTTCTTTGTTGTCACATCACGTGTTTGTTTTCAGTAACCAATATGTGGCCGTTGGTGTTGCAGCGATTAGTGTGCGCGGCCGTTGTGCGAGAGAACGTGGGTTCGATCCCTGCTCTGACCACCTTTCACTTCTATCGACGACGCCACCTCGCTTAGTAACGGCGACTCTATCGAGTAATAACCCATGAGATAGCTACTCAAAAACCCGTTCGGAACCGATGTAAAATTGTAGGTTCAAAATCAGTGAGTGTAAACTGGAAAGCGCACAGCTCAGTGATTGTGAGAAGCTCTCCACTATACATTCATGGAATGAAATGGGAAAATATTTAATTATTTCTAGATAAACAATATACTTACTTAGGTGGCCTCAACCAGCCCAGAGGGGTCAAGGGCCTTAATGGGGATAACATGATTCCCGAGCCTACGCAATCTTCAGTTTTTCCCCTCCAGTTGGCAACACCAAGCTCTCGCAGGCAATATTCCACCTGATCTCTCCTGCGAGGTCTTAGTCGTCCTATTTTTCGATTTCCTTCTAGTGCTCTAATCCATTCTACTGGGCTAGCCCGCGTAATCGCGCTATTTTGACACGCATAACTACGTCGATGTCAGGATTCAGATTATTCAGCTCGTGGTTTATCCGTCGTCGATACTCGGCGTTTTCTATTATATAGTTCAGAGCATTTTTCTCTCGAAGACTCTCAGTAATGTTTCATCAGCATAAGATATGAGCCAGGATTATCGCACAATGAAAAGCAGGTTGTACGAGAGTCTGGTATAGTTGAATCTTCGTTTCTCGGGAGAGAGTCTTATCTTCCGAGTGCTTGCTTTGCTCGAAATAACACCTGTTTCCACTCACTATTCTCCGTTTGATTTCCAGGCCTACGTTATTGCGTGTTTCGACCACGATATCCTCGCTTAGTGACGGCGATACTAACAAGTAGTTAGCCATAAAAGAGACTCTCCGAAAAACACATACGGAACCGTTACAAAACTGTAAGTCCATTATGGTTTCCGCAACTTTTTGTAGAACGAATCAGTATAAATTTATACTGGTAGCTCTTTTGGAGTTTGGGGAGATGTTACAAAGAATGAGGAAGAGAGCCCTTCTTTTGGATGTTCTTTTTAGAGCTTTCGGTGATGGAACAAAGAAAGAGAGAGAGTCCTTCTCACAGCACTAATTGTGTGAAAAGAGATTGTAGCAACTGTAAATTCGGTTGTTGCCACCGAATTACAATGGCCCCAACCGAATTGAGGTTGTCACGACCAAATGTAGTCACCATATCTGAAATTCCGTTGAAACAACATCTAATGCGGTTGTGACCACCTCTAATGTGGTTGTGACAACCTCTAATGCGGTTGTGATAACCACTAATGTTGTTGCGATAATCGGTAATGTGGTTGTGACAACCTCTTATGCGGTTGTGACAACCTCTACTGCGGTTGTGACAACGTCTAATGCAGTTGTGACCACCTCTTAGGCGTTTATGACAATCTCTAATATGGCTGTGACAAGCTCTTATGCGGTTCTAACAACTACATACTCCAGTGTGATGGTATATAATGGTTGTGGCAACTTCAAATACGTTTGTGACAATCTCTTATTCAGGTGTGATGTCATATAATGTGGTTGTGACAACCTATGAATTCGGTTACGGGGAAAATAAATAAAAAATAAATAAATGGTTTCCCGTTACATCCCGTGAAGGAGTTAGGGAGAGCTTCTCACAAACCAGTGAGCTGTGCGCGTTCTAGTTTTATACTCACTGATTGCGAGCTACAGTTTTACACCGATTCCGAACGGTATTTTGAGAAGCTTTTTCATGACTATATACTCGATAGTGTCGCCGTCACTAAGCGAGGTGCCCGCCGTCGAAAGAAATTTAAGGTGGTCAGTGCAGGGATCGAACCCACGTTCTCATGCGCAAGAGCCGCGCACTCTACCATTGCACCACCGACGGTAATTCGGATATTTTTCCTGTGAAAGAATTCGCTGACATGGGTTCACAACTTGGAGCTTTATTGAGTTTGTGCGCATTTTATATTTGACTTCGCATGTTGGCAATTTTCTTACGGGCAGGGCATATCAAGTTTGTTGTGTGGCCGTTGGTTATGGAATGGTTCCTGTGAGACGCTCCTGTACATTAGAACGTTGGTTCGATCAGTATTCAGACCACGACGACGGTCACCTCGTTTAGTAATGGTGACACTATTGAGTACCTAGCCAGGAAAATCGTCTCAAAATACCGTTTGGAACCGATGTAAAACTGTGGGTGCTAATCAGTGAGTGTAAAAACTAAGACGAACACAGCTCACTGTTTCTGGGAAGCTCTCCCCAATCCCTTCATTTGAAGTAATGGGAATCCATTTTTTGTACATCAAGTTTGTGCATTTGATTGCAGAACCCACAGTTTAGTCACAATTAAGGAAATAACTCAATCCCAGGAAACTAAAAACTTGCCTCCTTAATTATAACGATAGTCCAACTAAAGTATGTTTTAGACTTAGTCATTTATTAGTGACAAAATGATTCAGAACAGTTTCCTAGCTACTGTCTAACTCTAAGATGAACATGTCTGTTTTAGCCAAACACAACCCTGGCAGTCACGATTGTTGTTAATAAAACCACAGCTGTTCGTCTAACGGCAGTATCTATGCACTTGGTCGTTTCGTAGCCACTCGTTGGTCGTAGATTAGTTGAAGTGTTGTAATTCTAAAGTGAAACGTTGGACACAGTTTAGTTGAAGTGTTATTATCCAAATATCGGAGGGTTTTCGTTTTGAGTACGGGGTTAGTACCGACCTTAGCTAAGAATCTACAGACAAACAACTTCACTAGGAAACAAGTATTAAACTGTAAAATTTGTTACAACGATTTTTCAATAAATATGAAATTCAAACTTCTACTAAACTGAAAACATTTTTAAGATTTAATTTAAAATCTGAAAGAAGAAGATAAAAACGAAAGTTTTAAAATAAAACCAACTCAGCTTAGAACTGAAACGAAATTAAAAATAACCTTGGCAATGATGGGATTTTTGTTCGCTTATTTTAAACTAAAGTTAATATTACATAAGACCAAATCAAATAATGATTAATTACCGGCAAATACTTAAGAAAAGGTATAAAATTTGTAGTTACCTAACGATGAGAAACTTTGCTAGCACATGGCCAACACACATAAAAACAATTAACTACAACTTTTGGGAACTATTTTAAGGGGTTAGGAATACAAAAAGCTCCACGCTGATGATGGACCCATCCAGCCATGTGCTATTACATCCACACAAAATCATTGTGTTGTGTCTTAATCATCAGCTTGGAAGCAAAACCTCCTCGTCATAAGCAGTTGGTACGACGCGTTCGACGTCTCGACTCGTTTATCATTTGTTTATAACAAATTTTCAAATAAAAACATTTATATTATACTTATATATATATATATATAGAATTAGAAAACAGGTTTCGGTGTATAAATTACGTTTGAACACGGTATTTAACTTTTTGATTTTTGCTTTTTGTTTTTGTGTTTGTTTTTGTTTTTGCTTTGTATAACGTAAAGAGCTGAAACAACTTTTTGAAAACCTTGACTTTGACTTTAAATGACTTTTTTCTTATGTCAGGTTTAAGGCGAAACGATAACAACAACAACATTAGCACCAACAACAACAAATTTATAAACAAAGCATTTAAGTTTGAGGGGTGTGAGTTTGTAGATGTTAAGCTTTTTGACTTAGCTTAATGGGTCTCAACGTGAACGTAAAACACAAACCAAACAAGAGAGAATAAGAGACAGAGAGATGGAATTGCTTCCCTTAAGCAGCTTAGTTTATGAATGGAAATACTATCTTCAAGATTAAACGATTATTGTAGTTAAAGATCATAAAATTTTATGAGACTTTTATGGAAAATAGCATGAGAAACAAAATATTTAACACACAAACTTGTTTAGTAACATATAAACAAAAGACTTAAGCAACGAACGTGATTTTCAAAAATATTGGATAACAAAAATGTACTATTTTAAAAGCTTATTTGATTTACAATTTGGATATAGGAATGGTTAGTGTGAGCGGCTCTTGTATATGAGAACATGAGTTCGATCCCTGCTCCGAGCAACTTACACAACAGCCACCTCGCGAAATGCTTCTCAAAATACCATTCGGAACTGGTGTTAAACTGTAGGTCCCAATCAGTCAGTGAGAATGTAGTAAATGCACAGCTCAATGGCTGTTAGAAGCTCTCCCCAATCCCTTATAGGAAAACGAGGTTTCAAGCTTTTCACGATTTGATAAAGGTGACAGGAGATGATGGAGGATGAAAGTTCATGACTTGAGTTATAATATAGTTTTGAAATTTTAAGTTCTACAAATTTTAAATTACTAAATGTACGAATGGTTCATTTGGAATTTATAAGTTTTTAATAAGAAATTTAGGTTTCAGCCTGACTTAAGTGGTTATTTCATTTATTCTATATTTAGTAATTATAAATAGGAAATTTGGTTTTAGTCAGACATTGATGGTTATTTGAGTATTAAGGCTCAAATTTTATAAAACTCATAGAAAAAATATTGCTTGGGAAATATCAACGTAATATTTCCCACGTATTGCACTAAGTTGACCGCGAACTATCAACAACATGTATCCAGCAACATTGTAATGTTTCTAAAATAAAATATAATATTTCCCGTAAAATTTTACAAAACGAAAAACGAAAAAAATCTGTGGTGACAAGGCATAACAGCATAATTCGAGTTATGCTCAAATTAAATTTTTCGAGAATCGAGCTGTATATATCGTACTGCACACTATATAATCCTAATGTGAATAATTCAATTTGTAGTTCCCAAGATATTGGAAAAGATTTATTAGCAAATCTCGATCAATCACTACATTACAAATGAAATTTGAACGCTTCAAACGATCTGCTAAAAAATTGCAAAAATAGACATATGCTGTTATGCCTTGTGACCACACAATTTGTCTGCGAAATATCGCCGTAATAATTCCGCACGTAGAGCGCTAAGTTACATGCGAACTCTCAGCAACATGTATACGGCAACATTATAATGATTCCAAAAACAATATAATATTTAGCAACAATTGTCGGTCAATATTGGAATGTTTCTATGAAAAATGTAACAACCTATCAAATTGGAGGATGAATTAAAATCAACGCTGTCAACTCTTATTAAATTTTTCAAAAAATATATAGAGTTTTAGTATAAACTCAAAATATTCCGATTTTAATCGTTGGCTTAAAAACAATACGCCAGAACCATTACTATCCACTGTAAAAATCATTAACTTGTTCTCCCTTTTTTCATCAAAAAATCACGTTGTAATTCTGTCCATTATAGAGTAATTTTATATATTTTATACGAAATATTTCCGCACGTTCAGTATTAAATTGTTCACGCGAAATAAAAGCAACATGTATGCTATGAAAAATGCAACGACCAATCAAATTGAAGGAAGATGTGATCAATTTGGCGCTTAATTTCTGAGCTAAAATAGAATTTTAGTGTAACAGAAATTTTAAAATTGAAAAAAATATAGTCTTCATCACTGATATATTGCTGGCCCGTTTTGCAGCGAAATAAATTGGAGTTGCTCAATAGTTTTCACGTGAAGGATATTAGTACTCGGCTTAATTAGTAAATGGTGTGCGATATCATACAATCCCCTGTCAAAAAATGGGCATGAGCAACTTCACTCGCATAATCAAGACCTAGAGTGACATAAGTCACAGAAAATCCGGCGGTTCTGTAAAAAAAACTACAATTTTCTACTCGATCAGTGTGTCGCATCTTTTATGTGTGCTGCTTTGGCACTGACAAACACATTTGTGTATGATTCTCTTTATACAGGAAGAGAATATTGTCAGATTTTGCTCAACAAGCATCCAACTACTTACTGTCTAGGATAGTAAATCGTGGGTTTCAGCGATGCCTTGAACCTGCTTAGCATACACGCTGAAAAATCTGTTTTTGTTACTTGTTTAGATGCAAATATAATGCGTATTTGGATCTTGTGGCAAATATAGTATACTTGTGTCCAAACACATTGTGTTTGCTATTCAATGTTACGTGTTCGATGCACAATGGTTAATATGTTATAATATATGTGTTTGGGATGCAAACATAGTTTAGTTTGTGCTACAAATTCAGCTGTGTTTGGCGGACTATTTACCTTATTTTTATCGTTATGCTTTGTCGAGAGTAAAATAATAAAAGGGTGATAAAGTGAGATAGTTCTCAGCTTAAGATAATATTCTTGCAAGTGTATAACTGAATTTTAGTATTATTCTTTCAGTCAGTGATTCATAAATATTCCCGAATGTGTGTGTAAATAAATTGAGTGTTTCTTACATTGATTGTTCTGTTGCGTATTCGTTTCATGCATTCAGTCATTTATCATTCGTTTGGGAGGACACGTACGAATACTTCGACGTTAGTATATGGATGTTTGGGATGTAACACGTATATTGTTCCACGTAAAAGTAGAAATCTTTCAAGTAAAATTGCTAATGTTTGCTTTTAAATATAAGTGAGTTTAGGACTTTGCAAACATATGAATATTTGGAGTGTTTTCTAAACATATTCATGGTTCCTGCAGAATGTGTTTGAGAGAATATGTTGCAGAAGCCGTGTTTTTTCATCGTGTATGTTTTCATACATTTCTTTCATGAATTTTTGTGTTTTTTGTTTTTGTTGTTGTTTGTCCCGTTTTAGTTTTCAGCGGATTTCAACAAACAAAGCCACATTTCAGAAACATATATATAATAACTAACTATTTATTGTATCGCAAACATGTAATATTGAATAGCAAACACAATGTGTTTCGACACAAATATAATATAGTTTTGACAAGCTACAAAACCCTTTACATTTGCATCCAAACAACAGAAAAATACAGATTTTTCAGTGTGTAGTTTGGGTGAGATATGTGGCTAGCCCATCTCGCTGCAACACAAATTGAGGTTGTTCAATATTTTTCATGGAAACGAACGATCTGGTCTTAACAATAATCAATTACATAGTGAAGATTTAAATAAAAAAAATTGGCTTAAAGCAGATAAAAACCGGGCTTGATGCGTAGGTTAAACATAAGTTTGAAACAGACGTTATAAGTTGTAAATCGGGTCTGGACTTGTAACAGTATATGATATATATATAACTAAAACCTATAGTCTTAGGGGCACCTACTTAACTTTGCAACAATACGCTGAAAAATAACGCCTCCAGCAACATACTTCAGGAGCCATGTATATGTTTGCAAGCATTATTTTCATGAATTGAAGATCTGCTGCAATTTTGTTGCAGCGTTTTTGTTTTCAGTTGTTATCAACAAATCAAGCCACATTTCGATCACAAAACATATATTACAACCTATTAATCATTGTGACCCAAACCTGAAATATTGACTAGCAAACACTATGTGTTTAGACACAAGTATACTATATTGGCCACAAGCTACAAATACGTTATATTTGCATCCAAACAACAACAAAAGACAGATTTTCAGCGTGAAAGTATGAAAACCTCAAGCTTCCGTTGGGAAACATAAATTGTCTTTGAAACGTAGGATCAATGCCTTGAGTTTGGTGTGTAACTCCAAAACCTGGACTATAACTTTGAAATTATAGAATTCTAAAACAAAGTGTATGTTTCTCGATGTCGAACGAAAGCTAGCGTTTGTATTGTAATCGAAATTAATTTCATATGGTTTCCACAATCATGTCATTTCAAGTCGAGGGAAAACATCAAATTCTTCTATTTCAAATGTGCTGTCATTTGCCATTAAATATATAAATAAATGGTTTCCCGTTACATCCCACGAGGAGATTAGGGAGAGCTTCTCACAACCAGTGAGATAAAATCTGTCGACCGAAACCTTTTGACTTACAGGATATGAATTTAGAATTGTCTTGAGCTTGAAATAATAAATTGAAAAACTATCTGTTCCAAAATATAGGGCGTAAAAATAAAAATCGCCTTGGGGAACCCATTTGCAATCGACTCCGAATGACTCATTTTTGTACGAAATCAACGAACAGGACAACCCTCTATTGTCTGGCGTTAAAACATATAAAATAATCTTGAGATTGAATAAATAAAATAATTCTGTAACATTTCAATGATATATAAATCGGTAGTTAAATTGACGTCTTGAAATTTTATGAACTTTGACAACTGAAATACCAATTTTTATCTTTAAAAAGTTACCGAATTCCGGTGCAGTTCCAAAAATCAGACCGAACCTAGGGAACCCAATTGCAATCAAATTGGTATTCGTTCGAAATCATGGAACAATTCTTTTTGTCTTTAAAAGACATAGAATACTCTTGAGCTTGAATAAATAAAAGAAAAGTCATCAGATCTAGAAAACAGGCCGAACAAATAAAATTCGCCCTAGAGAATCCAATTGCAATCGAACCCAAGTGACTGGTTTCCGTTCCAGAACAAGGAACTATTGTCTTTCTTTAAAATATATAGAATGGTCTCGAGTTTGACTAAATAAATTTAAACATGCTCAGTTTTAAAAATGAGACAGAACAATTAAATGTCGGCGTAGGAAACCCGATTTCAGTCAAATTCGAGTGACTGGTTTTCATTGGAAATCAAGGAACAGGGCAACAATTGTCGCTATGTCTTTAAAAGAAACAGAATAGTCTTGAGCTTTTATAAAGAAAATTAAAAATTATCAGTCAGAACAATTAAAAATCGCACTAGAGAACCCAATTGCATTCAAACCCAAGTGAGTGGTTTCCGTTCAAGAGCAAAGAATAGGAAACATTGCCTCAACCGTCTGTTCTTAAAAGGTGTAGAATAGTCTTGATCTTGAATAAATATAATTAAAAATTATCAGCTCTGAAAAAACACGTCGAACAAATAAAAATTAACCTAGGGAACCCAATGGCAATTGAATCCGAGTGAGTGAGTTTTCGTTCCTCATCAAGAAACAGGGCACCAATTTCCTCAAGACTCTGTCTTTAAAAGATACAGAATAGTCTTGAGCTTGAATAGAAAAACAGACCGAACAAATAAAAATAGGCCTAGAGAACCCAAATTACTGGTTTCTCTTCTAGATCAAGGAACAGGGCAAGAGTTCCCTCAATTGTCTGTCTATTAGAGATATAGAATGGTCTTGAGCTCGACTAAATAAAATGAAAAATGATCAATTCTAAAAAACAGACCGAAGAAATGCAAATCGCCCTAGGTAACCAGATTTCAGTCAAATTGGAGTGACAGGTTTTCGTTCCACATCAAGGAACAAGGCAACAATTGCCACAATTCTCTACCTTTAAAAGTTCAATCAACTCTTTACCTTTTAATTAACCTCATACCAAATAGAAAATAACTCCTTGTCGTTAATGGCAAGGTCTCTCCCCTATAACTCTTTCAAGACAATTACAACAAAAACTAAAGAAAAATCTGAAAAACGACAACAACAACAACAACAACAGCAACACCATCATAATGTCTAACAATAACAACAACAACACCAACAGCAGCAGCAGCAGCAAATAAAAACAGATCATTTCTACATTCGTTCGTTCATTCACTTTTCATGTGCAGTTTATTAACCCCACACAAGAGTCCAACATAACCACCAATCTAAAGAATCTATGTAACCGGCATAGAGGAGCGGCATAGAACCTCAGTATGCCTGCACTTCTTGGGGATATACAATAGAAGCACAAACGTGGTGCAACATGGCCACGGCAGGTACAGTGTTTGGAACTCTGTTCTTGTTCGGTTTCATTTTCATTTGAAAAACATTACCAAAGATTAGGAGGAGTAGAACCAGAGAACTTTGCTTTGCTACTTGCTGGAGTTCTGGTCTCAATTGAAGTCTGACTTCATGGTAACTTAAAAACGAGGAGGCAATAAACTCTAAGCTGCATTAAAAGTGACATCACACACGAACAGAGGAACTTTAGACTGAGGAGAGGAAGCAACAGCCTTAGCCACAACCACAGCAAACATTAAAGAAAATCCAACAAAAAGTGAATCTTATACTTCAGAATGAGAGTGAAATAAGAAAACACACGTGTTATTGGAGTACTGAGATGTTACCTTAACACTAAACGCAGCACTCTCTTTCTCTTTGACGTAGCCAAAAGGAAACCAGTTCACCTCCTAGTATGAAAATGGTTGTTGTTGCCAATGCACTTCTTCTGCTGCTTTCGAAATCATGACTACATCGTCATCATCTACATTAATATCACCACCAACATCATCATCAACATCATCATCAACATCACCAACATCAACATCATCAACATCATCAACATCATCAACATCATCAACATCATCATCATCATCATTGCCATCAGAATCAGAATGGCGTGAAAAGGGCATTCAACCAAAGGAGTAGTAGTCCAATCATGCAAGAGTCACTGGAAAATATCAACACCACAACATCAACATCATGATCTTTTTTTTCATTTGCTACCTCTTTCTTTACATTTCATGATTATCTTTATCATTATCATTCTCTTACCATTCCTTTAAAATCATCACATTCACTATGATAATGATGTTGCATTCATCTTAGTTACCTTGCCAGGGAGCAATATAAAAAATCACTCTTACTCTTCTTTTCAAACAAGTGTTTACCATCACACACACACACACAGCGCATCATGGCAACAGGTCATTGGCTTCAATGAACCCCCATCTATCTATACATATGTACATACTAATAAAGGTTTCTTCTTATGCGAATGCATCAAATGTTGGGGTTTATCGATAGATCATTGAAAAACATTAAAAAACGAAAGACTTAAACAACAAACCTGATCTTTTAATTATTTTGGAATTGACAGAAGAAAAGAAGCACAATAAAAGAAAGCACAATAAAAGAATGCACAAGAAAAGAATGCACAAGAAAAGAATGCACAGGAGAAAAATTTACCGCTACCCTTGGAAGAGGTGACACAACACGAGGAACTGAAATGAAATGAAATGAAATAAAAATACATTTTAATTGTCTGAACAAAAAAGAGATCAAGTTACTTAGAAGCATAAATCAGGGGAAAATGATTCACATGCACACATAAAAGCAGTAATGACAGGACTGGGTTCAGTGAACTCTTGAAATGAATTTGAAACTACTTCGTGACACCTTATTGCCACAACACACACTTACATTCAATACATGTATTTATGTTGCAATCAACCAATTATTTCGTAAACAATACACGAGCAAACACCACAGACTTTTATAGGCTAGTTAAGATTATTGGAAATTTAACCCTTATATTGGTACAAATTAGTACAATTTCATTCAAGATGTTTCACATATCGGCGATATCCCAGCCAAATATTCGTTGCAAATAACCAAGAGTGAAAAACCCGAAATGTGAATCCCGAAAGTTTTTCCAGAGGGTAAGAAGATTGAATATCGGACCTAATAATGGGCTGGCCTCCTGCAAGGACGAAAATGGGAACCTGGTGGCTGAGAAGCAGTGTGTGCTCAAAATGTGGAGACACCACTTTTCAGCACTACTCCACTCGGATTCTTCCACTGAAGATCAGGAGGTAATGATAGTGGCAGACAATGGAGAACTGGAAGATATATCAGTAGACACGATGGTAGCTTGTCCGCCTACAAAATGGGAGATAATGGTGGTCCCGTCTTCGACTCCCAGCAGAGTTGAAAATATTTATTTTTGTCTTTGTTTTATTAGTTTGGCTTGAGGTCGTAAAATGAAAATACCAGCGGGTTCGACTGTATCTCAAGATATATTAAATTTTCCTAATATTTCGATTAGCATCGTTAGTCATCATCATCGTATTTATTTTTTTAATTTTTGTACTTGTTTTTGCTTTCCTTATTAATATTTTCATAATTAAAAATTGTTCGTATTATACAAAAAAAATGGTCAACTTTTGTTTATATATGAGAGTATTTTACTTGAACGACATCTACATTTAATGGTGAAAAATATTTATGATTTGAAACATATATATAACGCTGCATATAAAAACCCACCTAGTGTGTCAAAACATGTTTTTGAGTAAAACGCAATTAAAGTTATCCCTCTGTGTTGAATTTTCATAGTTTACTATTTTATATAATTGCATTTTTACATTACATTCCGATGTTTTTGAGATTTGCGAGCGGTGTCATATAGTATCACTCAGTCACTAAGCGAGATGACCACCGTCGAAAGAAATTTAAGGTGATCAGAGCAGGGATCGAACCCATGTTCTCATGCATAAAAGCTGCGCACATTACCATTGCACCACGCTCATTTCTTTAGCTCCTCCAAAAAACGGATTTATCAAACTCTTCAAAATACGCTTCTGTCTCGACAATAACCTCCCCTTTGGGAGGGATTTCTCGCCACCAAGCTACGTTTTCATGTTAGAGAACAGAAAAAAGTCGCAGAGAGCCAAGTCGGTCGAGTACGGTGGGTGCGGCATCAATTCGTAGTGGAGTTCATGCGAATTTATTTGGCCACGATAATTCTGGATGAATGTGCTGGTGCGTTATCGTGGTGAAACGACACTTTTTTCTTACCCAAATGCGCCGTGCCTTCTTCAATTTTGTAGCGAATCAGTCCAATAATTCACTGTAGTACTGCCCCGTGATAGTTCTTTCTTTCTGGACAAAAATCCATTAGAGTTATCCCCTTGGAATCCCACAAAATCGTGGTCATGATATTCAGACGGATGGCACGGATTATTCTGCATTCTTCAGAGCAGATTCACCCAGAAAAAAACATTGTTTTGACTGTTGTCAAAAGTCCCCAGAGACTTTGGTTTTATTTCTTCGCATCTTTTTCCATCCAAAAATTTAAAGCGAATTTCGCATCGATATTGTACTTCTTCATTTTATCAAGAAACACGAAACACGTGTGATACAACTGGCTGCCTAATAAAAACTAAGCCATGAATTAGCCTGAAATTTTAAACCAAATTTGAAACATAAACTATTTATGAAATATGTATGAAAGATTGATGAAATGTTCTTCATCAATTCAATGAAATGTGTGGTAATTTGAAACATGAGGAAATGAATTTCTTCATAAATTTGATGAAGCATTATCTTTCAGTGTAGAAAAGTCCTTCGTTTTACGGTTAATGCTTATTAGGAACTTGAGAACTTCTTAGGAAGTGTTGGTTGAAATAGGCTTGCAAGAGTAGTTAGTTTACAGTTTAGGTGTTGTAATTTGGGTCGTACTTAATAAAAGTTATGCTTACTTTATATTGTTACCATGTAACAGTTGGAAGGATGTAGGAGGCAGGGTAATATACAAAATTACCTAAAAATTAATAAATGGTTTCCCGTTACATCCCATGAAGGGATTAGACAGAAGCTTCTCACGACCAGTGAGCTGTGCGCGTTCTAGTTTTAAACTCACTGCTTGGGACCTACAGTTTTACCCCGGTTCCGAACGGTATTTCGAGAAGCTTTTTCATGGCTTTCGATAGTGTCGCCATTACTAAGCGAGGTGTCCGCCGTCGAAAGAAATTTAAGGTGGCCTGAGTAGGGATCGAACCCATGTCCTCATGCACAAGAGCCGCGCACACTACCATTGCACTACCATTGCATTACCTAGTGATATAAAAAAGAGTAAAATGGAAATACCGGGGAAGTAATACTATTTTTCGTGTAGGTATTGTTGAGAAAAACAAGAATCCATTTATTAAATTTCCCAAACTCCCCAGAAAATCTTGACTTACGGGTACAAATTCTGGATTTTGTTCCATTTGCTGTTATGAGTCTGTAACTTAGATAATTATCAACCGATTTTCAATGTCTTAAAAGATTTGGAAAGAGCCAACTTAGACCTTTCGACGCATGTATACGTTATTTAAAAAAACTTAAGAAATCTGTGTGTATTTGTCCAAGGTATACATGTTTTAAATTTTTACCCAATTTTTCCAACTTTGGTGATATTTTTACATACTATTTTATAAGGAAACCGTAGTACTTTAGAAATTATTAAAAAACGCATTTTCTAAGGAGTAAAACGCAACTTTGTTTTTAAAATTCGGTTAATAAATGACTAAGTTGTGGCTGTCGGTGCTGCAATGGTTGGCATGCGCGCCTCTTGTACATGAGACACTGGGTTCGATCTCTGCTCTGACCACCTTAAATTTCTTTAGGCGATAGTCACCTCGCATAGTAACGGCGACACTATCGAGTATTTAGTCATGAAAAAGCTTCTCAAAATACAGTTCGGAATCGGTGTAAAACTGTAGGTCCCAATCAGCGAGTGTAAAAACTAGAAAGCGCACAGCTCGCTAGTTGTGAGTAGCTCTTTCCAAATTCCTTCATGGGATGTAATGGGAAACCATTTATTTCTTAAGTTATTGAAGTTTTCGTTAAACTACATTTTTGTAAAAATACAAGTTTTGGTAAATTAACTCAAAAATACTTCAAAAATATTTGTGTTCTCTTTTTTTCACCATCATTAGTTTGTCTTTGAAGTGAACAGCAATATTCTAAAATTATCCTTATTTAATTTATTTCTTCAAAGTGTTTTTCAATGGAAGCCATTTCTTGGTGAAAATATTCGCCTAGTTCATCGCTGAACTGGCTGAGGTAATCTGGGAAGAAGTCCAAATGCAAATGCAGAAAATGAATTTTTATAAAAATGTTGCAGCTAGAGTGTCCAAAAAACCCGGTATTTTTTAGAAACCGGAAATTCGGTTTGTTCGAAAAATTAATTTTTCGAGACACCGGTTTCCGCTTTGCTCGAAAAATCAATTTTTCAAGAAACCGGTTTTCGGTTTTAATTTTGGCAAAAACCGGTTGAACCGGTTTTTCGGGTTTTCTGATTTAAATTAAATTACACATGTAGAACTTAAAATACGTACATTTGTTGCAAAAATTAAATGAAAAATAATGAAATTAATAATTATAACGAAATTTTTAATTAATAATTATAATAATATAATGGGTGGCGAAATATTGAAGAATAAAATAATTTAAAATAGACCTAATGCTCGAACATTTTATTTTGAAATATAAAATACGAAAGGTCGAATAAATCATCACATTTTAAAAGTTACATATCATATTCCAATTTGTAATGCGTCTTTAATATAAAATTTTAAAGTTTCATTCATATTCGCTTTAAACTGATTTAAAATTGAAAATCATATTCAATTTTGAAAAAGATTTTCATATATGAAAATCTTATTAAGTTTAAAAAATGTAATTATCAAATAATTTAAAATTTAGAAATTTGATAAAAAAAAATATTCAAAAATTCAATTGTTCGAGAGTTTGGTCGTATTTTTAATTAATTTATTCTTCGAAATTTCGCTACCCTGTGGGTAGCATCCTCAGGAAGATAAACACAGTTATTACAAGAAAAGAAAGGTCGGTTAATCATCACTCATTCAAAAAAAAATATTCTTATTTTTTAATTAATTCTAATCAAGTCATAAAATCATTTTGAAATTTTTTTTTGGATATGTCATTTAGAACTTACTGAAGCATAAGATCATATTTCACAATAGAAATCATGTTTCTTCATTCCAAAATTTCACTAAAATTCGAAAATCATATTAATTTAATAATTTTTTTACGTAAAATCCGATTAACCGGTTAACCGACGTTAAATAACCGGATTGTTCGAAAATTTATTATTTTCAAAAAAACGGCACACGGTTAATAGCACAAACCTCGGTTAACTGGTTCCCCGGTTTTTCAGTTTCGGTTTTGGACACTCTAGTTGCAGCCCATTTCACCATAACCACTTAAAAAATCATACAATCATAATTTCTAAGATTTCCAAGGGATTTGTCGCAACTACGTAATCGACCACTTCGTATGGTCTAACAGCTTAAGCTTAAAATCGTTTTACCCCCATACAAATTGATCGAAAAATTACGTCAGCGGGGAATAAAAAACAAAGCTTAATAAATAACACAGTGACACAAATGAAAGGAATTTGTTTAGGGCCTCAACCAAACCAAAAAATTGTGAAAGTACTTGGATGTGGTATCACAAAACCCCACTCGGTTTTGCTCCTATACGTAAAAATTTTTTTACAGCCCGAAGTCAATTTTGGTGGTGGGTCAGGTCCTTATTACTGCAATAAATCCTAAACAGCTTGTAATATAGCATTACAACCTTTGACAGTATTGTAGCTATTTTCCCATTTCACAATTTCCTCTAATATATTTCTATGGAAAAGTACACTGTTAATCGAATATTTCACGAAACGTCATGAAAAATTGCACATATTTTATATGTTTTGAAATTTCTTGCCTAACGGTTAATAAATTGCTATAGCTGTCTCCAAAAGAATTGTAGCTTCTAAATTCATTGATGACTTTTCTAAATACACTAATCAACAAAAATTATATTTAGAGCTACATAAAAAAATTACAAATTGAGATCTTCTACAAAGTTGTAGTGCTTAATATACTTAACTATATTGTCAAATACACTAATGTACAAAAATAAAATTTTTTGGTTTTTGGTTCATTTACATTTTTCAACCTAACCCAAAAGTGAGACTTAGAAGTTATATTATTGCCAACGTTACGTTCGCGTTCGCGTTTAACTCTCGTTCACTCACCAAACGCATTTTTCGTTTTGTAAAATGCTACGGCTTAAGATGTGATGTAAATACTTATGTATATTTATATGTCAATTCTCACTTTATTTAAAATACATTGTAGTTATATAGGACTGTTACTTGAGCATCGTATAGGGTGAATCGATCATTGTTTTAGTTACTTGAAAAATCTTTTAAAGATATGACAATTACGAACACAAACGCTAAAAACAACCATATGAGATTATATCTGACATTTTAGAACGTTGATGTATTTGGTAATTTTGTCGAGAGCCTTCAGTTGTACAACCTTGGAGAACATTATTTCATTCCCGTGTTTTTTTTTTTAATTTTTGTTCATTAGTGTATTTGTCAATTTTGTTAAGTATATTAAGCACTACAACTTTGTAGAAGATCTCAATTTGTAATTTGTTTAATATTGAATACATATGTAAAGAATATGGTTGAACGCAGCATTTCTACACCAATTATGGAGCTCTAAATATAATTTTTGTTGACTAGTGTATTTAGAAGAGTTATTAAGAAATTTATAAGCTACAATTCTTTTGAAGTCAGCTACCGCAATTTATTTACAGTTAGGCAAGAAATGTCAAAACATATAAAATATATGCAATGATTCATGATGTTTGGTCGAATAATCGATTAACAGTGTACTGCTCCTTAGAACTATAATAGAGGGAATTGTGCAATGGGAAAATAGCTACAATATTGCTGAAGGTTGTAATGCAATGTTTCAAGGTGTTTAGGATTTATTGAAGTAATAAGGCCCTGACCCACCTCCAAAATTTTCTTCGGTCTGTAAAAAAAAATTGTTACGTATAGGAGCAAATTCGAGCTGGGGTTTGTGATACCACGTCCAAGTACTTTCACAATTTTTTGGTTTGGTTGAGGCCCGAAATCCACTGGTGCACAGTGTAATCTATATTTTCTGAGCTTGAGGTCAGATTTGCTTTTTTTTTTGTATCGAGAAAAATAAATACAAAAAATGCAAATTAGACCTGAAGCTCGGAAAATATAGATTATTTATTGGTAACATATAGGTCGAACAACTACATACAAAACGCCAACCCTAATATTTCTTTTACAGAATATTGTTATCCTTAGCGGAGACAAATAGTTAACATAAAAATTTGTCTGTGCTAAGTTAAAACATAAACCTTAAATACAAATGCTGTCTTTACTAGATGATACCAAAGATGATAGTAATACCATAGATGGTGAAATACAAGTGGTGGATTTGAAAGCCAAGGGAATTTTTCCCTGGAAACAAAAACTATTGAATAAACTATATAACCATGCTTTTTTGCCTTTTGTATTGTGAAAAAATTTCAAAAGCTATATGCTTTTCTACTGTCTATATTTTATTTTCAAATTGAAACAACAGAATTGAAATAAAAATGTTTTTTGAGTGCTTTTTCGTAACATCCGGGCGAAAAATGGTCGTACGGAAACAGCTTGTGCCCTCTGGTGAAAATGGTGAATAACCGAATGAGTCATCTATGGTATTTCTATCATCTTTGATGATACAAAAATATTGCATTTCCCTTACCAACATTCAGGAAAACCACAATGAATACAACCAACAATATGCATTTTTCAAATGTATCTTACACTTCACATGCAAAAAAAAAAGTTCTGTACAAAAGTACTTTTTACACATAAAGGTACCAAAATTTTAAACACACCTGATATGTAGCACTTTTGTTGTTGTTGTTGTTGTTTAGGGTTATATTACACAAAAACCCGATTTCATTTCGTATTCATGATTCACTTTGGGTATCGAAACAAGTGCATTTCCGCAAAGTGACACCAAACACAATAACAACCAACAACAACTCAAACTGACCACGCTTCGCTGGCCCATTGAAATACACACTCCGCACGCACACACACACACATATATTCATCAAACAACCTCAACATACTGCAGATAATGTCATCATTTTAAACAGGATGAGGAGAGAGGTGGGTACCGCAAATGACGTTGCTTGCTTGATTTTTAAACAGGATGAGGAGAGAGGTGGGTACCGCAAATGATGTTGCTTGCTTGATTAAGATGATGGTCAATGTCGCTCACAAAGTTGTTATTTTTAACCATATCAACAGAGAAAAACCACAGCAACAGCAATGACATTGAGTGCAACATTTAATCACACCAAATACACTCTCTTATGTAAAATAAAAAACAAACTCTTCGCACTCTTTTATCGTTCAGACTCTTTTCAAATACAACACAAGTCCCCCCCCCCCCCTTTATGTTAAATTCTCTTCATGCCTACCTTTAAGCAACCACCAACTCATCCGTCTGTCTCAATGTCTTTCCTGTCTTCATGCCTGCAAGAACGAAGTTCACATAGGGGGTAGAGGCAAAACGGGTTTGGCTGAAGACTATAAAATCATCGTTAGAATTTTTAGTTCAATGACCGACCTACTCAAGCGCGTTACAAAATTGTGAACGAAAGAATTGAAGAGAATATGTAGACACGTTAATACTCTTTGCTATGTGTATACAAAACATAACTTAAAGAGAGTCAATGCTAGCAGAGAACTGAAAGAGCAATAACATGGTACTACATATTTTAAATACGGATTGTACTCGCCACAGGGTGTTGATGACGTTTATATGTGTGGGGGAATAAAATGCATGCTGCATAACCAATCAGCCAGCCATTCATTTAAGTCATGTGTGTGAATGTCAAGGCACAACACACTCACAATTCACCATGAACTCTTAACGAGATTCTCTTTTAACCAGAACACACACACACACACCCAATCGTAGAGCCTTCGTACGATTCATGTGCATTTGTGGGTAGATATCGGTGTGTGAGTGTAATATGTTGTGTGGTGACATTGTTGTGCCGTGCATTTGTAATGAGTTGTAATGCAAAATTCGCTTCTAACGGTATTTTGCGATTATAATGTTTACCTGGGTAGGTGTGTGTGTGGGTGTGTGTGTGAAAGGAAGCCGATTATAATCCAGAAGTCAATCAAATATTGTTGATAGGAAATTTTAATCGATTGCAGGAAAAATACATGGGAAAATGTTAATAAGAATTATAGAAAAAATATTAAAATATTTTTTTTAAAATAAATATTATCCCTGGTGAAATATTAAAATCTTTTAAATATTGATATTAATTATAAAAAATAATTATTAGAATTTTATAGCGAACAGTTAAACCTTCTATTTAAAAAAAAATTAACTACAAATTTTAAAAAAATTAATGACTAAGATTTTGATTTGATTTATTAAACCATATTTTTCGTTTAAGGTTCAAATCTTAAAACTTGCATTTAAATAAAATAAAAATTTTTAAAAAAAAAATTAAAAAATTTATAAAAAATTTTGAAAATAATTTATTATTGGATTTTTATAGCTACTTGTCTTAAGGTGTAACGTTTAAAAATTTTATTTACAATAAAATTGATTAAACATTGTTAATTTTGAGTCAAACTATTTATTGACAAAAAAAAATAAGTAGAAATTTTGAAAAAAAATAAAAAAATTAATGATAAAGATTTTGAGTTGATTTATTAAACCTTATTTTTCTTTTAAGGTTCAAATCTTACAACTTATGTTCAAAAGAAGATCAAAATTTTTAAAACAAATTTAAAAAAAAATTATAAAAATTTTAAAAAAATGTATTATTGAATTTATATAGCAAACAGTTCAACACTCTATTTGTCTTAAGGTTTAAATAAATAAATAAATGGTTTCCCTACATCCCATGAAGGAATTTGAGAGAGCTTCTCACAACCAGTGAGCTGTGCGCTTTATATTTTTATACTCACTGATTGGGACCTACAGTTTTATACCGGTTCCGAACGGTATTTTGAGAAGCTTTTTCATGACTAAGTACTCGATAGTGTCGCCGTCACTAAGCGAGGTGACCGTCGTCGAAAGAAATTTTAAGGTGATCGGAGCAGGGATCGAACCCAGGATCTCCTTAAGGTTTAACATTTGAAAATGTTATTAACATAAAATTTATTAAATATTATTAATTTAAAGTCAAAAAAAAAATTTCAAAGTTTAAAGTTAAAAAAAAATTAAGTACAAATTTAAAAAAAAAATAAAAAATTAATGATTAATATTTTGATTTGATTTATTAAACCTTATTTTTCCTTTAAGGTTCAAATCTTTTTACAGCGTAAAGTCAAACACTCTATTTGTCTTAAGGTTTAACATTTAAAATTTATATTAAAATAAAATTGATTAAATATTATTAATTTAAAGTCAAAACATTTATTAAAAAAAATTTCAAGTAGAAATTTTGAAAAAAAAAAATAAAAAAAAATTAATGTCTAATATTTTGATTTGATTTATTAACCCTTATTTTTCCTTTAAGGTTCAAGTCTTCAACTTATATTTAAAAGAACAAATTCTCAATTCAAAATTTGTCTAAAAATGTAAAAAACAAAATAATTACACTGTGCAAGTCGAAAAAAAACAGAAGTGGACTCAACTGATTTCCACTAATTCGGGTCCTATGAATCGAACTGCATCATTAGTTTAGAGAAACTATTTATACGCAAAATTTTTCTGGCTGTAACTTGAAACATTTTTCATGTGGCAAGAAAATTTCTTCAATTGTTTAATTTTTTGTTATTGTTGTTGTTTCAAATGACAAGGAAAAAAATTTTGTTTATCAATTCTTTTCGTTTTTCATTAATAATTTTGTTTGTCTTCCTGACGATGCTACCCAAAAGGTAACGAAATTTCGAAGAATAAAATTAATTAAAAATACGACCAAACGCTCGAACAATTTAATTTTTGAATGTTTTCTAAAAAAAATTTTCATACACAATTTTAATTTTTTAAACAAAAAATTATTATTTTTGCTTCATAAATTTATTTATAACTGCGAAACTGTTGCTTAACTTGGGAAATAGTATAGACATAAATTAAAGGTATTGTAATTGTTAGTTTTTCTAAATCTGTTTAAACAAAATAGCATGAGGCGTTCTCGAGTAGTGGTGACATATATAGAAACTTGTCTCATAAAATGAGCTCCAAATCGGAGCCTCTGAGTAAGAAATTAAAAACAAAAATTCTATATCGAACCATCATTATAGGCCATAAATCGAATGATGAAGTTCGATTCGTAGAACCCGAATTAGTGTAAATCCGATAATTTTAATTTGATGATGATTTATTCGACCTCTCGTATTCTATTTAAAATAGCTGGACCCGACAAACTACGTTTTGCCTTCAAAAGTTTTGTAATGCCAAAGGATGAACAACATTTGTTGTTCCATTACGTTTCAAACTACAGTTATGGCTGCTACATCGGTTTCTTTTAAAGGCGGCGTGACACCGCCCTCTTCCACCCTGGCTGTAATTCATTCTGTTCCAACAACATATATACCAGACCTCATCTTCATATCTCTGACAGTTCATGAGATATAGCCACTTTAAATTTCAAGTAGTATGGGCGGTGCCACGCCCCTTTATCCAATCACAACCAAGTACTGCCAAGGAGAATCAGCAGGTCGTCAGTACCACATTGTGCAATTTTCATAACAATCGGTGTATTAGAAAATCCGTCAGAGCGATTTTTGAAAGGAGGCATGGCACCGCCTAATTTCACCTTGGCTGTACAGCCTATGTCACCCGCTAGATGATTCTGAATATTGTCTGAAAATTTCATCAAAATTGGTCCGTTGTTTATATAACGGGTTTTTCAATAAGAGCGCTACAAAAGTTTATTTAAATAAAACAAAACCGGTTTTAGATACCAATGAAATTCTTTATTCCTGGGAAAGTACGTTCGATGTCATTATGTATGGAACTCGATTTCTTTTGCATGGCCACCACGGGCACGCTTGCAGAAGTCCAGGCGCTGAACCCACTTTTCGACGGTTTTCAAGCATAAATCGGCCGATACTGCTGCAATTTCACGTCCGATATTCGTACGAAGTTCATCAATCGTCGCTGGCTTGTTGGCATAGACCATAGAGTTGACGTAGCCCCACAGGAAATAATCTAACGGCGTTAAATCGCACGACCGAGGCGGCCAATCGACTGGGCCATTTCGTGAGATAACACGTTCACCAAACTTGGTTTCCAATAAATTGATTGTGGCATTCGCTGTGTGGCTTGTGGCGCCGTCCTGTTGGAACCACATGTCCTACCAGTGCATATTATCCAATTGGGGCCAAAAATTTTCGGTTATCATTGAACGGTAGCGATTCGCATTCACAGTAATGTGCCGGTCTTGATCATCACGGAAGAAGTACGGCCCAATGACGCCGCCGGCCCATAAACCTCACCAAACCGTAATTTTTTCGGGATGCAATGATGACTCATGGATTATGTGTGGATTGCTGTCTGACCAATAACGCATATTTTGCTTATTGACGAAGCCATTCAGCCAGAAATGAACCTCATCGCTGATTGTTGAGTCCTCTTAAAGTTGAGGCCACTGACTCCAAATTTCGGTAGTAAATTTTAATAATTTCGACTCGTTGTTGGCTCGTATATCTTTCCATGATGAAATGGCAAACCTTACTGAAGAGAAATGTCAAAAAATTTCTACTGACGAATTTCAAATTTCAATTGATGTCATTTTAATTTCAATTGATATCTTTCAAAATTTCAGTTGATGTTTTTTAAATTCAATTGATGTGTTTTAAATCTCTATTGATGTCTTTTAAAGTTCAACTGATGTCTTTTAAATTTCACTTTAAGTTTGACGTTTAAAAATTTAAGTTACAAAAAATTTATGAAATTGCATTAATTTTGAGTCAAAATATTTATTAATAAACATTTCTTAAATACAAATTTAATAAAAATTAAAAATGTTAATAATTAAGATTTTTTGTGATTTATTAAATGTTTTTTTTTTAAGGTCCAAGTCTCAAAATTTTTATTTTAAAAAAAATTTCCGCAAAATTTTTATAAAAAAAAAAAAATTATTAGATTTTTTTATTTTACAGTTAAACCTTCTATTAATCTTAAGGTTTGACGTTTAAAATTTTTATTTACAAAAAATTTACTAAAGCATTTATTTTGAGTCAAAATATTTATTTATAAAAATTTGTAATCACAAATTATAAAAAAATGTACAACTTTTAATAATCACGATTTCTGTTGAGATTTATTAATCCTTATTTTTCTTTCAAAAAAAATTCTTTAAAAATATCCAAAAAATTGTTAGATTTTTATCCCGAACAATTAAAACTTCAATTTAACTTAAAATTAAATTTTTAAAAATTTAATTTTAAAAGAAATTTATTATATATGTATTATTAATTTGGAGCCAAAATATTTATTCATTACAATTTTAACTACTACAAATTTGAAAAAACATTAACTTTTATTAATTAAAATTTTTGCTGCGATTTATTAAACCTTATTTTTCTTTAGGGTGTAAGTCTCAAAATTTTTATTTTAAAAAAATTTCCACAAAATTTTTAAGAAAATTAAAAAAAATATATATTTTTAAATTTTTATAGCGAACAGTTAAACCTACTATTTGTCTTATGGCCAGTTTTTACGTGGTTAGTTAACTATCTGATAACTTAATCGTAATTGAAAGATAATTAGAGGTTATTTTGCATTTTGTTTTTCAGTAGCGAGTTAATGTTAATGTAATGTAATGTATTGTTAACGATTATGACAACCCTGATTTTCTGAGGTGAAAAAAATATCTGTTAGGGCTAAATACCAAATCAACAAAGATGAGCAGGCAAAAACAACTATGTAGGTGCAACAATTTAGCGATCTCTAGACTCAAAGTGTTGTACACATACTCAAAATAGAAACATGTATGTATTTTCTACAATCTTACATATTTAATTTTGACAGACAGTAATTTGATTGTCAAAATCATATGGTTCCTACTACATTTTAACAAACCAACATTGTGTAGTTAAACCACTGTTAACCATAGACTCAAAATCAAAATTCGATGTTTAACCACAATTTAACAACGACACGAAAATGACCACCGACTGCAAAACTAGTCTTTAGGGTTTAACGTTTAAAAATTGTATTTAAAAAAATTATTTATTAAATATTATTAATTTTCTTTTAAAAAAAATTAACAAGAAATTTTTATAAAATTTAAAAAAAAAACAGAATGATTAAGATTTTGGTTGGGATTTATTAAACCTTATTTTTTTTAGGGTTTAAGTTTTAAACCTCTTATTTTAAAAAAATTTTCAAGCTCAAAATTTTCATAAAAATTAAAAAAAAATATTAGATTTATATATACCTTTTTCTTCCTAATGTTTGCGTAGTAATTTAATGGTGATTTCGTTTCTAAAAAATAATGTTCTACTTCGAATGAAAAGTTAAGCGATTTTAACTGAAGCCGCTTAAATTCGCTTAATTCCCCACACAAAATGGTAGAAAAATTAGCTTAGCGGGGACCATGATAACATAGCAAATGCCAGAAAGTCGGCCGTTTTATCGGTTAACATTCTCCCCCATGAATGCAACGTTTTTCGCACTTTCTGCCCTGTTAGAATGTTGTTGAATGGCAACGTTAACGGGATAGACTTTCTGGGATTTGCTATGTTATCTTGGTCCGAGCTAAGTTAATTTTTCTACCACATTCTGCAACATTTTTAGAACAGAGTAAGGCTGCACTTTTCTCACAAACTAACACAAAAAAAGCACTTTTAGGGCAGAGGGCAGAAAAAATGCTGAATTTATTCTTAGAAACGAAATCGTCATAAGTGTCAACCTTAGTCTAGATATTGACGCTATATTCAGCGAAAAAAAAATAAAATAAAATATTCTTTCGGCGGCGGTCACCTCGCATAGTGACTGCGACACTATCGAATATTTAGCCATGAAAAAGCTTCTCAAAACACCGTTCGGAATCGGTGTAAAAACTGTAGGTCCCAAATTAGAAAGTGCACAGCTCACTGGTTGTGAGAAGCTCTCCCCAATCCCTTCATGGGATGTAATGGGAAACGGTTTTTTATATTCAGCGAATTTAAGCTAGTCTGAATACAAAATGATCGAAAAAGTACAGAGGTGAAATTAAAACAAGTCGTTATCCCCACAAAACTAAAACTTCGACGACTGCGAATGGAAGTTAAGCGATTTCAACTGAACCCCGCTTAAATTAGCTTATTTCACCACACAAAAGGGTAGAAAAATTAGCTTAGCCCAGTACCAAGATAAGTTAACAAACGCCAGAAAGTCTACTGGGTTGTTGGGCAAAATTCTCCCACGTGACTCGCTGACAGAGTAGAAAATGCAAAACTATTGAAAATGCAAAATTGAACTGTCAGCGAGATACGGGGGAGAATGTTACCGATTAACACGGTAAACTTTCTGGACCATGACTTTCTCCCCCGTGACTCGCTGACAGGGCAGAAAGTTCAAAAATGTTGAATTTTCTGCCCTGTCAGCGAGATACGGGGGAGAGTGTGGCTCGTTCTCACGGCAGACTTTCTGGCATTTGCTATGTTATCTTGGTCTAATTAAGCTAAGTTTTCTACCACATTCTGCAACATTCTCAGAACAGAGTAAGGTTGCAATTTTTTCACAAACGAACACAAAAAGGCACTTTTAGGGCAAAGAACAGAAAAAATGTTGAATTTTTTTTCTTAGAAACGAAATTGGCATAAGTGACACCCTTAGTCTAGTTTTCAACCTTTACTATTTTCAAATACCAGTATATTCCAAAGTGAAATCGCACGTGCGATATAATGTCTTGGCTAAACGGAGTTCCACCTCATCTGTATAAATCAAACGAAATCGCCATAAGTGTTAACCTTATGGTGATTTCGTTTCTAAATATAATGTTGTCCTTGTATGAGGCGACATTTACAAAATGTAGCCATCGCCCCTTCATAGCTGTGCCTTTTTTTTGGGGTGAGAAAAGAATATAGAACTGGATCCAGTTCTTCTGTATAAATCAAACGAAATTGCCATAAGTGTTAACCTTAGTCTAGATTTCAACACTTCGTAATTTCAAATACCCGTATATTCCAAAGTGATAGAATGTCTTGGCTAAGCTAAGTTCCAATCCATCTGTATAAAGAAAGTCTGCACTTAGCTTAGCTTTAGCTTTTAATAAGGTAACTTGTCTAAATGTTAACCTTAGCTTTTGGCTTTAGCGAAATTTATAAATTTTCCTACATTTCCAAAAGGTTAACGACCTAAATCAAAGAAATTTTCACAGTAGAATCAGTCTAAGCCTCATTGACTTTCCTGTTTATCGTCGTCGTCATCAGCATAAACGGCAGTGGTAAAAAGTAATCAAAGAACGTTGGGTGAATGAGCGATTGCGAGTGTGTGAATTGAGAAATGTGAATGTGGTAGCTTTAAAAGAAACCCCCCCCCCCCCCCCCCCCCCCCGTTAACGACTACACACGAAGTTCAGACATTCGTCATTGTCGTCTGTGGATACATGAGTATGTCTGTGTGTGTGTGTTGTATTGGAGGATTTGTGCAGATTCCTTGCACTGCTCCTGGCTGCACAAACTGAGCGAATATCCACAAAACGATGAAAGTTCTAACAACGAACATTTAGTCCTATCCCGGGCTGCTAACGTGTAGGGCAGGTCATGCCTCTGAATATACATTTACATATAGAATTAAAACGAACAACCATAGAAAATAGAAAAGTTTAACACAAAAAGACTGATATTTCAAGCAAACTTCAAAACAAAAACTGATAGTTTGTAAGACAAATGTGTAAATAAGTGAGAATTTGCTAAAAAAAAAATAATAAATAAATCGAAAAAAAACCCCAATCATTTGTATTATTCTGTCTCAAAGGACTTACACACACAAGTCTCTTTGTAGTGCCACCGCAATGTGTTCATCAGGATTCAGTAAATTGGTACGCCGGTATCCATTAAATTTTCGCGATATCTTTGCATTTGTGAATATATGCAAGTCGCGTTTAAAGTTAAAAAGTTAAAACAACAAAAAATCATTCATTAATTTAGTAAAGAAAATCAAGAAAAATTCACCACACCAAGAGAGAGTGAAAGACTGATTCATGATACGATACTTACTATTATAATAAGTTGAAACTAAACAAAAAAAATAATAAATTAATAAAATAAAAGTTCTTACATATGCAATCAATTAATAGCTATAAGTTTATGATAAGGAAATCTCACAGGACTCGTCGTTGTTCTGCAGGTAATTCATGAAATACAGTGGCTAAAATTTATTTCATTCATTGCTGTTTCTTGAGTTGAGTTGAAAACAAAAAAAAACGCGTCATCATTGACGGGTTTTCCTTTATAGCCGTTGAACTTAAGGCAAATATTGTTGAGCAGGTCTGGGCTTCATTGTCGTGGTTATCGTCGTCGCTGTCGTTGTCGTTGTCGTACTCTTGTTGTTGTTATTATCCTTTTTCGCACACAGACGTTGACGCCATGGCCAGGTTCAATGACCGTTCCTTTCAAGAAGCCACAATACCACCAACATCAGTGGCAGCCGCTGCAGCAGCAGCAACGAAAACAACAACATTAAGGTTAATGCATTACAAACAACAAACCCCCAACCCCCTCCCCACCCGCCATCAATCCCACATGTTTCGTATTGGGTCCTGCACCTTGGATGCAAAATGTCTGCACAACACTGTAGTCTACAGAAGGACGTAGCTAAATGCGCATGTCCTCGACGTAATCGTGAACCTGCGACAACAATTGCTAAGGCTGTTTCATGGTGGTGTGCAATGTAGTGATGGTTGCTGGCTTGTGGTGGTGCGGGGCCATAAACATTTTCAGTTTTGTTTCCTTGAATGATGGGGGGAAAATTAAAAGTGAAACTTTGCTCAATTTTTCTGCAGACAAATGGCAGACGTACTACGCGACGCCTCGCCAAAAGTTCATTGACCATCATTATTATCCTCAACATGAGCCAACGAGCCGAGCAGCAGTATATTATAAAGGACTCTACATATCTAACAAGCAGAGCTAGCAATTGCTGCCGCTGCTGCTGCGGCTGCTGCTGGTGATGTTGCTGCAACTGCTGCTGCTTTCTGCGGACGGACCTTGTCCGAGACTCTGGAGGAGTCAACGCCCGTTAGGTGGGTTGTTGTTCTACTGCCACTAACACAACAACAATAACGGTTGGCTAGACATGGAGACGAGTGCAAGTTCTTTTGGTTCCCTTGCATTCACAAATGATGACGACGACCATAATCACCATAATAATGACGATGTCGGGTCTTTCGCTTTCCATTTTGGGTGTGTATACTACTCTAGGCAGGCACAACATGATAGAAACCCCCCCACGAGACGAAAAGGCGACGACCGGCGTCAACAACATTTGACGCGCGGGTTCAATGAACCACGTCTCTCTTTCAGCTGCAAGCCAAGGAACAAGACCCAAACGCACATACGAACTTTGCTAAACTTAGGATTTATGAACATTAAAAGCGAAAAGGATACCACCAGTCAGCACAATTTGCGAGCGTTAGACTTAACCAACAAGGATTTTGTTTTTTTTTTTACTTTTTTTTATATTTTGGTTTCTCTGGTTGTTGACATTCAAATGGGTGCGACTAGACAATAAAATACATCCACCTCTAACGTCTCAGCCGGCTCCCCGTTTAAAGGACCCTTAATATCAAACAACAACAAATAAAAAAAAATGAAATAATACATATATATGTATGTACATATATAGATATATATAGTCACATACACATATACTTAGATCCATTTTTATTGCTTTGCCTGTGCATTCCCTACAGTTCATTCAACTTTGACTTGACGTCAGAAAAGTTCAGTGTTCACAAGTAGCAAAAAAAAAAAACAAAAAGAACAATCTCGTGATTTCCAGCCTATTACCCCACCCCTGCCACCAGCCAACCGGATGTAAAATAAATAATTTATAAACAATTTTCGCATAGAAATGATCAACAAAAGGCGAAAGACGTATAAACACTTTCACTGCGCAATTTTATTTACTTTATATTATTAACATTTGCAATTCGCAATTAAGAGTTTTAAAATTTCCAAGCATTTGCAACAAAAACGAACAGCAACGTTATCTATTGCTGATAAGAATAGAACCCTTTTCCGAAATAATAAAAAAATAATAATAGAAAAAAACCATTTTATCACCTGCTTGAATGACGAATGACCTAGGGTAAAACAAGGGAAATTACAAAAAAAAAAGTTTACAAACAGTTTAAAAGTTCACAATTTTTAATCAATTACTAAGCAAAATATCGAAAATCTACATATTACCTAAATATATTAGTACGTTCCTACTTAGTCCAGACATCTAAATGATCTTTGGTAAATGTCTAGGCTAACCGCAGACACATTAACGCTAAGCTAAGATCTAATAACATTGTGGAACAATTGGAAACTTTTTCGAAAATAACAAGGTTCTGACAACGGATTCTGGTAGAAGGGGTAAAAAAATTATACCTGTTTTGAAAGTTTATGTCCGAATTTTGGAACGAAGTTCCTTATCGCACTTTGCGGGAAGGGGGCTAAATGAAAAAAAATTAAACAACTTTTTTTAACGCTATTATACTACAACCCAGTATTATCAACTATATTGGGTACTTTTCCTGTGGTTTGTGTCTAGACTAACATAGGTTGGGAAATTTCCAGGTGGAGCCTGTAACCAATATTTAGTATATATTGTAGTTTTGAACCCAATAAAAAGTAAATTTAGAAAAGCCAAAGTGAAAGAGCTTTAAAAAAATAACATTTTCTTAAATAAGTGCCTTTTCTTAAAAAAAGTAAATTTTCTCAAAAAAATACCTACTCATATTCTTAAACAAAGTACATTTTCTTAACACAAATACCTTATCTTAAAGAAGAAGTACCTTTATTTAAAAAAAAGTAAATTTTCTTACAAAAAATAGCTTTTATTTAAAAAATTATTTTTTTTAAAATATGTACCTTTTCTTAAAAAAATAAATTTTCTTTCAACAAATTGCCCTTTTTTAAAAAACTACCTTTTTAAAGAGTACTTTTTTTGTGAAACAAAATAACTTTGCTTGAGATAAGTACCTACTCTTAAAAATGTACCTATTCTAAAAAAATTATCATTTCTTAAATAAAGCCCATTTTCTTAAAAAAAATACCTTCTCTTAAAAAAAATAAATTTTCTTTCAAAAATTCCTTTTCATAAAAATAAAATAATACCTTTTCTTTTCTTGAAATAAGCAGCCTTTCTGAAAATAAGCACATTTTCTTAAAAAAATAACCTTTTTCTAAAAAGAGTACCACTTCTTTAAAAAGTACCTGGTCTTAAAAGAAGTACGTACTTCTTTATAAAAAAAAATTAGTACTCTTATGGCTCTTTCTTACAGAAAGTACTTCTTCTTAAACATAGTTGTTTGTTTAGCTGCAAATATAATGTGTTTGTAGCTTGACGCAAATATAGCGTATACTTGTGTCCAAAAATATTGTGTTTACTATTCAATATAACATGGTTGGGACACAATAATTAATAGGTTCTAATATATATAATTATGCTCCAAATGTGGCTTTGTTTGTTGAAAATTTGCTGAAAACAAAAATGTGACAATGCTTGCAAACATGTTCGTGGTTCCGGCAATATGTTGCTGGGGCTGTTATTTCTCTGCGTGTGAACAAGCAGAGAATACATATGTGTCTAGCTTTGAAGCGGCTTAACACTACAAGTCAATAATCAACTCCAAATATTATACATAGTACTACTACAAACCAAATGTCTACACGGTGAAAAAAAAAACTGCATCTACAACATATACTCTCAAACACATTCTTCAGAAACCATGTACATATGTGTTTGGGACTCTCTCCTTATATTCACATATTTGTAAGTCCAAAACTCACTTATATTTAAATGCCAATATTAAAATGTTTGCTTGCAAAGCTGCATAATTTTACGCGGATCCATATGTATATATTCATCCCAAACATCCATATTCTTACGTCGAAGCATTCGTGTGTTTCCTCCCAAACAAACAATTGATGACTGAATCCATGAAACTAAACCGCAGCAGATCAGTCAACATAAGAAACGCTCAATTAATTTACACACGTATTCAGGTGTGTTTATGAATCACCGACTGAAAAAATAAAGCATACACGCTGAAAAATCTGTCTCTTTTTGTTGTTTGGATGCAATATAACATGTTTGATACTCAACGATTAATAGGCTACAATATATATTTTTGAGACCCAAATGTCGCTTTGTTTGTAGAAACCCGCTAACAACAAAAACGAGACTGACAACAAAGAAAGAAATAGGCAGCAGATCTTCAGTTCACGAAAACAATGCTTGCAAACATATATATGTTTCCTTCAATACGTTATTTTTATTTCAGCGTGTAAATACAACTGCAAGTCCATTAACCTAGGCTTAGAAAAATTTGTCTTTGTCCCTCTTTTATTATTTTGATCTGGACACAGCATAGTGATAAACAAAAACTGAAGTAAACAGTGCACCAAACACAGCTGCATTTGTATGACAAACAATGCTGAATTTGGATTACAAACACATATATTATAATATACTAATCACTGTGTCTCAAACATGTAATATTGAATAGCAAACACAATGTGTTTGAACACAAGTATACTATATTCGCGACAAGATCCAAAAACGCGTTATATTTATTGAAGCTTTCGCAAAAAAGCTTTATTACGTTAGCTTACTGTTTGTTTCACTTTTTACTAGATACATGTTGCCAAGCAACATTAGCTTGCTGTTCGTTTCACTTTTTACTAGATACATGTTCCTAAGCAATGTTGAGCAACCAAAAACACTCAACCAAACACCACACATATGTTTGAGTGTATGTGTTTAAACAATTTTCATTTGAGAAATTAAAATACTAGAAATATGTATATCAACCAATATGAAATGTATATCAAACGAAAGATAACATCTTCATTTACCTACAAAAAAAATTTTAAAAAAATTCATCTAGCCGTTTCCACAAATTCAATGAAATAAAGATTACAACAATAAAAACCTGACATGACTCCTCATACCGTAAGGTAAGACGTATTCTACGTCAAAAGATGAAAACTGTTGTGCAACATTAATTTGTTTGACTGAGAAAAGAGCCAGCAACATACCAGTGTCGACGATTATATTATTCTTGGTTTTCAATTCTTTTTTACACTAAAAATCTCATTTTTTGAGAAATTGAATGAGAGCTGACCACATTTAATTTTGCTTCTACTTACAATTCGATTGGTCGTTAAATTTTTCTTAGAAATTCTTCCTACAATTTGATTGATCGTTGCATTTTTCTTAGTAACATGAATAAGTTGCTGGATACATGTTGCTTGTTTTCGCAAAAACAAATAAGTACTACACATGCAGAAATATTTCGTCGATAAGGCGCAGGCATTTTTTATTTATTTTATTTTTTGCAGAGAGTAGCCACCTTTCTCTTTTCACCTTACAAATATTCCATGAACTATTCCTTTTCGTACTCCATTGTTTTTATGATCGAATCAGTGGCAACATTTCGGTTTCACACAATTATTTTTTTAGGAAATGAGTTTCGAAAACTTTGCCAAAACAATTCAGCCGTGTAATTTTAATCCACAGAATTTTCACAAGGAGTCATGAGAACCAAGCAATTGAAAAGTGAGCGAATTTTTAGGTTCACGATATTTTCGTAGTTTTTTGTACATGTGTTTCTTATGGGAGCGAAAATTTAATTTGAGGTGAATACGAAGCTCTAATTAGAAGCGATTTTCGTGTCTGCCCTGTATTCAGCTCATGTGAAATTTTCCTAAGAAGTGTGATATACCTGTCCACCAAAATTGTCACCACCCATATCTAATTTTCTTGGCAAATATTTCATGTATAAGTCCTCTTTGTACTGCATTTTTACTTCAAGGCAAAATTCCGGGGCCCAATCAACTGTATTCCTATGAATTGACTTTGGAATAACAAACCTGTATTCGATTTGACATTGATTAGTCTTTCTTGAATTAATTTGTGCAAGGCCCTGAGAGCAAAGCAAATGAAAAGTAAGCGATATTTCACGAAACGTTCGTAGTTTTTTACACGTATTTCTAAAGGTCGAACATTTTATTCGAGCGGTAGGCGGCGTTATAATTGGAAAAACCATTTCGTTTTTTCATATACTGCGTTACAACTTAATAGCTCTTAAGTAGGATTCACACGGTAAGATTGTGATCGCAAAGTATTATGATAATTCGAATTTAATTTCATAAATTGTATTCCTTGTTTAAGTCCCGTATTCATTTCTTGCGAAAGGTTCATAGGAAATTCTGTGATTTGTCTCCAAACGAGTTACCACCTTGCATAGAGTTACCACCTATCTCTGATTTACCTTCACAATATATTTCATGAACAATTCCTCTTCGCACTCCATTTTAGTTTTAACACTTGTGGTGTTGCAGTTGTTTGTAAAACTACTCGAATTGTCTAAATTCCAGCCCCAAAACATTATCAAACATTTTCCGACGTACGAAATAAGTTTGGCATAACAACCCTGTATTAGATCTACTTCACGAAAGTTTTACATAGAGCTATGAGAATCAAGCAAATGGAAAGTGGTCGAAACTTTCGTTGCAGTAAATGCGCATCGTTATCTTACACGTATTTCTTATGGGAGCAACAATTTAATTCGTGCTGAATACGATCCAATAATTAGAAGAGTTTTTCGTTTAGGCTGTTTTTTCCCTTAGCTGGATTATCATGTTGCTGCTTTTTCATAGAAGAATCAGAAGATTTCGGTCCCAAAACATTAAACGATTTTAACAATTCGATGGATATGTAGACTTATACGGCAGATTAGCGAATTTCAAATTTTAATTTGTAACTGAAGTGAAATTATTAGCATCAGTTTGAACTTACTTATCCGGTTTCCAACAACCCTGGAGGGTCAGGGACCTTACAAAACGAAGATAACATAACCACTCGAACCCACTGGAAATTTCATTTTATGAACTCAAGCCAAACTACTTAAACAGAGATAACATATTTCACCAACCAGTTCAATCTTTTGCCTTATCTTTCCAATTGGCAATACCAAGTGTACGCAGAGATTCGTCAACCTGATCCCTCCAACAGAGTCTTGGTCTTCCTATTTTTCGTCTTCTTTCGAGTTTGGTTTCGAAACCCGAAACCTCATGGTTCATGCTCTATAGGGTCATACATTTTTCGGAGTATTTTTCTCTCGAACACTCCTACAGATGTTTCGTCTGATTCCTATAAGACCCAGGATTCTGCGCCATAAAGCAAGACAGGTTGTATAAGAGTCTGGTATAGTTTAAACTGCTGTACAATTTGATGCAACACTGATAAGTACCAAAAAATGAAACCATAATAAAAACGTATACAAAAAAATCAACCGTTTGACAGACGGACATAAGCGATGTACAAGTAGACAGTCAAAATTCCTCTTCACTCAATTGCCAACAAAAACAACGAGTGAAACCCTAGTCATTCTCTGTTCTCTCTCTCTTACTCTCTTTATTGGATAATTCAATACACGAGCAGCTTTTTGGTAGTTTTATTGTATATAGCGATACAAATTCCAACCATGTTGAAGTAAAGTTACATAAACTATGCAAAAAGTCTGAAATAATCAAGTTATGACGCGTGAGAAATGCCTGTGAGTTAAATTCCAGCACTTTTTGGGTCTCTTTTACCAGGGTTGCCAAATTGGGCACATCTTCTGGTCGTCTAATTCTAAATCGTCTTTGAGACGGAAGCTGATGGAAAAGTGTTCATCTCGCCGCCGCCACCAAAAGTTGTTTGAACCTCACACCACCACCAATATAATTGGCTCTCATCCGTTTAAAATATTAGCCCGATTTGACTGACTGAACCAATTTTAAAGGTTGAGTTATTTCAAAAGCATCCCAAATTTGTACAAAACTCGCAAAGACCTAAGTTTAGAGAACAAGGTTATCGTTCACCTGGCCGCGATAAACTGAGGTATAAATGCAAAATTGGTTAACTTAAAATTGAGTTTCATTAAAGACTCGTTCACAATGATAGCAACAAATTCAACAGTCGTTCAAAATGCAAGCAACAAATTTGTTCGAATAAGTTCGAAAAAACAGCTGGCTGGCAACATTGTTTACATTACACAGCAGTATACATACATATTTGGGGATTGAAAACCATGGAGAATTGCAATACAAACGAAAAAGCAAACAGTAAAAAATATAAAAATTAAATGTGAGACACGGACCTCAGAGTTGTACCACTACCCGGAGCAAAAAGTATTAAGTGTTTTTCTTTAGAAAACTTTTCAAATTTTTCTATAGAAGAGTTTTAAACTTTTTCTATAGAAAAGTTGTCAAATTTTTCTACAGAAATGTTTTAAAATTTTTCTTTATAAAAGTTTTAAAATTTTTCTATAGAAATGTTTTAAAATTTTTCTATAGAGAAATTGTAAAATTTTATAGAAGTCTTTTAAACTTTTTCTATAGAATTGTTTTAAAATTATTCTATAGAAATGTTCTCAAATTTTTCAATAGAAATCTTCTCAAATTTTTCTATAGATATATTCTCAAATTTTTCTATAGAAAAGTTTTAAAATTTTTCTATAGAAAAGTTTTAAAATTTTTCTATAGCAATATTTTCAAATTTTTCTTTAGAAATGTTTTCAAATATTTCTATAGAAATATTCTCAAATTTTTCTATAGAAAAGTTTTAAAATTCTTCTATAGAAATGTTTTAAAATTTTACTCTAGAAAAGTTTTAAAATTGTTCTATAGAAATATTTTCAAATTTTTCTTTAGAAATGTTTTCAAATATTTCTATAGAAATGTTTAGAAACTTATGTTCCATAATATGTAATGGCCTTGAACGGTTTCGGTAAACCTGAAAATGTCAGCTTTTTTAAAACTTTTTTTTTTTGTTTATTAATAAAATTGGCGCGAACTACACTTACTACAAACAACTACACATTTCACGTTTGCATCAGCTGATTTGTTCGAAAGCCAGCGACAGTGTTGTATTCTTGGTAATTAACTATATGTGAAATTATTGTTATTGGCAGATAATTAGAAAATTAGATATCTGTAGATAATATTATTTATTAAAATGTTTGTTTTGATACAAAGTGTTTACATTTTCATTGATACTTTCAAGTTTTAAAGCAAAATTTGAAGTAAAGCGCCCCTAACGGTCAGTAGAATAAACTGATTCGAACAAATTCCAATTTGAAGTAGAAGTAGAACCTACTTCTATGACAAATTTGAATTCCAATTTCACGAAAAACATGAGAGGGCATTATATGCAATACTGTGAGTGGGAACGAGAAGGCTTGAATTACAAATTCGTTTCTGCCATTGTGAACGCTACTTAATTGTATTCCTTGCTAAAGGTCGGTATTCAGTTCTTGCGAAATTTTCGTAAGAAATTTTGTCATTTATCTCTAAACGGAAAATTTTGTTACAGAGAGTTACCACCTATCTTTGATTTACCTTGCAAATAATACATTTATAATTCATCTAAGCGCTCCCTTTTATTTTTAACTTATGTCGTGTTGCTTTTGATTGTTAAAATTACAGAAATGTCAAAATTCCGGTCCCAAACAATTATCAAACAATTGTTTTCGTACGAAATAACTTTGGCATAACAACCCTGTAATTGATTTTGCCTACGAAATTTTCGCAAAGACCTGAGTAGCAAGCAAATAAAAAGTGAGCGAAATTTTCGGGTCATGAAATTTTCGTAATTTTTTAAACACGTTCTTCTTATGGCAACGAAAATTTCATAAAAACTGAATATTAAGCTTAAGCTGAGATGTATAAACTATTGCAAAATATTAGTAAAATATATATTTCAGTACGCGCCTATGTTAGTTATGTACGTATGCTAAGCTGTGTTCACACGCTACATTCAATTTATTAGCTGAAACTTACAAATCCTAACGAAATTTTCTTGTGCACACAAAAAACATTACCTATCACAATAAATTTTCTTATATGAAAATAGAACATCTAGTTTCAGTTTTAGTGTTTATAATTCCTGTCCCTTATTGCGAAATTTCCACATTTATTTTATGTCTGTACTAACCTAAGATAACTTTTTGCCCAGAAAATCGATAAAGCTGCAAAATTGCAAATCCTCCACGATTACAATAGAATTTGCCAGTTGTGCAGAATTCTGTAAGTTCAATCACATGTATGTAAGTAAAAAGGAATACACACACACACATGTGTGTTTGTATTGCCGAATGAATATCCTTTTAAACTGCATACAATCGAAAGTGACAATAATAATAACACACACACACACATGCATACATACACTGCTCTCTTAGCTAGGATAATAATGTGCTCTTTGCACAGTGCAGAATTCATTCAAGAAACTCACCACGCAGGCGCTGTAACACAATAGAAAGTTGTTGTACAATACAAATTGCAACATTTTTTCAAGGTTAAAGTGCAATGAAATCCTGAAGAGCCCAGTAGCAGTAACAGTCATACATATGGCTACAGCAGCAGGAGTTAGGAATGGGGTGGTGGTGAATGTATGTATATGAACACTATCGCTTGCTCAACTCAAGGTCAATGGGATGAATGAATTGCAGGCTAAGGAGGAAAGAAATTGTAGAGATGTGCTGGCGTGTGTTATTGTTTGGGGATGAGAACTAAGATGAGCATAAGGATATGGTTCTTGCTCTTAACAGTTTCCAAAAACAATTCGTTTGGCTTTGGATCAGCAAAAAAACACAAGAGCTAATCGCCAGCTAGGAAAAAAAACACACGACACAATTAACAATTCTCAAGCACTTTGTTTATTTAAATGCATTTTTTATAGTGCTGGTGTTGTTGTCGTTGTTGTTCCTTTATTAGCTTTTCAGCTGTGCTTTGTTGTTGTGTCACTGCTGCATTCGACTGTGTTAACGAGTGTGTGTGTGTGAGTATTTGCAAGTCGCATCGTATAGTGCATGAGTAGTGTGAGTGCTACTACAGTGCATTGTATTGTAGTGCCAGTACTCACTCATTCAAGTGCATTAGAATTTAGTGAGGTGGCCTTGAAAGCTTATCAATTTCATTTGTAGAGCTTTTTTTTTACGTAGTATGTTGGTTTGTACGTTTGTTGGTGTGTGATTGTTGCTGTGTTTACATAGACTTTACTGCGGTTTGAGATAAATGCATTCGTTGCATTCATACCCACCATGTAAGATTGTGTGTCACTACACGGAACTCATACAGTGAGTTCAGTGTCTAACGCGATATATAGGGTTTTTCAACAGAGACGCTACAAAAGTAAATCGATAGGGACAGCAAACGACGCAATATTTTCTCCCGCTCTTTTGACATTTCTCTTCAGTAAGGTTTGTCATTTCATCATGGAAAGATATACGAGCCAACAACGGGTCGAAATTATTAAAATTTACTACCGAAATTTGGAGTCAGTGGCGTCAACTTTAAGAGCGCTACGTCCAATTTATGGTCGTCATAATCGTCCTACCAGATCAACAATTGAGCGTCTAGTGGAAAAATTTGAATCCACAGGCACAGTACAAAATGTTCCCGTGCCAGTGAGACAAAGAAGTGCCCGTAGTGTCGAGAATATTGCTGCCGCTGAGGCTTCAGTTCAAGAAAGCCCAAATGTGTCTCTCACACGTCGTTCTCAAGCGTTGGGCATCTCTGCGACGTCGTTGTGGCGAATTTTGCGAAAAGTTCTTGGACTTACAAGATCAAATTGACGCAAGAACTGAAGCCGCTTGACCACCATAAGCGTCGTATGTTCGTGAACTGGGCTGAGCAACAACTTGAAAATGATTCGGATTTTCATCGGAAAATCATCTTCAGCGATGAGGCTCATTTCTGGCTGAATGGCTTCGTCAATAAGCAAAATATGCGTTATTGGTCAGACAGCAATCTACACGTAATCCATGAGTCATCATTGCATCCCGAAAAAATTACGGTTTGGTGCGGTTTATGGGCTGGCGGCGTCATTGGGCCGTACTTCTTCCGTGATGATCAAGACCGGCACATTACTGTGAATGCGAATCGCTACCGTTCAATGATAACCGAATATTTTTGGCCCCAATTGGATAATATGGACTTGAAGGACATGTGGTTCCAACAGGACGGCGCCACAAGCCACACAGCGAATGCCACAATCAATTTATTGGAAACCAAGTTTGGTGAACGTGTTATCTCACGAAATGGCCCAGTCGATTGGCCGCCTCGGTGTTGCGATTTGATGCCGTTAGATTATTTCCTGTGGGGCTACGTCAAGTCTATGGTCTATGCCAACAAGCCAGCGACGATTGATGAACTTCGTACGAATATCGAACGTGAAATTGCAGCAGTATCGGCCGATTTATGCTTGAAAACCGTAGAAAATTGGGTTCAGCGTCTGGACTTCTGTAAGTGTGCCCTTGGTGGCCATGCAAAAGAAATCGAGTTCCATCCATAATGGCATCGAACGTACTTTCACAGGAATAAAGAATTTCATTGGTATCTAAAACCGGTTTTGTTTTATTTAAATAAACTTTTGTAGCGCTCTTATTGAAAAACCAGTTACTAAACACAAACATACACACATACGTATATACAGATGGGAAAAATGAGTGAGTCAACTGGAGTGGAGAGTGAGTAGTCGATACAACAAAACGCGAGTGATTTTCGTTCCAGAGGGGGCCTTAACTAGTGCAAATATAGGAATAGTTTCTCAGATAAAGAGCAAAATTTGTTGCGATAAGTGAAAAAGTTTGGATGTGTTGAGGTGGGAGGCGGAGGACGGTGGTAAATAAAGATGGTCAGATAACCCGACACTTGTAGAAAAATGAAAATAAATGCATAAACAGCAACAACAACAATTCTATAAAGTTAACTACACCAAAACAAAAGTAAAATTAAACTCAGAAAGCAACATAAATATATTTCAGCACCCAATATACTCGTCCCCACCACAACAATAATACTGTAATCCTCATCATCATATTATGCGAAAACAACAACAATAACAACAACAAACCCTTAGACAAGCAAATACTTCCTGGTCGCAGCAAATTGCATCACAATGTGTCGTCTGCCTACAACTAGAGGGGCTCTCACACGTTGCGATTTATTTCGAAAACAATTTCAACACTACAAATTCAAATTCCCTGCTAAACTAATTTTTCGACCACTTTGTATGGCCAGCTAATCGATTTTGAGCGGCTCTCCATACAAAGTCGTCGAAAAATTAGTTTAGCAGGAAATAAAAAAACATACACTTATTATTTTATCAACGAAACCGTCGGTGGTGCAATGGGTAGTGTGCGCGCCTCTTGTGCTTGAGATCCTGCGATCGATCCCTCCTCTGACAACCTTAAAATTTCTTTCGACGGCGGTCACCTCGCATAGTCACGGCGGCACTATCGAGTATTTAGCCATGAAAATGCTTCTCAAAAACACCGTTCGGAACCGGTGTATAACTGTAGGTCCCAATCAGTGAGTATAAAAACTAGAAACCGCACAGCTCACTGGTTGTGAGAAGCTCTCCCCGATTCCTTCATGGGATGCAATAGGAAACCTTTTTTTTTATTTTTGCTAAAGCCCCGTTTTCAGCATTTATGAAATTTTCGATCCCACAGGAAGTAAAGGGTGTTTCAGTAATACGGCATTTACACCGCCTTTTATCGCGGTCATTTTAGCGATAAACTTGGTCTCTAATCTTTGCCGTTTACACCACCCAATTTGAGATTAAATTGACATTTCAGGTGGCAATTCCGTGCTTAGACAAACTTCGCGCCGAGACAAAATTATCGAAGCCGGCGGCAGAACACAAAAATTAAGTTGACGGCTATTGGTTTTGCCAGTTTTGTACAAATTTAGAATATTTTTGAAATAACTGAACCCTTAACACTGGATCAGTGGGTCAAATCGGAGCAGTCCATAAAATTGGCTCAAATTTTAAACAAATAAAAGCCATTCATAACGGCGGCGGCGTGAGGTTCAAAAAATTGTGACGGTGAGGCGTTGGAATATTTTCGATAGGCTTCTGTTTATCAAACAGTTGAGTTTTTATATATGTTTCAAAAAGGATGTACAAGTAGAGAAGAAAAAAATCCCGCATGTTTGCAGCCCTAGTAGAAGAGAACCAAATAAGTCGACGCGATTCACTCCAACGCATTTCTTTTCCGCGTCATAACTTGATTATTTCATACTTTTTACATACTTTATGAAATTTTATTTAAATATGGTTGGAATTTCTACAGTTAGATAGAATAACATCATCAGAAAGCTGTTCGTGTATTGAAATATTCCACGAAGAGAGTAAGAGAGCGGGAAGAGAAACGACACACTTGACTCGTTTTCTTTGTTGGCATTCCACTCCATGAGTAAATTTTCTTCTCTATAAAATAGTTGCTTTATGCATGTTTTTATTATGGTTGGATTTTTTTAGTAACTAACAGTGTTGCATCAAAATGTACACCAGTTTAAAATCAGGTTAACAATTAAACTTCAGACTCTACAGATTAAAATTGTATGAATAATCTTCTGGGTTAGTGCGAGTTAACGGAGTTATTCGGCATTTACACCAAACAAGATTAACGCATTTTCGGGATCATCGACGTTTTTTCTGATGGAGTTTGACACTTATAATCCCGAAAAATCAATAATCTTGGTTGGTGTAAATGCAGTATTAACCTCCGAAATGCGTTAATCTGGATTAGTGTAATTGCCGTATAAGATTGCACTTTCTAAATTTAGTGTCATCTTTTTTGAGCAAGTGACAACTCTGAAATTTAGCAGCTGTCACATATGTTGATTCCGATTATTACAAATGGAGCGCATTACGAAAGAACAACGCGTTATAATTGTGAAAACTTATTACAACAATCTGGAAAGTTAAGCAGGAATCACAATGCAAGCAACATTTTCAATAGGCTGTTGCAATGTAAGCAATAATTCACTTCAAATGCTACATACAGTGTTGTATTTTGAATATTAATAAAATATTCAAATACATGAAATATTTACAATAAACACATTCTTCAGATAATATTACATTGAAAAGTACAGTTTTAGAAGCAAATGGTTTACATTTTTAATGATATGTTAGGTTTGAAATGATTTTCCAGATGAAGCGCCATCTAGGTGTCAAATCGAACAAAATTGTTGCTGAAGTAAAAGTAGATCAATTTCTGCTCTACATAAGGCACACCTAGATGGCACTTCATCTGGAATTTCATTTCAAAACTAAGATATATCAAAATGGAAACCATTTGTTTCAAAAACTGTATTTTTCAACATAATTGTATCTGTAGAATGTGTCTATTGTAAATATCTCATGTATTTCAATATTTTATTAATATTCAAAATACAACACTGTATAGGGCATTCGAAGTAAATTGTTGCTTACATTGTGAACGCCTATTGAAAATGTTGCTTACATTGTGACTCCTGCTTTATGTTGAGACCCGCTCGCAAACTTCGAAGAATTTTCAGTCGTGAAAGTTTCCTAATGTGTCAACCATTCGAAGAGTGGTCAGCAAATTTGAAAAAACTGTGCCGGTTACGGACAGTAAGACTCCTGTGCGGTCTCTTGGAAACATTGTTGCTGTAAACGAGAGTGTTGCCGAAAACATCAATTCGGCATCGTTCTCAACAACTTCAAATTTCGCGAAGCACTACGCAACGAATTTTGACAAAAGACCTCCACCTTCATGTATACAAAATTCAGCATACTCAGGAGTTCAAACCTGGAGACCATGGAAAGCGCCGGCAATTCGTTCAATGGGTAATGGAGCAAAGTGGAGTCAATGCCTATTTTTCAAAAAAATTGATCTCCGACGAAGCGCATTTTCATCTACGAAGAGAAATTTTCATAAAATATTTGCAAGGTAAATCACTCGTAACTCTGGTAACTGATAACTCTTTGCAACAAAAATTTGCGTTTACAGATAAGCCCCGTATTCATTTCTAAGGAAATTTTCGTAAGAAATTTTGTCATTTACCTCTGAACGGAAAATTATGTTTCAGAGAGTTGACACACATCTCTGATTTACCTTACAAATATTTCATTAATAATTCATCTTAGCATTCCATTCTGTCGCATGTGGTATTACTTTTTATAATAATTTAATCGAAATTTCATAATTGCGATCCCAAACAATTATCAAACAATTGTTTTCGTACAAAATAACTTTGGCGTAACAACCCTGTAATTGAGTTTGCCTACGATATTTTCGCAAAGAACTGAGTGTCAAGCAAATGAGAATTGAGCGAAATTTTCGCTTCATTAAATGTTCGATATTTTTTATACACCTGCTTTTTATAACAACAAATATTTCATAAAAACTGAATACTGGGCTTAAAAGCACAAATTATTATTGAAATTGATCCCACATTGCAAGTGTATAACGAATAGTATCGTCAAAACTCTTAACATTAAGTCAGGTTCACACGACAAGAATGTTACAAATTAAATTATATAATTTTGTTGTTCGACCTTTGAACTTGGAGTCTTTATTTTCGATATTCCGCTACACCATTAGGTAGTATCATCAGGGAATATACATAAATACAATTTCATATAAATGATGTAGCGAAATATCGAAAATATTATGCAAATTTGACTGAACGAAAAATTTAGATCATTTATTTTACAAAAAATATTAAAGAATTTTAAAAATTGTTAGAAAATGTAACAATTTTAACTATTATTCAAAAATATCTAATAAATTTGGGGAAAACATCTTGCACTTATGTGAACTTAGCTTGAGCTTTCCACATTAAAAATTATCCACATGGTGGGGTTTGCGTATCCAATATTAGTTTAATTTTATAATTTTCCTATCATAATCTTAGATGTTTTGTTTTATAATTTAAAGACTAATCGGACAAAGTGGTTATAAGTAGTGTGAACAATACTATTAAAAGCAAGCAGGGTTCAGACGACGCATTCGAAGCTATAAAACTGAACCGTATATTGCATATACCGGTGATGAATTTTAGCTAAAATGTCAACTTCTCATAAAACACATGTTTTTTTTGTTAAGCACGCCTGTCTAACAGAGTTTTGCAATCACTCTTTGTAAAGCTATATTCAGACTTCACGACCATAGTCTCGAAAATTATAACTAAACTAAGGGTCTGATCAAGTAAATCACTTTGGCAATCAACACTTTATATAATTCATCTCTTGACCAAATTTAAGAGCCTGACGAATGATTTTTGGTAAAAAAATTTTTAAATAAATGTATAGAAACATCGTACTTCAAGTCCTTAGATTGTTCATTATGTGATGTCGAAAATTGTAAGTGAAGTGAAAGTGACGTGCGTGATAAAGGTGTAAGTTTTTTTGCAATAAAATCACAAATTCTAGTAAAAATTCAAATTCAAATTGTATCCGCAAAACTGATATATTAACGGCCCATTTGACCATGTCTCAATATTCTACAGTAATAGTTTAGAGCTGTTTTAGCTGTCAGTTTTTATTGAATTTTTAAGTGTCACGTAACTTTAATATTTTTGTTGAAAATGAGCTTAAGTCATGTTCACACAATAAAAGTGCTAGTCAAATTTCATAATTTTGTTACAATTTTATTAAAATTTAATTTGTGTGGCCGTGTGGCCGTCGTTGGGGCAATGGCTAGTGTGCGCGCCTCTTGTACATGAGATCCTGGGTTCGAAACCTGCTCTGACCACTATGCGGCGGTCACCTCTCATAGTGACGGCGACATTATCGAGTATATAGCCATGAAAAAGCTTCTCAAAATACCGTTCGGAATCAGTGTAAAACTGTAGGTCCCCATCAGTGAGTGAAAACTGGAAAGCGCACAGCTCAGTGATTGTGAGAAGCTCTCCCCTATCCCTTCATGGGATGTAATGGTAAACCATTTATTTTACTTTATTTTTAATTTGACCAGTAATATGTCTGTGATGACGACTATATTCTTACTGGTTTTTAAGTCTTTTTGTTGCACCGAAACATCTTTCTTCAGAAATTCTTCGACAGTAGACAACAATTCCTAGGCTTGTTTTAGGCTTGCATCTGTTTGGAAATAAAATGTCATTTGATTTTTATAGATTTTGGCTAAATTTGAAACATTTTTTTACGTTTATAAAATGTCTCAAAAATATAAACATTTCCTTAATGCAACAGATTGCATCACTATATGTAATAAGCTGTGTTCACACAATGCCACTAGTTTACGCTATTTATATACATTACCATAAAATGAATACAAAATTTAAAAAATATTTAATATTTTATAATTTTCATTCTAATCCAATTACACAATTTGGTGAAATTTTATTAAAATATCACATCATGTGAACACCGCTTTCTTTTGTATTGTTTAGTGATTGTTTCAGTGCTTTGCAAAACTCAGCGACGCAATTTTCAAAAGAATTTAGATTGGTCGGTCAGTTGGTCTCTCGGTTGGCGATCAATTCCCATTCATTGCATGTTTTTTTTTTTGTTTTTAAAATTCGACAAAAGTTCGCCTCCGCCGCCGACATCATGTCGGTTTATAATTAGACAGTGTTTTGTTGCTATTGTGCATTTGCACTTGCACTTGGCACGCATTTTCTGAAAATAAATGAGATTGAAATGCAACAGAAGAAGAAGAAAAACAACAACAGCATTAGCTATCGCCTCATGTCATCTATCTGGCGTGTAGTTTTTCCTTTTTTTATTTTTTTGTTTTCGCCGGCAACTGTACCGAGATAGATTTTACTCATCGATCGTGTAGAAATTTGCCTCAAATGTGCGTTTGGGCCAAACGTTCATATGTATGTGTCCAGCTGTTTACATACGAGTATGTATATATTGCATACATATGTATAAGTATATACTACTTATATATCAGTTTCCTCAATTCTTGACAGACAAACGAACGAAAAGTCTGCCTGACACTTGAGAACCAGGAAAAACTTTACAATTTCGCCGTTGTCGCGTCACAAATGTTGGTAAGAATGTATTTGTAACTAATATGGTGAGCGGACGACGACAAAATGAGCATGAAACGCAAACCTGACTCTGATAAACAAAACACAATATCAGCGACAAAGTGAGGCGCATCATGACCTTGAAGCTCCAACACAATGATTGCTTTAATGTCTCTGGCTATGGCTTATATGTATACATATAGTTATGGCACAGTGGCTGGATTTTATACATTTCTTTGATAGAAACGACAACTTTATGACAAATATGTCCCTACTAAGCTGAGGCACAGAGTTGCTGCTCAGATCATCCATCTTGTGTTATGCTCGAAGCTTTTTTCTACTTCAGAAAATGGTAGTTTGAAGTTTAGCAAGTTTCGTTTCGAATTTAAAATTTTAATTTAAAAAAAAAAAGTATAAAATTCAAAATCTTTTAAGATGCATTCACTACCACTCTTAGGGCGAGTTTATCAATCGTCATTTGAAAGCTCAAATTAAAAGCTTACATATTTGCATATTTTTTAAATAAAATTTAAATAACAAACATCGGGCATTTACAGTTTTTGGAAGTGGAAAAATTGACAACTGTGTAACAGAGTCGCAAAGACAGAGTCGTAATGTATCAACTGAGCTTTATTTTTGACTAACATAGGGAGAGCTATATTTTAATTACATAGGGCGAGCTTTTCAGAATCTTTGAACTCAGTTTTTTACCATTTCCATATGATACCCCACACCGATGCACCAACAGAGAACTGAAAAAGAGAGGTATATTGGGCACTGACAAACCAATTTGGGCTCGGCAAATTTATTACAAGATCATTCAGGATAACTCCCTGAATGTGCATTTGATCCACAAGAAAGTAACAGCTTAATATTGCCTCCTATTCACACAAACACCGGGGATTGAACACATCAGATGTTCGCCGCTCTCACGACCCTCTTCATTCCTGCAGCTTTTGCAGTAATCCTGAGCTGAAATTCCAAGTCTAGGAGCTTGGGATCACGGCTACTAGACTAAAGATATTCAGCCTAGGCGTGGTTATAAAGTTTTCTGAACGATTCAGATCATAACTTGGTCATACATCTCTGGTGGTCCTGCAATTTGTGGCTGCAGACCACCAACAATGACCGTTGTGATACCACGGGACGTCATATTCCGTGCATATCGTTGAAACTGTAAATTTACCTGGTGTAGTTATGAGGCTGTCAAGTCATATTCAACCTCATCCTGATGTTACAGGATGTGGCTGTAGATTGACGTACATTAATTAGTCTCTGGCGAACCAATTAGTACTGTGCAGAACGGTCATAAGATCACTCAGGTTAACTTCCGAAATGTCTGTTATATCCCATATGAAGTAAGATCCTAGATATTGTCTCCTATTCCTATAAAAGGCCGGGCAGTAGCATATGAGATGTTCGACGCTGTCGCCCTCCTCTTTATACTCACAGCTCCCAGAGCAATCATGAGCTGCGATTCCAGGTCTAAACGTGTGCACGCTGAAAATGCTGTAATTTTTTCTTATTAGGATGCAAACACATTGTGTTTGCTATTCATTATAACATGTTTGTGACACAATGATTAATATGTTATAACATATGTGTTTGTGATCCAAATACAGCTTTGTTTGTGATACAAATACAGTTGTGTTTGGAACAGTGTTTACTCAATTTTTTTGTCGCTGTTTCGATTCGATTCGATTAACGATAGATTGTTCTCAGCCTAAGTTAGTGTTATTGCACGCTGAAAAAACACAGCCATACACAACATACACAGCGAGGAAACATGTATATGGTTGCAAGTATTGATTCCATGAATTGAATATCTGGTGCTTTTTTTGTTTCCTTTTTGATCTGCCTCGTTATTTTTAATCAGTTTCCAACCAACAACGTCATATTTGGGTTGCAAAAGCATATAATATATCCTATACAAGTAATATTGAATAGCAAACACAATGTGTTTGGACACAAGTATATTATATTTGCGGCAGGCTACGAATACGTTATATTTGCATCCAAACAGCAAAAAAGACAGATTTTTCATTGCGTGCAAGTGTATGACTGTATTTTTGCATTATTCTTTCAGTCATTGAGTCATAAATATTCCTGAATGCGTGAGTAAATGACTTGAGTGTTTCCTATGTTGGCTGATTTGTTGCATTTTAGTTTCATGTATTCAGTCGTCAATCGTAAGTTTGGGAGCAAACACACGAATGCTTCGATGCAAGTATGTGTATGTTTGACATAAAACCTGCATATGGCTCCACGTAAAAGTATATATCTTTGCAAGTAAGCATGCTAACTTTTGCATTTAAATGTAAGTGAGTTTAGATCTTGCAAATACATGAATATTTGGAGTGTGTTTCAAACACATAAATGGTTCCTGCAGAACGTGTTTGATTGAAGTTATTGCAGATGCCGTTTTTCAGCGTGTATCTGCCTATTAAACAGTCATCAGAGATATCTTGTCAAGGCATTTTGTGCCTCCAGACCATCTATCCTTCGCATATCTGAGAGCATGAGCTTGCGTGTAGAAAGGACCATACCCACATGCTTCATATTGAGTGGAACAGGTAAGGTAGTCCCTAATCTCGCCAGCTTTATGGATCCTTGGGATGCTCATGTGCTCCGGCACCCATATAAGGTGAATATCGAACTCCTTGCGCATCTCATTTAGAAATGCGCGGCTGTTGTGGGCATTTCTTGAAGTCAGGAATACAAATGGTAGAGATTTTATTGCAGCCTGTCTGGCATAGTAGTTGTGGATACCCTATTCTGCAATGACGTTTCGTCCCAGCCAAAGGCCAACTACTCCGATTGCCATAACATCTACCTGAAAGACACTACAATAGTTTAGTAGCATTTGTGCAAGATCTAGTTCTACGTCTTTGCCATATAATTTGGAGCCATAAGTGTATAAGCCCAAATTGGTCGGAAATTAGTGAATTCAAAAACAGTGCTATTATCTTTGTCAATAATTTACAATGTAAAATTTCTAACAGGAAAAAGTTATTATTTATAAATATTACAAATTTCACAATAGGCCTGTTTTGTATAATTTTTATAAATTTCTATACTTTTTGTACAAAATAGCCAATATGCCTAGTTTCATCAAAATCCGAGCTATAACCCAATTTCTTGGGATCTTCAGTAAAATATTTAAATTGTCTTACAAAATTTTGTATTGATCAAATGTAAATCACCCACCCCCCTCTATTATTTTTATTTTATAATAATCACATTTCGATACTAGTTGGTTGGTTGGTTGGACTTCCTGAAAAGGTGAGCGTACGATCAACAAATGTGCATTTTTTTTTCAAGTTGAATGTCAATGCAATTGTGTGTGCCTGAGGCTCTTATCGTTCGCAATATTGAAAACACTGAAAAGCAGACGTTCTAATAGAATTTACAATGTCCTTCAAAACGTTTTGTTGTGTATATTTGTGCGGCAACGCTTGTAGCGATAACGCTAACGCTCACCGCTATAGCGGCTGTCGTTTTGTAATAGCTTGACGAGTACATATGTATATTAGGGATATGACTTTTTTGTACAACTATATTTACATGACCGTACTTTATGAGAAATACTATTACGAAACGAAATGAAAAAGTATTTGTGGTTAATTTGGTGGCAAATCGATCAAAGTTTTCGAATTTTGGAATTTTGTTCTAGACAATTTTCAATGTTTATTTATTTCCCGATATATTTCTTGGAATTGATTAAGCTCAATCGAATTGTTGTATGGTGAAAGTTTTGAAACAAATAGGGATTTTGAAAACTATTTTAATTACAACGATCTCTTAGCTGGAGTTTGCTCTAGAGATAGGCATGTGCGTAAGTTTTGGATTACGTTGGTTTGGACGGTCACTCACACACAATCACGCACGAAGATATCTTCGCTACTAACGTTCATGAACGCAATTCAATTCAATTCAAGTCAACTCAATTCAGTTCAGTTCAGTTTAATTCGATTCAATTCATTTTAATTTAATTTAATTTAATTTAATTTAATTTAATTCAATTGAATTCAATTCGATTCAATCCAATTCAGTTCAATTCTATTCATTTGAATTCAATTTAATTAATTTCAATAAATAAAAAAAATTCAGTTCAATTCAATTCGTTCAATTCAATTCAGCTCAATTCAATTCAATTCATTTCAATTTAATTTAATTTAATTTAACTCAAGTCAATTCAATTCAGGTCAGTTCAGTGCAATTCGATTAAATTCATTTCAATTTAATTTAATTCAATTCGATTCGATTCAATCAAATTAAGTTCACTTCAACTTAATTAATTTCGATGCAATTCAATTCAATTCGATTTAACTCAATTCAATTAATTTCATTTCAATTCAATTTAATTCAATTCATTTCGAATCAATTTAATTAATTTCGATTCAATTCAAGTCAATTCAGTTCAATTCGATTCAATTCAATTCAATTTCATTTCAATTTAATTTAATTCAAATCACTTCGATTCAATTCAATCCAATTCAGTTCAGTTCAATTCATTTCAATTCAATTTAATTAAGTTCGATGCAATTCAATTCAACTCAATTCGATTCAACTCAATTCAGTTCAGTTCAATTCCATTCAATTCAATTCAATTCAATTCATTTCGATTCAATTCAATTCAATTCAATTCAATTCAATTCAATTCAATTCAATTCAATTCAATTCAATTCAATTCAATTCAATTCAATTCAATTCAAGTTAATTAAATTAAATTTAATTCAATTAAATTCCATTCAATTCAATTCAATTGAATTCAATTCAATTCCATTCAATTCATTTCATTTCAATAATTTCAAATCAATTTAATTAATTTCAATTCCATTCAATTCAATTCAACCGATTCACTTTAAATCAATTCAATTCAACTCAATTCAATTTAGCTTAATTCAATTCAATTTTATTCAATTCAGTTGAACTTAATTCAATTCAATTAATGCAATTCAATTCAATTGAATTCAATTAAATTCATTCAATTCAATTCAATTCAGTTCAAACCAATTCAACTCAATTCAATCAAATTCAAGTCAATTCAATTCATTTCAATCCATTCAGCTCAGTTCAATTCAGTTCAATTCGATTGAATTGTATTAAATTAAATAAAATTCAATTCATTTCATTTCACTTCAATTAAATTCGATTTAATTATATTCAATTCAATTCGAGCCAATTAAATTCATATCCATTCATCTCAATTCTATTCAATTCAATTCACTTCAATCAATTAAATTAAATTCAATTCAATTCAAAACTCAATACAATTCAATCCAATTCAACTCAGTTCAATTCTACTCAATTCAATGCAATGCAATTCAACTCAATTAAATTAAATTAACTTCTGTTCAATTCAATTCAATTCAATTCAATTCAATTCAATTCAATTCAATTCAATTCAATTCAATTCAATTCAATTCAATTCAATTCAATTCAATTCAATTCAATTCAATTCAATTCAATCCAATTCAATTCAATTCAATTCAACTCAATTCCGGTTATAACCGGTTATCAGTGTGGTCGAAATTCACGTTTTTCAAAAAACCGGCACACTGTTAGTAGCAAAAAATCGGTTAACCGGTTGCACCTGATTTTGGACACCAATACCAACGCAAAGATCGGGTTTGACGGGTATATACAATAACCAGTTTTTGGAATCGGTTTCAAGGCGCGGCTTTAAAGCCGGGTTTTAAGATCCAGTTTTAAACCCCGGTGTTTAAGGACGGTTCCAGATACATATAATTAAATAATTCAATTAATTAAGCCGGTTCAAATAAAAATAGCCGGTTTGAAACCAGATTAGTTGAACATGTTTTCGAATTTCGAACCAGGTTTCTATTAACTGGCCATGGTACCGGGTTTAAACCACGTTTTTGGAACGGGTGTCTTGAACCAGTTATTATATCTTCTCGTTAAACCGGATTTATGTTTATCGGTTCGAGTTCATGAGGTTTGTTTCTCACTCATATTTTGACTAATTACACGCTGAAAAAAAAATTGGCCTAGCAGTATGTGTGAAGCTTATATTTTCAAGTATCGTTGTCATGAATTGAAGATCTGGTGCTTTTTTGTTTCTTAGATTTTTGTTTTATTTGCTTTTTGTCGCGTTTTTGTTTTCAGCAGTTTTCGACAAAGAAATCCATATTTGGGTCATAACCTATTAACCTAATATCCTATTAACCATTGTGTCTCCATCATGTAATATTAAATAGCAAACACAATGTGTTTGGACACGAGTAGACAATATTTGCGTCAAGCTACAAACAAGTTATATTTGCATCCAAATGGCAAAAGAATTACAGATTTTTTAGCGTGTAATAATCAGCATCCATATCGGGTCATTTTGACGCAGTTTTCTCGAGGTATCCTAATTTGACCCACCAACCATCTCACTATGAAATCTTTGAGGAAGTCTGACATATTATACCATATTGGAAGGGTATATACTTCAGTTAAAAAACCGTTGTAATATAATAGTTCATCTAAATTTATGTTTGTCACAAAACTGAAAAACATGAAATTTCACTTTTCTTAAAAGCTAACAATTTTTCAAACTCTGATTTGGAAGCCTTCGCGATAGGGGAATTTTTTAAAACTTTCACCATTTAATAATTTAATTGAGCTTAATCAAGTCGAAGAAAAATTTTAAATATTGAAATTAAATATTTCTAGAGCATTGGAAGAAGAGTGTTAAAATTAAAAAAAAAATCGAAAACTTTGATGGACTTTTGGAATTTTAGAAGGTTTTTCCAATGTGCTAGAAAATTGACAATGTTTATTTAATTCCCGATAATTTTCTTGGCATTGATTAAGCTGAACTAAAATATTAAATGGTGTTAGGGTAAAAAAATTCCACTAACTCGAAGGATTCAAAATCGATTAAGATCAATCAAATTATTAAATGGTGATAGTTTTAAAATATTCCACCAACCCAAAGGCTTCCAAATCCGTTTGTTGTCCCCAAATTAACAAAGAGTACTTTTTTTGTTTTTTTGTAGCACCCAGTTGTCATAACTTCTGGCCATGTATTTTTAAATATTTAGAAAAATATTGAAAAAGTCATGTCCCTAATGTATGCATTTTGTAGAGCAGAGCTGCGAAATTCGTTTTGGCGCGCTATTTACAAATCGTACGCTTTTTTTGAGCTATTAATAATAGTTTACAGCACAAGAGATTATTATAAGATTTGTCCCGCTCGCCTGCGATTCATACGTACTACGTAGAAAACCTCCCTCTACCCAATGACTAGTATTAGTAGTTGATGAGTTATGCATACAAATGTGATATGAGACTGGTCAGACTATCTGAGAGAGTGTACTAATGTAACAAACGAAACGATCGTACCTCAAAGTTTGTAATTTACTCTTTACGAGATCTCGGTATATCTAGTATTTATTTTGAATATGTTTTCTAGATTTGATGGCAAGAAACCAAAATCGTTTTTCATGTTACACACACATTTCGTTTTCGTTTTCGCTTTTTCAAAAGCGAAATGCAAACACTTCCTAGTTCTTCTTCTTCAATTTCTTAATTGTGGGTAGAAATATTTTTATGATTCAAATGTAGAAATCGCCACAATGTCGGATCTTCTCAGCGCAGCGGGGCGTGTCATTGTATGGGTTTTGAAAAACAAAAAAGAAATGCAGAAGAAGCAGCATAATGGCGCCACATGGAACTGGTATTACTTTGATACAAAATTTTAACAAGTAGTTGGACTTCCAGGGGAACTCTCAGTTTCGTTAAGGGTTCGACAAATGCTGGCCGATTTCCATGGAATTTAATGAACGCCCTTTAGTATTTTGTTGACCTACACCACCATTCAAATCCAAGTGTGATGTCTTCACCAATACATTGAAAATATCGTCCCCAAATGGACAGCGACGTCAACGATTGTTATCAATCGCCACCAGCACTATCGCCAGCAAATACCTCCTCAAGCTCCCGGTAAACGAAGACGTGTAGTAGAACATTAACGCTAAATTTCCCCCCTTATAGTTTTAGTTCTGGTATTGTTGCTGCTGCTGTTGGTTTTGTTGTTGTTGTTGTTGTTTTTGTTTCATTATGTAGTTAAATAATTTTTTCGCGGTTTCGCAGTTTTCCGCATGTTTCGACACTTAGAATGTTTTTGCAAGTGGCTCGGTCGGTTGGTTATGTTACACGTTAGTCGTATATTTCGGAAACCCACCAAACTGTGCGTTAACGGGAGGAACGGATTGAAATCAAAACGTATTGAAATTGGAAATTTGTTAAATTAAAAGTTTAAGAAATACAAAAACCAAATATAAGACACAATAATTATGTTCCTAATGCATAATATTTAAATCCAAAAAAATCTTAAAGGACATGGAATTAAGGACTTTTGCAAGAAATTAAAAAGGATTTTACAAATATCCCTAAGAGACTTTCAAATCAAGGATTAAGTGTTACGCAAATAAGGTGTGTTATTGACAAAATAAACAAAATAACTCACATATGATGTTAAGGATTATCCACTAAGGTCCTTGTTAAGATCATAACACAATTTTGTCACCTACTACCGGGTATACTAGGGGTGTTACAAAAGTTCTAGCAATCGTTCTTAGTGTTATTTCTCCCTCTTTCTCTCTTATATCGTTTTGCGGAAGAGGAAAGAAAAAGCTTTAATATTTAGTTGATGTTTTTTTCTTTTAAATCAACACTAACACATGCAGAACTACCAACCCTCCATCTCAATCACCAATACCCACGTAATGTTTCACTCATTGAGAGTGTCCCTCTCCATGTGTACGGGCGCGTGTGTGTGTGCGCGCGAGTGTGGGCAATTTACGCACACTTTTCCATTTCATTTAACAGTGCAACTAAGGGATGGCAAAACCCGGTATTTATGTACCATTTAAAGTACTTTTTTTTAAGAACAACGTTTTTCAATTTGTTACGAGCTACACAGATCAGTGGTTTATTGTTTTCGTTTAATCCTAGAACGTCATCCTTATTTTTCGTAAACCAATGTAATCCTTCGTCATTTTGACTACGACCTATTTCAAGACGATATAAATAATATCGGGAGCAAAAAATGGGAACCAAAATTAATGTTATTTGATTATTTAATTAATTTTTAACTAATATTGAACAAAAAATCAGTTTGCAAACGACTAACGCTATGGTAAAAATCAGGATAAAACTAACGGAAAAAATAAGCAGGACGGTGCAGGATTAAAAAAAAAACTTAAAACTCAAAAAAAGTTTATTAACTAATAAAACTGAAACAAAATCTAAAAAAAAGTAATAAATTTAAAGTAGCTGACAAACGAAACTATAAAGTTGTTGAAACTCTTATAGCCAAAAACTTATGAAGTTGATAACACCGTGCGACAAGATTTACCTCGTAAAGTCCGCTATTCAGTTTTTATGAAATGTTCGTTGCCATAAGAAGTACCTGTATAAAAACAACGAAAATTTCCTGAGCCGAAAATTTCGCTCAATTTTCATTGCTTGGCACTCAGCTCTTTGCGAGAATTTCGCAGGCAAAATCAATAACAGGGTTGTTATGCTAAAGTTATTTTGCACAAAAGCAATTGTTTGATATTTGCTTGGGACCGGAATTCTGACATTTCGTTTATTTTAACAAACAAAAGTAACAACACGTGCGTTAAAAATAAATGGAGCGCGAAATGGAAATATTTGCAAGGTAAAGCAAAAATAGGTGGCAACTCCCTGCAATAACATTTTCCGTTTAGAGATAAATAACCAAAATTTCCTATGAAAATTTCGCAAGAACTGAATACGGTGCTATGTATGCGTTAAAAATAAAATGGAGTACGAATAGGAATTATCAATGAAGTATTTGCCAGGTAAATCAGAGACAACATTTTCCCTTCAGAGATAAATGACAAGATTTCGTACGAAAATTTCGCAAAAACTGAATAACGGGCTGAATAACGAGACTATACTTATATGTGCAATTAAAAACAATGGTTCACCAGTACCAAAACTGCGTATTCATTTGCGATCGCTTGTCCTTTTTAAAATTCAAAGGATATCCAGTTTAAAATAATTTTCTTCACCTTCTTCTTGTTGCAATGCATATCAAATGAATCTTCTTCATTGATTGACAAGATTTCTTACGAAAATTTCGCAACTCCCTGCAACAAAATTTTCCGCTTAAAGATAAACGACAAAATATCCTACGAAAATTTCGCAAGAACTGAATACGGTGCTATATGTATGCGTTAGAAATAAAATGGAGTACAAATAGGAATTATCAATGAAGTATTTTGCAGATAAATCGGGGACAAAATTTTCCCTTTAGAGATAAATGACAAGATTTCTTACGAAAATTTCGCAAAAACTGAATAACGGGCTGAATAACGAGACTATATTTATATGTGCAATTAAAAACAATGGTTCACCAGTACCAAAACTGCGTATTCATTTGTGATCGTTTGTCCTTTTTAAAATTCAAAGGATATCCAGTTTAAAATAATTTTCTTCACCTTCTTCTTGTTGCAATGGATATCAAATTAATCTTCTTCATTGACGTGTTTTCAAGGACCAAGGATGTAAAATTTGTTCCTTTTACAATTTTGTCCTTGAATATCCTCAAAGTATTGCAGAGAAAAATATTAGGTTAAAGAGCTGAAACCGTCACATCTCGTGGTATTTCAACCTTCTATCATTAATAGTTAAGCAATAATAATTATATAAAATTTTCTAGATTTCCACGCTGAAAACCCCCGTCTCTGTAACATATTCTCCCAACACACATTACGCAGGAACAATGTATATGTTTGGAACACACTCTAAATATGTATATATTTGCTTGACATGTTTGGATTTAAATATAAGTCAGTTTAGGGTTTAACTCACTTATGTATATTTAAATGCAAACATTGGCATGTTTACGTGCAAAGATGCATGTTTTTTCATCCCAAACATCCATATACTTACATCGAAGCATTCGTGTGTTTCCTGCCAAACGAACGATTGACGACTCAATGCATGAAACTAAAACGCAATAGATCAGTGAATATAAGAAACACTCAATTAATATACACATGCAATCAGGAATATTTGTGAATCACTGAGTGAAACAATAATACAAAAATATAGTTACAAAATACAGTTACAACAATGCCTCTTTGTCCCTCTTTTATTATTTTGCTCTCGACAGCAACAAAAAATTATGTAAACGGTGCACCAAACACAGCTGTATTTGTATCACAAACCAAAGCTGTATTTGGATCACAAACACATATATTATAACACATTAATCATTGTGCCTCAAACATTTAATATTGCATAGTAAACACAATGTGTTTGGACACAAGTATACTATATTTGCGTCAAGCTCCAAACACACGTTATTTTTGCATCCAAATAAGAAAAAAAGCCAGATTTTGAATCACATGAATATTTGGACATGAAAAAGCTATCCACGCGATAGATGCCGTGATTACTCACACTGGACCATAAGCGCAAAAATTTAATTACTTCAAAAAAGTGTTAGGCGATGTTCAACTGCAAGCTGAAGGAGTTTCTTCGCCATTTTGTAACCGTGGACGAAACATGGACCCATCACAACACTCCAGAGACCAAGAAACAGTCAAAACTGTGGACTTCTCAGGGTGAACGTTTACCGAAGAAGGGCAAGGTGGGTTTGTCGGTCAACAATGTCATTACGCCATTTCTTTGGGATGCATGCTGTGTCATTCACATCGATTACCTTAAAACCTGAAAAACAATTACCGGCGAATATTATTCATGGCAGTCGGATTGTTTCGACATTGATTTGAAGCAAAAACGAGACTAATGTACTCTTCCGCCATGACATCGCACCGCGGCACAGGAGTTTAGTCGCAATCCCAAAAATGCATAAATTGGTCTACAAATTCCTACCTCACCCGCCATATTCTACAGATTTAGACTCCAGTCGACAAAAAAATAACCAAACCGGCTATACCTGAATTTAGAGGTTGTCACAATCACATTATATGTCATCATAACTGAACTAGATGTTTTCACTACAGCATTAAAAGTTATCACAACCTATTAGAGGTTGTCACCACTTATTAGAGATTGTCACAATCCATTAGAGGTTGTCACAATCGTTTTAGAGGTTGTCACAACAGCTTTCGAGGTTGCCACAACTTATTAGACGTTTCCATAACCTATTAGAGGTTGCCGCAACCTGTTAGTGGTTGTCACAACCTATTAAAGGTTTGTCATACCCGCATTAGAAGTTGTCACAACCTATTAAAGGTTATCACAACCTATTGGAGGTTTTCACAACCTATTGGAGGTTATCACAAGGTATTAGAGGTTGTCACAACCTATTAGAGGGTGTCACAACTTATTAGAGGTTGTCACAACATACTAGAGGTTGTCACAACCTATTGGAAGTTGTCACAACTAGTATTAGAGGTTGACACAACTAGTAGTAGAGGTTGTCATAACCTATTAGAGGGTGTCAGAAACTATTAGAGTTTAACTCAACTGTATTAGAGGTTCTCACAACTAGTATTAGAGGTTGTCACTACTAGTATTAGAGGTTGTCACAACCTATTACAGGTTGTCACAACCTAATAGAGATTGTCACAACCTATAAGAGGTTGCCACAACAGAATTAGAAGTTGTTACAACCTACTAGAGTTTGGTTCAACTGTATTAGAGGTTGTCACAACATATGAGAGATTGTCACAATCAATTACAGGTTGTCACAACCGTTTTAGAGGTTGTCAAAAGCGCTTTAGAGGTTGCCACGCCCTATTAGAGGATTCCACTACCTATTAGAGGTTGACATAACCTGTTAGAGTTTGTTACAAACTATTTGAGGTTGTCACATCCCATTAGAGATTTTCAAAACCTATTAATGGTTATCACACCCGCATTAGAGGCTGTCACAACCTATTATAGGTTATCACAACCGCATTAGGCGAGGTCAACAACAACCTATTAGAGGTTAGTTGAAACGCATTGGAAGTTGTCACCACCACGTTAGTGGTTGTCTCAACAGCATTAGAGGTGGTCGCAGCCTGTTAGAGGTTATCACAACCGCAATTGAAGTTGATTTAACTAAACTCCAGTTGTGAGGACTACATTCAGTTGCAACAATATCAATTCGGTTGTGGGAACTGCAAATCGATTGCAACAACTGAATTTACGGTTGTTACAACCACTTTTGAAACAATTAGTTATGTAGGTCCCAAACCTGAAGAATTGGCTCGGCGCTAAGAGATTTGGGACGAATTAAGTGGTGGTCATCACTGAGGGCCTTGGGAAACCCTATTATTTCGAAGGAATAACAATATTTGAAAAACAAATATTTGAGAAATAAAACATTTTTGTATTTGGAACTTGAGAATGGGCCATGTCAGATTAACCGAAATATAACTAAATTCTTTTTATTTTTTAAAAAATTTGCTATAATCTGCTATTTGCTATAGCTGCCTTTGTATGTTAGTGAGCCAGGGCTTTTGCAGACTTCAAGTTTTGTCTGCCCAAGTTCTTGGTTGTTTATTTTCAGGGTGTTTACCTTTGCAACAGAAATTTTATTGAACCCATGTTCTTATGCCCAAGAGTCTCGGACGGCCCTTTTGCTACACATAACATGTAGAAAATTCCCTACATTTGGTCATTTATTTCCTGGAATGAGCAGAAGGCCGTTGTTGCCGTTGCTCTTTAAATATAAATTATGTATTAATTTATTATTATATAATTTCAATAATATAAATAATTTCCTGGAAAATTAAGCTTTCGTTTGCAAAAAAAAACATTTCAAGTTTGTTTCCTAGAAAATACGTGTTTGTTTGACTTTCTTTTCTTTCAAAAACAAAAGTTGTATGAAAAAGTACACATTTTAGTACTGAGCATTTTATTTTCTTTGCTCTTCTCTTCCCTGTTGCATGCGAGTGTGTATGTGGGAGGGTTGTGGTGTGGTGTATTTTTTTTTTTTCAAAATTATACCCTCCTCGTTTACACCTCAATATGGGTCAGTAGAGGAGCTCTTCTTCTATACATATGAAAAATATGAAATCTTATTATGAAAACACTTGCGATTTCCGCATTTGTCCCTGTAGTGGTAGCGATGAGAACTTTTGCTGGAGTAAAAGTTTTCAATAGAATTTTTTTTTTACATAAAAGCAAAAAATACCGAATTGCAATAGAATAACAAATGCGGAAAATAAAATGCAACAGAGTGAACTTGGGTACGGCGAAAGTATAAAGGACAGCACGGAAAGGGGCTAAGCAAAAAAAAAATGAATTCGAAATAGTAAAAAAAACCCCAAAGGAGATAAAATTAATTTTAATAAATTTGAAAAAGTTTTAAATTTCCAAAAAATTTCGTTTTAAAAAATGTGAGTTTTGAAAGAATAAATATAAAAGAAATTTTATAACTGCAGTACAGAAAACTTCCTGGTCTTCTTCTCCACCACTAGCTTCTCCTTTTTGGAGAAGACGGACGGACGTACATTGAATGCAAGAGGATGGTGGCAAGAAAAAGCTTTGAAATATTTGTAAAACTCAATAATATTCTCACACACCATTACGCTCGTTTAAAATGTAAAAGTGTTAGTGAATTGTTAATTATAGCATCCATAACTAATACCAATACAATTTAAACTATCCGATTATATGAGTATAGAATCGTAGAGGAAAACGGGGTAAATGCACCGGACGACGACAACAACAACAACAACAACAACGACGACGACGACGAGTACGTCGACAATGACGGTCAAGACCGAGACGACACTAGAACTAAAGTAAAAGTGAATTTCTATAATATGCATTACATTACCGCAGTCTATGAATAAGTAGGGGACGAGACATATAGAAAGCAATAAGAAGAAGAAGAAGAAAAATACAGACTAGCAAACTGAAATACGCAACAAGCTTCCAAATAGATATATAGACGCTTTCAGAGAAAACTACGACGACACCAACAGCAAAGTTATAACCTTGAACTTTAACAAGTTTTCATTTGTTTTCTCCCAAGTGACCTCTCCTACACACACACCCACACACACACACAAGAGCCGGCTATAATGAAAACATTTCTCTCCATTCTATCATTTCAGATTAACAACACGTTTAGCAAATAGTTTCAAACAAAACTCAAAAAAAAACCCAAAATTCTTCTATTTGGCTTAAACCAAAAAACAAGAGACGACCAAGGCATTAAAAAATACCCTTCGATCCCAAAAATATCTACAAAAACAAACACCAAACAAAATGAATATCAACACACCGGCCGACACTAAACGGGTAAATGGTCCTGTTATAGCCTGTACTGGTTCCAGCAACAGCAGCATTTCCTCCTCAACCGGTAAACTAAATGACACAGAACAATCGGCGCCATCACGAACGGCAATGGCGGCGACGGCGTCAATGCGCGGCCGCAGTCCTTCACCGGATGGTTCACAAGATTATGATGTAACACGCATGAGAGAAGAAGACTTTGAACGTTTGGCCGTCTATATAGTGCCCGATGTTCAGTGCGAACGGGGACTAGCCAATCGGGCTGATAAAACACTGCCTCGCAGTTTAACGTTAAAACCATCGCTGGTTTTTTCATCAGCAAATGTTAAGGTAAATTAACCCAAACACTTGACAATTCACCACACCCAACAACAAACATCCTAAACTTTGATTAACAATTTGCATATGTGCTTGTTTTTTTCATCATTTCCTTCCACAGACTGAAGGAGTTTGGAGCACCGGAGTCATACCAAGGGGTACACGATTTGGACCCTTTGAAGGCGTACCAACTCCTCACTATCCCAATGATCCCAATACGGCGCGATACTTTTGGAGGGTAAGCACTTGCTCACAGTTAACTCATAGTTCAAACATCCAGCCGTCACCAACATTATATCACCATCCACCCCTTAACATAACCTAAAAGACTCTCTCTCTCTCCCCCGCTCGCTCGCTATAAATCACTTTCTCATATCAAAACCCACAATATTTAAAAAGAGACGTCTCAGCGTCTGTTCTCATAACGCTAGCATTTCATTAGTCACATAACAGCAGCTTAACATTTTAGCTTCTTAACCCTGAACTCTCGGTTAAACTCTGAGAACAGCTGATAAACTGTCAAAATTTGTAACTAACTCAACAAACCTAAATTTTTATTCGTTTTTTTTTTAATTTCATGTGACCTTTTAACCAACTCTTTACCAAACCTAAAAAAAACACATCAAAAATCATCAAAAATAACCAAAAAACTAAAATCTGAAACCCCCATCAATCAATCCACCACCACTTACTATAACAAACCCCCAAAAACAAATGATCAGGTGCAGGGAACACGCCATATAACCTATGGGAATATAAAGGTACTTTTTTGTTTGCTTCTTTCACTTTAAATCCTACAAAAATCTATCTCTCTCTCTCTCTCTCTCTGTTTGCCTAACTATCAACACTTTCTCAGTTTAAATGTTGTAAACAGTTTTTGAAACCAATATCAGTTTTCGGTTGGAGTTAAACCCGCCCTTGAACTTAGATTATTTTGGTTTCTCAAGCTAAACGTTAGTTAACTCTTGATGTAATTGTTGTTGTTATATACTATATATATAAATGTTTTGCATATGAATGTTTCGGAACATCTCCTAAACTCATGCAAGCAGCAGGGTTTTCTTGGTCCAACTGCAATGCCAGGGTTAAGGAGTAGAGTCTACAAATCCTTTGAAACTCTTTACCAACATGTAGTTGATCTTTCTCTCTCCTAATCCCAAGATTTACGCTTATAATCTTTATATTTGTTCTTGTTGTTCTTCTTGTTAGATCTTCAAAGACGACGATTTCTATTACCTTGATGGTTCAGATCGTTCCCAGTCAAATTGGATGCGTTATGTGGCATCCGCTTATAGCCTCGACACCATGAATTTGGTGGCTTGCCAACATCAAGAGAACATTTACTTCTATACCACGCGTGATATCATGCCCAACGAGGAGTTGATGGTGTGGTACTGCAAGGATTTCGCCAAACGCCTCGGCTATGATGTCGATCCCGAACGTACGCTCTTCGGTGCATGCAAGGAGGGGAACGATGATGATGATGAAGCAGAAGTCGAAGGAGAAACCGAAGAAGATGGCGAAGCTGAGTACACACCTTGCCATAAGAAACGTTCCTGCAGCCCCTCCTACAGTATGCCAGCTCCTGAGATACCGCCAGAGGTGGCCTACAATCATATAACCTATGTCATGGGTTTGCATTTGCCACCTCCAGCCGCCAACAGTTCACAGAGCGAAAGGCGTTCACCAACTTTAAGTCCCTCCCCGCCTGCCACAAATCAAGTTCAAATCACACACCCGCATATCCATCACAGCCAAACCACCCATCACTCCCGTTCGCTGATCAGACACACCCACCATCTCCATCAGGCGACGAATGTCTTGCACTTGAAGCAGGAACCCTCTTCAGTGATTGTGCAGGACCATCATTGCAGCAACATGGACATTGATAAGGAGAACAAAGATGTGGTGGGCAGCTCACCCAACTCCCACAAAGAAGCGCAGTATGAACACCAGTTAACGCCTAATGACGGCAGTGTTCGCTCCGTGAGATCCGATGAGGGCTATCACAGTAATGAATACCATGAGGACCGGCTAACGCCCTCGGGCGGTGATGACAGCGACAGTGAAAGCGAACACAATTATGTTTTGGACTGCTCCAAGAAAGCTATTGCACCCAAAGAGACTGTGATTGCCCATTCACAAAAAGCCTGCAGTAGCACTGTGGCCCTGGTACCCAACACAATGGCCACATCCACGGCGGCAAGCGATTGCGGCAAAAATGAATATCGTAAGTTCAAAGTGAAAATGCCACTGAAATATGAGTTCAAGAATAGTATCAAGACTGAGGCAGCAAATGCCACCACCACCACCACCACTACCACCTCATTGAAACTCGATGACCATCAGGCCAGCTCGAGTGAGGATGAACACCGCACAACTTGTACATCATCGACCCAAATCAATGAACACATGGACTCTGACTGCCGGCCTTCAAGGGTGACGAACAATGAGTCCAACGCCGCCACAACACAACCGGCCTCGAGTACCGTGATTGTACTGGAGAACAGCCAGCACAATAAGCGCACAATAGTCCCCTTGACCAAACCATACTACGAAGCTGAATCTAGTTCTCCTCCCCCACCAGCACAGGGCTACATACGCTACACTCCTCCCTCGAGTATTCTGGAAACCATTCTCACCGGCCAGCATCAGCATCGCCTGGAGACGGCTGCTGCAGCAGCTGCTGTCGTTGTGGCCTGTCATCAAGCCAACTCAGCAACGCCACCTCCATCATCGCCCACTGAAATGGCTTACTCCTACAAGAAATCCCAGCGGTATGGAAATGCCGTCAGTCCCGATTCCAGTTCGAATCTGGTAGCCGATCATACAACCCACGAAGTGGATAATAAAATGCATATGAACTCACCTCAATGCAAAAAGGATATCTGCTCTCCACCACCTCCCACACATCAGCAACACCATGTGCTCTTCTCGCCCCAAGGCGTGCATGGAGCCTATGTCAACGATGGCCAACATACCCCTCCCTACTCCACGTACTCGTCGTATTCGAACAGCAGTATGAATGGACAATCGGTAAGCGTTTTACACGCACCCACCTCAACGTTCCACTCACCACCACACAGCGCACAATCGCCCTTTGACCAGAAATCACATTCCTACGGTGGATCCAATCAAAGTCTGCACATGTTGCAGGGCTCAACACAAATGCTAAATCATCCCTTGATGCAACCCCTAACACCGCTGCAAAGACTCTCACCCTTGCGTATTTCCCCACCCAGCAGTTTAAGTCCCGATGGCAATTCCTGTCCCACTGACTTCATGGGAAGTCCATTGAGCCCGAATACCCTGGCATCACGGGGCTACCGCTCCCTGCCTTATCCGCTCAAGAAGAAAGATGGTAAAATGCATTATGAGTGCAATGTCTGCTGTAAAACCTTTGGACAATTGAGCAATCTGAAGGTCCATCTGAGGACACATTCGGGAGAAAGGCCATTCAAGTGTAATGTCTGCACCAAGAGTTTTACACAACTGGCTCATCTGCAGAAGCATCATTTAGTGCATACGGGAGAGAAGCCCCATCAATGTGACATCTGTAAGAAACGGTTCTCTTCCACATCGAACTTGAAGACGCACTTAAGACTGCACAGTGGTCAGAAACCGTATGCTTGCGATTTGTGTCCACAAAAGTTTACACAATTTGTACACTTGAAGTTGCACAAGCGTTTGCATACCAATGATCGGCCCTATGTGTGTCAAGGTTGTGATAAGAAGTATATAAGTGCCTCGGGATTGAGGACCCATTGGAAGACAACCAGCTGTAAGCCCAATAATTTGGAAGAGGAGTTGGCAATGGCAGCAGCAGCAACATCAGAATGTTTAGGTAAGTCAAAAAATAAAATTTGAATAGATTCAAGAGGATAATAGTTGTTACTCTCTATTTACGATTAGATAAAGATCATCCTGAGCCTGATTCCCGGGAAGCGTTCGAACAAATTCAGCAAATGCAAATGCATCCCCATTTAAGGCATATGGGTGGTCCGGGTTCTGAGCACATGACTGCGCCAAGAGTCATGGGTCATCCCGGCCAACCACATATGGGTCATATGCCACAACAACATGTGGCCATGATGCATCAACATTTGCCACCACCCACCTCTGCAGCCGCCTCCATGTTGCTGACCACAGCCAATCAGTTGCACCAACAGCAACAGCCTTCCTTGCATCAGCATCAACAACATATGATGCAGCAACAATCGTTGAAAGTTAAGCCTCAAATGCATATGATGCCAGGAAATCCTCATGACTCGCCCTCGGTACATGTGGCAGCAGCGGCGGCGGCTCATGCGGCTGCAGCGGCCGCAGCAGCAGCTCATGCGGCAGCTTCACATCCCATGTCGGCTCCACAAGATAACAGGCCTTCGGTAATAGAATCAAATCAACCCATGATAATAGAGTGTACGTAAATCGAAAGCTTGCCGAAGGCTTAAAGCTACGGTCCAGATATTCTTTTCAACCACCTCCACCCTGGGAAAGGGCACGGCTAAGACACGCCCACTTTCCTTACAGTTCGCAAACAAATAAACACATACACACAAACACAACAAAGTGCAATACAACACAAAACACAAATCGGTATTATTGAAAACAAAAGAGAGTTTTGAAATTAAGAGATAGATAAGCATCTAATTTTCATACTCTTAGGAAATTCTGAAAGTCGATCTCAACAATTGGCAGCCAATTAAACTATTAAAACAAAAATGTTGCAAACAATAACTAAGGACCCCGCCCCTTTTTTTAACACACGCCCCCTTAAACTATGTATATATAGAATTATACACATTTACTTTATATATATATATATATATATATATATGTATGTATGCATATGGAAAGAGAGAACCTAAAACGTATCTTAATCTGTAAGATAAATCACAGCATCACTACTAAAAAAAAACCAATCAAAATTTTTCAAAATACAAGGTATCGCAATAAGTTACGATATGATTATAAAACAAAAAAGTGCATTTAATTAAAATACAACAAAAACAACAACCACTCATTCAAGTGTATATGTATATAAAAATGTTATATAACATAACAACAACAATATCAAATTTACATAAAAGTTGCCTTATTTCATTAGATTATTATTAATTATTAACAAACGAAATTCTAATTATAAAACTCATACAAATCCCCGGAAATGTAAACGCGAATGACGGATGACCAAATGGCCGGATCCCTTATTCGTGATTAAATTTCACAGTGCCCCCTGCCCCCGTAACCCATCATCTCCATCACATTGATTAGACATTAATTATTTTGTGTATAAAATTATTAGGTGATAATGATTTTGAGGAAAATACTAGTTTATACTCGTAATTGTAGGATATATATATTTTTTTTTTATATTTGTAGTGTAGTGTAGTTTAATGAAAAGTGAAACACAAAATCGTAGCTGAAAAATCGGTGCTTTTAAAACGCCTTCATGCCAATTGACTCCCCTTGGTTGCGAAATATTCTTATCTGAACGGCAACAAACTGTACTTGTTGCTGCCACCTTACTCGTGGTGACAATATGTTAAATGTTCCAACAGGTGGCAACCCTTGCCATTTAAAATGATTAGTATTTCACCCAAGGGGCCAGTCAAGTGGTTGAGGTGTTAATTTTTGGGAAAATATTATGTTTTTTCAAATAGGATTTAAAGTAAACAAACAAAAAAAAAACAAACGTTAAATATGTAATGTAATATTAAGTAAACAAACAAAAAAAAAAACAGAAAAAGAAAACCCAACAAAAAACAAACTTTGTAAAAAGATTTATATAAGAAAAAATATTAAGCAGTATTTCTTAGAACATAAACCAATTAAACAGTCCCATTCCTGAAATTCAACAACATCCCCTTTTTTCAAAACCCACCGTTTATTTAGTTTAAACCCTTCCCTAGATTTACGTGATTCATTTTAATTTAACCCTAAAACAAAAAAATGTTTCCGAATTTCCTTTGTAAGGAGCTGTTGCTTTGAAAATGAAGATCATTAAGTTTTTTGGATTAATCTCTGGTAATAAACAACGAGTTTAAACTCTCGCTGTCTCTAAAGGGGTTAAATTCAAGGTTGGAAGTTATGAAAACCTTAATATCTTGATTGCAGTTTGAAAACCTTAAAACTGTTGACAGTAAAAAAAACTTAAACTCAGCTGTTTTAAGAAGCAAATCAAAGTTTAAACTTAGTTTATGTGTGACAAGGGAGTTTAAATATGTAAATTTGTTTTAGATGTTTAGATTGTTTTAGATGCAGTTTTTGGAATGTAGTTTAACCAATACACTACATTGGTTAAACTTGGCTTAAACTGAGAATGATGTTTTTGGGACTTGGTTCAGTTTGATTTAAATCGTGTTTAATCTGGCAACATTGGACAGTTAAACATAAGATAATGGTTAACTAACAGAACATTGTACCAAGTTTAACTCACAGATCAGAAACTGGAACTTACAGTAGCATGAAAATAAAGCGGAAAGCACAAAATTTAAATTCCAGTTAGTTAAAAATTTTAACAAACATTTTCAACATTTCAAAGTTTAATATTATCAAAAAATAAAATTAACAAATTTAAAAAAAATCTAGTTAAAGGTTTAATACTTTCATAAAGAAAATGTTAAAAGTCTAATAAGTTAAAAAATTAACGGCCGTATTCATAAAAACTTATGAGAGGTTTGAGAGACGATTTATCATACAAAAACGTCTGTCAAATCTCTCACAATTTTTTTTATAAATTTGAAGTTAAAAGTTTAATATCTTCATAAATTAAAGCAAATTTTTCAAAATTGTTATATTTTATTTTCAAAAAATTTAGTTTAGCCTTCCATGCTAAAGATTTGTACACAAATTGTTGGTTCTCATTTACAGAGAATTTTGAGATTTATACATGTTTTTTTCTGTAGCTTAAATTCTGTGAAATAATTGAGTTTTATTTAACCAACCTATACTACGTTGTGGCAACTCTACGTTCTCAATATAAAGTGCCCCAGTTTAAACTATGACATCTCATCAGAAACAACCTAAGTTGAGTTATATTTAACCAACCAACCTATACTACTTTGTGGCAATAAAAACAGTTTAAACTCTCCGTTCTCAATATAAAGTGCCCCAGTTTAAACTATGACATGAAACCAGAAACAACCTGAGTTTAAACTCTCCCAACATGTTCTAGGCTTACTTGCGCATGTTAAACCCCTAGTTTAAACCAAAAACAACCCTTTATGATCTTCATTTTCATATCCCCTAAAACCCTTAAATAATTATAAGTTATAATTTAAATATAAAACAAAAAAAAAACACAATAATATAAAAAAAAATACATTTAAATAAATTTTGAAAATTTATACATGAGGCTGATTAGTTTTTAAGTGAAAATATGGAGAGAAAAAAAATAATAAACTTCTTGAAAATTGTAAAATGTAATCGAAAAAGTTTTTGATCTCTTCTAACAAGAGATGACAAAGTTTTGATAACTCTTACAACTGCAACAACAACAACCACTATTGTAATGTAATCATAGTTTTCCTTAAATAACCACACTTTATACTTTATATACATATATATATATTTATATTATATACAATATTATATACACAATAAAATAATAATAAAAAAACAAAAACAATACAATACGATACGATATTTGTACGTTACCACTGTAAGATTTAAAGTTTAACAATAACCACAACAACAACAGCAACAACAACAAAAGAAATGAAAACAGCAACAACAATTTATACATGAAATTAAAATACAAAACAGCAACAACCACAAAACAATTGATAAATTTATAAATAAAAACAAAAAATTATATCAAAATTAAATAATTGATTATTCTGATTTTTTTTTATATTATGTACTAGGATTTTGAACATTTTTTCTTTGAGTGCATCTGGTTTAGAGATAGTTTTATTAACTAAACTTGGTTTAAGCCAACGACTCTTTTTTGGATTAGTTTGTTTTAATTATTAGTTAAACTTGGTTTAAACCAACAACAAGGTTTTTGTTTTTTGGTAAATTTTGATTTAATTATACTGTGATAGTTTTTGGCAAAAATGTTCGAGAACAAGGCCGAAAAGGACGGTTTTACCCCCGAATCGGCTGTGAGGAATCGAACTGCATAATTAGTTTTTGCGTTACAGTAACGGTTTCATACAAAATTTATTTTTTTTGATTGACTTATGCCGTTGTATTTTTTTTATTTTTTATTTTTCGATTTTGATTCACTTTGAAAGCCACTAACTTCTATTTGCGTGGTTGTATCGATAAACTTTCTTTAACAAAGTTGTTCCAAATGTTTCGGGCTTCAACTTTTGGAAACAATGCTTACCTCTAAAACCAGGTATTTTTAGTGTTCTTTGATTCATAACATCGGCAAAAAATAAATTTTCCGACTTTCTTTGAGTTTTACGTTCACAAATTGCCAGTAATCAACTTCTTTCGCCAAATAAGAGAAAGCCATTCTCTATATAACTATATTTATTTACTCATCTTCATTTCTATTTCAGCTTAATTATCAGTTTTAACCTAATTCTAATTTTTTTTACACTGAAAAAATTTGTTTGATACTACTACTACTACTTTGTTTAATTGCGTTTTGAACCAAAAAAAAACCACAAGAAACTACAAATAAAAGACAATGGTTGAAAAAAAGTACTCTCGCCTACTTTTTTATGGGTTACATAGAAAACCGTACAACCAACAAAAAAAGTACTCGCACTGTTGAAAACAGTACGTTTGGCAACCCAATATATATTTTGAAACCGTAATTGTAATTCAAAAAACTAATGATGCATTTCGATTCATTGTATTTGAATTAGGGTACAGTCAGGGGAATTCGATGACACAGCTGGTCGACCTTCTAGTTGCAAATTTAATACAGGACAGAATGTGAAAGAGAGTGAGCGATAGACGAACTGAATATACTGACTTTAAATTTGATTTTATTGGCACTAATGTTGTTTAAAATATCTTTATATTCAATAAATTCGTTATGATTTGAAGAACACAGTAATTTTCTTAAATTTTAATTTGTATTACATCCAAATTCTTGCAGAATTAAAAAAAACGTATCAAAACTGTCGTTGGCCCAGTGACTTTCGACGAGAACTTGGTGGAATTGAAACACTCATGGCTTCTCTTTAGTATTTCGCAATAGGTAAAACTGTCCTTTCCCGCCTTGTCTCATTTTTTGACTTACACAGTGTTATTAGTTAACCTTGGTTTAATCTAAGAAAGTTTTATTTTAGTTTTACTTTGGTTTAATTATTAGTTAACCTTGGTTTAAACTAAGCATATTTTGTCGTTAGTTCATTTTGATTCACTTTGATTTTAATTGAGTAAAATTGGCCAGTTAAATATACATTTGTTAATGTTTAACTAATGCATCTTTTAACAATGTTTAAAAAGCAACCCAAAAGCTAGCTCGAATGGCAAATTTTTCAGTCAGTAGCCATCGTCGTTAAACACAGAATTGTGTACTCCAGTCAATGGCTAACAATGTTTTAGCCACTCAATGTTGGTTGGTTAACCTATAGTCAGAACCATGTGATTTTATCAATCACATTACTGAAGACTGTCAGAATGAGAAATGTAAGATTGCATGAAATACATGTTTCTGTTGTGAGTACTTGTACCCATACTTTGAGACTAGATCATTAAATTGTTGCTCCTATAAAGTTTTTTATACACTTTTGTTCCTAATTCCATTCTATTTGCTCCTTTTTGTTGTTTCATTATTTAGCCCAAACAGATGTTTTTTCCAATATAAATATAAAGGCTACCAATATGACGGCGTACATTAATTCGCCACTAAACAAAAAATTCAAAGTTAACCTCTAATTAACTTTCAATTACGATTAAGTAATCCGATGGTTAACTACCCACTTAAAAACTAGCCATAAGTGTTGGTTATTTAATCCACATTATTTTATGAATATAACATTTGGTTATAGATGAGTTTAAACTAATCCTGTTTAAACTAAACCTGTTTCCGTAATCAACTGTCGTTGATTGAAGCTTTTCATTGAAACTTTTCTTAATCCTGAGATTAGCTAAACTCTCTTAAAATACTTCTAGTTTTCGATAGGTTAAGTTGGGGGGTTGTTAGTGGCCGTCTGTGGTGAAATGGTAGTGTGCACGGCTCATGTACACGAGAAAGTGGATTCGATCTCTGTTCTGGCCACCTTTCATTTCTTTCGACAACGGTCACCTCGCAAAGTGTGAAATTAACTGTTCACCGAATTGTTCTCGGAATCATGTAATGGTTTCACAGGCTGTTTGGCAGATAGTGCCGTCTGTCTGGTTGGAACCGAATGCCATTGAAGTCACGTATTTCAATTTCAGGCAGCAAATGGTCCGTAATGATGATCAGATAACGGATACCGTTTTTACGTTCGGAAGGGCCTTAGTTTCGAAGAAATATGACGCCATGATTCCACCAGTTCAAAATCGACACCAACCCATTTTACTGTCTGGATGTAATGGCAGCCCTTGAGCACCTTCGGGTTGTTCTTCAAGTCGATATACTGCGATTCTGCTTATTGATGTAGCCTATAAGCCTGGAATGGACCTTATCACAGACCAAAATGTTGGTCAAAAACAGTGGATCTTCTTCAAATTTAACAAAACCCCAAATAAAGACGCTGTGCCGGGCTAACTTTTTGTATGATAAAATATCAAACAATGCCGAACAAAAATATCATGACAGTTTGATAAGTCATAAAATCCCTGCTGGATAAAGTACCTCTACATAAATCGTCCTTTAATATTATTTTTAGTTAACTGATCAAAGTATATATGTGATTATTTTGCAGCTCAGCCTGCGTTTATACGAGACAAGACAATTGAAAATATGCATTAATTGCCAAAGAAGAGAAAATTGTTTGTGTAACGGAGGCGTCCAGGCAATTATAAAGACAATACACTTTTAAACAACCGCCGTCAGTGTCGTTTCATGTGAACTCAATATCATTTACCGAAATCTCCGAATGAAAATACAGTTTTCCAAATTGTGTGGTCTTTTTCGATTATGTTTTGCTTTCTAATCGCTAATTACAATGAAATTTCACCGAACTGGTCAATTACATCAAATCATATGCCGAATCAGGGTGTTTCCATAGCACAGCTAATCGAAAAGGTACTAGGGAAATGATGTAGAATAAGAGACCAAAGAAGACATAGAGATTATAGACCATGCAGCAAACTAAGTTTAAATAGTGATTGATACTAATGACAGGTAAATTATGTTTGATGTTTTATTTCTGTCCGTATTATGTCCAACCAAAGAGTAAATTACAAAAGCAACTCGAACTCGATGAAATGGTCTACTACCTCGTCGTCATCAAGAGAACGTGAAGAGAGGCATAGCGGCTCTTGTCTATTTCTCTATGGCCGAATCTACTGTCTTCGACAAATTAGAGACAGTGACGAAAACAATGACAGCATAGACTAATACTTGTAGTAGACCCAATAGTTCTCCCACCAAATTTATGACATTTGGCCTGGTGTGATATTTACTTTCTATGTTGAAAAGAATTGCTTTACTAATACCAGATAGAGACAATTGTTCAAAACATCGAACAAAATAACAACAACGGCATTTCGTTTTGTGCGTTAAAATTATTGTGTTAAATACAACACAAATGTATTCTAACAATAACAGTCAATAAAAAAGTGTAAAACACATTTAAATTTCACAGTTTTTCACCAAAACGACATGAAGATTAAAGCAAGCAGTTATTGTAATTCCACATGGTGTATCCCACTTTTCGTCAAACATCTCTCTATCACACCGACCGCATCACGAAGAGTGTGAAAGGAAACGTCAGATGAGCCAAATATTTTCTCTACTAAGATTTACTCTATGAATGAGAGAAGTGTGAGTGTATTAGTGAAACAGAGTGAATGTATTGTATCCGCAAAACTACCTCTCAAACACCAACTTAGTAAGAGGTCACGAAGTATGTTCAAAAAACTGGAAAGTTTAAGGCGCATTGTTCTAGTAATAACTGTCACAATCTACAGTTTATCGAAACATCTCTTAGTTTGCAGAGTCAAATAGCGCCATCTATTTATCGATTCTTCTAGAAAGTTTCTTAGCGATTTCATCAACCGTTCGTGATGAGATCTTAAACTGTTACATTCAACCAGGGGATTTCGATGAAACAGCTGTCTGATTTTGTAGTTGGAGGATCGATACTGAATAGAGTGTAAGACTAAGCGATAAGGGACTAGATGTAAAACATGTTTCAAATACATTTAAACAGTACTTAGGGACGCTTGATTGATGGTAATGCATTTTAATTACAGCCTGTTTCTCGCAGTCGGTGGTGCAATTGTTACTGTGCGCGCCTCTTGTACATGAGATCCTGGGTTCGACCCCGGCTCTGACCACCTTAAATTTCTTTCGGCGGCGGCCATGAAAAAACTTCTCAAAATGCAAAGTCGGTGCAAAACTGTAGGTCCCAATCACTGAGTTTAAAACTAGAAAGCGCACAGCTCACTGGTTGTGAGAAGCTCTCCCCAATTCCTTCATGGAATGTAAAGGGAAACCATTTTTTTTCTGTCTCTGTTTATCTCGAATGAAAGCTTTCGTTCGTGTTCTAGACGAAAGAAAGTTGATTTGGATTCCACAATCTTGCCGCTGCAAGTCGAATGAAAACATAAAATTTTTCAAAACTTTTCAGTACAGATATTGGGTTTCTCAATTTCGAATGTGCTGGCAGTTGGGAACAAACATAGAGTAAGGCGAACGAAAATTTCGACTTAGAGGAAACCAATTTAAGTCGCATGTCAGTGGCTGGGTTTCGTTCGCTTAGCTTTTCGTTCGAGATAGAGAAACAGGCTGTTAAATTACAATGCCTTTTAAATTATATTTGATGTTTCTTTTGCCATCTAAACGCCGAACTCTATGAGAACTCTTATTATTCCAGTAACTTTCAAAGGATAACGTTCCAAGAAAAACAGCTGTTGCATACTCATGGCATATTACTCTACGCGTTCAACATACAGCCATGATGTGAAACATTTAAACTATTACCAAGCGACCACATGATTTTGATCCTAGTTGAAATAACAATAAAAACGTGTCATTTAACTCGTAGTGCAGTTTGAACTTCATTTCTGCACAAATACTTTCCTATTTCATTAAATTATATTGAATTTTATCCCTTTAACTTTCTTGTCAAAATGGCGAGAGCTTACTGCATTGTAACGACTAGCTGATAAATGTATGAATACCGGTTATTTTTCGTGACATTTGCCACTGTTGCCATATAAGCAGTAAAGTTATTTGGCAATGCAGAGAAAAACTCTTTTCGCATTTAAAGTCAGATCAAACATAAATCAAAATCAACTGATTACGAATTTAAATAACCACTCAAAACTTAGGACTTAGTTATCGGAAGTTGAAATTTGGAAAATCTACAATATTTTTTGTTTTTCTTTTAGTAATAATAATAGTGTTTCTAACTAAACCATAATGGTGTATTATATCACTAAGCTTGCGGAGAAAAATCTTCTGCAAGGTCTTTCGATATCTCAATAACTAAGCGAGTTATCGAATTTTTATTTAATCGATTTTTCTCGGACATTTTGCGGTGTCCGATGTTCTACAAAACTCGGATAATGGCGCCTTGAATGTCGTACTTTTTAATTCATGTTAATACATGATACCAAATTTAATCCTTGTTCGTAGGTTTTCCATCGAAAGATTTTCCAATCGAAATATTGGTATTTAAGAATTCAGCTGATAAAGCACGTGATTTTTTCTATCGGAAAACAGATGCTTGATTAAAACCTATTTCGAAAATAGTAGTTTTTAATCAAAAGCTTAACCAAGTGTTGTTATTAGTTTTAAGCACTTTTAATAAATGTTAAGCAAAGCCAACTCTGTATTTACGATTTATGTAAAGCAAACCACATACTTGTCATTCACGAGCATGAGCTTGGTCGATAACTTCTTATCTGGCTGATGAATTTTTAAAAATATTCCCAAAAAATTTTGTAAACATGACAGTGATGCGAACAACTTCGATTACATTCTTATTTGGCAGCAGCAAAAAGGGCGGTAAACCGACAATAAACATCAACGATTCATGTTCAAGAATATCAAGTCTGTGGTTCGCTTAATTCCACAAATTATTAAGCGAACTAATTTTATTCACATACACTGAAAAAATAAAATTGATAAAGTTCATGTTATCTGCTCAAAAAACATTTTTCATTTTTCAATTAGAAAAATGTTCATGACTCGTAAGCCAGTAGTATGAAGTTCTCATACATTAACCAAAAATTTTTCATTAATTTTATGAACAAATCCTATAAACGTATGAATAGTTCTGTAAATGTAATGAAGCTTTTCACAACTATACAAAAATCAATTCATTGAAAATTATCATAAATCCTTTAATATTTTCATAAATTTGTTTACACAAACACAAACACAACATTTTAATTGTCTAATATTTCCTGTTTTGGAAAATTTTCGTATTTATATGCGTACTAAAGAATTATCATTGCATTTAGAGTTTTTCTTCCAGATGACTTAATGATTGTTTCAAACAGTGTTTGAATTTGCTCACAGTAGATTACTCAAATCAAAGAAATCTTTGATTATTTCTGGATTCTAATTCGCACATTTTTGAATTTGAACATAAGCGTTTTAACATATCACGAAAATAAAATAAAATGACCTTTGAATGGCCATCCATATCTTTTTTTGTTGTATTTGCTCCAAAAAAAATGAAGTAGTGTTCGAATTGTGATTAAGAAAAATCAAAAAAAAAAAAACACCAAAAATGATTGCGAGTTGTCTACAGTACACCGTAGAATAAGTAAGGTAGTTGCAGAAGGTGTTGTTGCAATTGTAGGCAACAGTAATCGGCATTTTGCTTTTGTTGGTAGGGCCAACGCTGTCAAATTCAACACAGTGTATACCAACAATAAAACCGAACCACAAAGTACACAAACAAAACACATTTGAATTTGACAAGGTCGGACCACAACAAGAAAAAAATTCAACAGCTGTTCTAACGCTACCACCAGTACTAAATACATCTTGGTACAGTCGTGTGTTTGTTGTTCGGCTTGAATCCGAGGGGTGTCGTAAAATGCGATTTTTGTTTGTGCATAGACAATGTACTTACTCGGGGATCACACACGGCAATTTTATTTGCGCAATTCCGGTGTTTATAGCAGAGAGAGGGGAAGAGCTTCCGTTCTCTTACTCTCTCTCTCTCACATGAACTCAAGAATTGCGCAAGTAAAATTGCCGTGTGTGATCTCCGAGTTATAGTTGCGATTGCTAATAATTTCTCTTAAAGCAAATAAAATAAAATTTTTCCTATGCAAATTCTGAGCTAAGGCAATCAATCCAAATCTATTGTTGATTTCGTCTTCATGTATTATGGATTTGCCGGTTGATGCTCACAGAAAGATCTGTGTGGTTTGCGATTTTTTGAGCAAATTCAATTACTGGTTTTAATAGCATCATTCCGAACAACCGCTGATGAGGGTTTGCATCTCAATCCTAAATGGTGTAATTCATTAAATTTGAGAAAACTTTTCCTGAAATATTAAGTTAAGAAAATATTAATTCTATTAGTGAACACTTCATAAAGTTTATGATCGTTTTCATAAAAGGAAAACCAAAGAATAAATGCATTAAAAGTATGAACAGTTTCATTACGACTTATGTCCGATTTCATGAAAAAGGAAACCAAAGAACAGTTTCTTTAAATTGATGAATATATTCGTTAAGGTTTATGAAAATTTTATCGAACTTTTTTTTTGCTTCCCAATGAATAATTTCCATAAAAGTTAGTATTTATGAAATATGATTCATAATTTTAATGAATTTATACTTTGGTTGCTTTTTAATGAAAAAGTTCATTACGAAGATGTAAGTTTTAATTAATAATATGTACCTTTTATTATGAGTGTACATGAAATGTTAACTTAGCTATAAAGACATGTAAAACAAAAGAGCTACAATTTATGGTCAATAATTTCTAACAGAGTTCGTATTTACCCCCCCGCCACCATGTATAACACATACACATCGTCGTGGGGAATGTGTAATGTACGTTTACCCATTACCCACAGGGTATGGGGAAAATAATGGGTAACTACCCATGAAAATGAGGAATTACCCATCACGATTACCCTCAGGGCAATGGGGAAAATAATGGGTAGCTACCCACGACAATTGGGAATTACTCATCGCGATTACTCATTACCCTCAGGGAAATGGGGAAAATAATGGGTAGCTACCCACAACGATGGGTAACGAGTAAACCATCCCCATTTTTGATCGAAAATATCAAAAAATTAGGAAAAATCTCTTTATCTCGGAAACGGAGCGTCCAATTGAAAAATAATCAGTATTTGCGGGTCTCTAAGGGGTTTTCATAAAGTGGTCCAATTCATATGGAAGAATTTTTTTTCGATAAATCGCCAAAATCAAAAAATCGGTAAAATAAAAAAGTGGCTATAATTCGAAAACGGTGCGGTCAATCGAAAAAATAATAAAAATTTTATCTCCAACGGAAGCTTTAACGAATGCGTGTCTCCAATATGGCATCACTTTTTTAAAAAAAAAATCGCTAAAAATAAAATTTTTTATACAAAAAATCGCTAAAACGCCCTTATGTTTATATCTCGGAAACGGAGCGTCCAGTCGAAAAAATAACCAATTTTTCCTGTTTTCTAAGGGGTTTTCTTAAAGTGGTCCACTTCGTATGGAAGAATTTTTTTTTCGAAAAATCGCCAAAAATAAGAAAATCGCTAAAATAAAAAAAGTGTCGATTTTCTTATTTTGGTGATTTTTCACAAAAAAAGTTCTTCCATACGAATTGGACCACTTTATGAAAACCCCTTAGTAACCTGCAAAAATTAGTTATTTTTTCGATTGAACGCTCCGTTTCGGATATATAAACGTGAGGGCGTTTTAGCGTTTTTTTGTATGAAAAATTTTATTTTTAGCGATTTTTTAAAAAAAACAGTGATGCCATATTGGAGACACCCATTGGTTAAAGTCTCCTTAGGAGGTAAAATTTTTATTATTTTTTCGATAGGAGGAACCGTTTTTGAGTTATAGCCACTTTTTTATTTGAGCGATTTTCTTATTTTGGCGATTTTTCGAAAAACAATTATTCCATACGAATTGGACCACTTTATGAAAACCCCTTAGTAACCTGCAAAAATTGGTTATTTTTTCGATTGAACGCTCCGTTTCGGATATATAAACGTGAGGGCGTTTTAGCGTTTTTTTGTATGAAAAATTTTATTTTTAGCGATTTTTTAAAAAAAAAAAATGATGCCATATTGGAGACACCCATTGGTTAAAGTCTCCTTAGGAGGTAAAATTTTTATTATTTTTTCGATAGGAGGAACCGTTTTTGAGTTATAGCCACTTTTTTATTTGAGCGATTTTCTTATTTTGGCGATTTTTCGAAAAACAATTATTCCATACGAATTGGACCACTTTATGAAAACCCCTTAGAAACCCGCAAAAATTGGTTATTTTTTCAACTGGACGCTCCGTTTCCGAGATATATAGATTTTTCCTAATTTTTTGATATTTTCGATCAAAAATGGGGATGGGTTACCCTGGGCAACCCATTACCCATCGTCGTGCGTAGCTACCCATTATTTTCCCCATTTCCCTGAGGGTAATGAGTAATCGCGATGAGTAATTCCCCATTGTCGTGGGTAGCTACCCATTATTTTCCCCATTGCCCTGAGGGTAATGGGTAAATGTGATGGGTAATTCCTCATTTTCGTGGGTAGCTACCCATTTTTTCCCCATACCCTGTGGGTAATGGATAAACAATCGCTACCCATTCCCCACGGCAATAATAATGGGTTACCCTGGATAACTCATTACCCACGAAATACGAACCCTGATTTTTAACACTTACATTTTCTCAGTTTCAAACTTGAAAATTCCCCATTTAAATGGTTCGTCATTTAAATGTCAGTTATTATGAACATATTTGTGAGCTTTTAAAGTGAGCTTTTAAATGCAGCTTGTGACACTCGCCCTTAAAGTGTTAATGCTAATAATGCTCCCATTAAGACATGTTTCACAAAGGCAGGCTACAATTTAAACCAATCATCATAAATATATTTGAATATTTTTAAAAAGTTCCGATAAAAATTTCTTTCTAAATTTGAGCTTTGTAATTGTTGCAAACTCAAACTCAAGTACTGTATGAAAAATATTTGACATTTTATAAATATGCGGATTTTACGAGGTATGCCAGGACCTTCCAGGTTTGAATGAAACCCCTTATTTAATTTAAATATTTCCGACATTTAGTTTAAGTTTCATATTCATCATTTAAAAGCTCAGCTTAAAAACTCAAAGAAAATTTACACATTGAATCATATTTAAACGACAAACATCGGGCATCGTTCAAATAGAGAACGGCCAGCTGTAAAACTAACTCTTAGCCAGAATAGTTCATTTAACAAATTTTATTTATTTAATTTTATTTATTTAAAAATTAACCAAAGATTATTCTAATTTAAATTATTGTCAATCACTGTTGTTTCATCAATTCAGCGGCCGTCTTAGTTTGTTAAACCAGTACAATAGTTCAACTGTGTTGACAAAAAAAATTTAAAAAAAAAACTCTTACATAAAACAGGAAGACTGATTTGAAACCAAAGTTCCTAATTGGGTTAATAATATTTACTGGGTTTGACAACTAAGCGCCGCTGGTTCAAAAGTATAGTTAGCATAGTTTTCATTTTTTGTTGTTGGTATTGTATTTAATAAACATCAAAAAATCAATAATAAAAAAAAACTACACATTTAATGGAGAATAAATGACTGCTTTAGATTTTAAGTATCCAAAATACAAGTTACAAAAAACCGCTTGAGAATTAAAGCCATTGAAGTGATAAACTTTAAGTCAGCACAACGAAATTCACATACAAACTTTCACAAATTTTAAATTCTGTTTTTAAATTTATATTATTTTCAATCTAGTTTAAAACATTTAGCAAAAGTTTAACTTTAATGTCTATTAAATCACTACTTAAAATTAAAAAAAAAGATAAAAGTTGGGGTGACAATATCGCATGTGCCAGACATTTCATCAAATTTTTAAAACTAGCCGGGTGGCAACATTGGCGGAAGTTTTACAATTCCCACAATGGATATTCCAAACTGTGTTTATAACGGGTTTTTCAATAAGAGCGCTACAAAAGTTTTTTTAAATAAAACAAAACCGGTTTTAGATACCAATGAAATTCTTTATTCCTGTGAAAGTACGTTCGATGCCATTACGTATGGAACTCGATTTCTTTTGCATGGCCACCACGGGCACGCTTGCAGAAGTCCAGACGCTGAACCCAATTTTCGACGGTTTTCAAGCATAAATAGGCCGATACTGCTGCAATTTCACGTTCGATATTCGTACGAAGTTCATCAATCGTCGCTGGCTTGTTGGCATAGACCATAGACTTGACGTAGCCCCACAGGAAATAATCTAAAGGCGTCAAATCGGACGACCGAGGCGGCAAATCGACTGGGCCATTTCGTGAGATAACACGTTCACCAAACTTGGTTTCCAATAAATTGATTGTGGCATTCGCTGTGTGGCTTGTGGCGCCGTCCTGTTGGAACCACATGTCCTACCAGTGCATATTATTCAATTGGGGCCAAAAATTTTCGGTTATCATTGAACGGTAGCGATTCGCATTCACAGTAATGTGCCGGTCTTGATCATCACGGAAGAAGTACGGCCCAATGACGCCGCCGGCCCATAAACCGCACCAAACCGTAATTTTTTCGGGATGCAATGATGACCCATGGATTACGTGTGGATTGCTGTCTGACCAATAACGCACATTTTGCTTATTGACGAAGCCATTCAGCCAGAAATGAGCCTCATCGATGAAAGTGATTTTCCGATGAAAATCCGAATCATTTTCAAGTTGTTGCTCAGCCCAATTCACGAACATACGACGCTTATGGTGGTCAAGCGGCTTCAGTTCTTGCGTCAATTTGATCTTGTAAGGCCAAGATCTTTTCGCAAAATTCGCCACAACGACGTCACAGAGATGCCCAACGCTTGAGAACGACGTGTGAGAGACACATTTGGGCTTTCTAGAACTGAAGCCTCAGCGCCAGCAATATTCTCGACACTACGGGCACTTCTTTGTCTCACTGGCACGGGAACATTTTGTACTGTGCCTGTGGATTCAAATTTTTCCACTAGACGCTCAATTGTTGATCTGATAGGACGATTATGACGACCATAAATTGGGCGTAGCGCTCTTAAGGTTGAGGCCACTGACTCCAAATTTCGGTAGTAAATTTTAATAATTTCGACTCGTTGGTGGCTCGTATATCTTTCCATGATGAAATGGCAAACCTTACTGAAGAGAAATGTCAAAAGAGCGGAATAAAATATGGCGTCGTTTGCTGTCCCTATCGATTTACTTTTGTAGCGTCTCTGTTGAAAAACCCTTTACTAGAGCATGGTAAAATGAGTAAGGTAAACTCGTTAGAACAGCTGATTTCAATATATTTCTTGCTTAGGTGTTTCTCTTATGTCAAATTCACCTGCATTTTGTTTGTGTACTTTTTTGTTTACTTTTACAGTAGATACACACATGAAGAAAATTTGACAGATTATGGATACCAAACAAAAACAAAATGCCTGTGTTTGTTGTAACAATTCCTAGTGCGTTTACCTTACTCATTTTACCATGTCCAAAACCGAAACCGATTTACCGCGATGTTTGCTATTAGACGTGTGCCGGGTTTTTAAAAAAGTAATTTTGAACAAACCGAAAACCGGTTATTAGACAGCGGTTAACACAGATTTTAATCAATTTGTGTTGATATCCTTAAAAAAAAATAAATAAGAAATTATATGATATACGAATTTTGATGAAATTTTGTATTATGAAACATTATTTCTTTCAAATATGATTTTATACTTCAATACGCTTAAACTGACATTTCCCAACAATTTTTTTTATTAAAACTTCCAAATTTTTTATGACTGGAATAAGAATTAATTGAGCTTTTCTAACATTTGATTATTTCAAAATTTTAAATTATTTTATAAATAATTGTTTTAAAATTATGACCTGTTTTCATAAAACGAATCGACCAAAACAACAACGGAAATAAATAGGATTTCATGGGTCAAATGAGATAATTCGTTGAGAAATTTGTTAAAGGAACGTTTTAAGCACGAATATCCGAAAAAAACTAACACATCTGACCTGTAGTACTCGTATTATTTACGTTTTAACTTTGGCCGACTCGTTCGTTCGTTGGAATTCATTTTATGAAAACAGGCTATTAATAAAATGTTCATATATCAAAAACTCTTTCAATTTTCGAATTTAAATCAGTTTGATGTGAATTTGAACAAAACTTTTCAATTTTATAACAAATACGCATTCCAAATGGGAATATACTTTAAAATTTAATTTTAAATTAAAACGTGATTGTCAAATTTAAATAGAGTTGTAAAATGTTGAGTTGTAAACAGAGTTCGTATTTCCCCCCCCCCCCCCCCCCCTCATGAGTAACCCATACACATCGTAGAGGGGAATGTGTAATAAACGTGTACCGATTCCCCACAGGGTATGGGGGAAATAACGGGTAATTACCCACGAAAATCGGGAATTACCCATCACGATTACACTTTACTCTCAGGATAATGGGTAGTTACCCACGGCGATGGTTAATGGGTTACCCGGGGTAACCCATCCCAATTTTTGATCGCAAATATGATAAAATTAGAACAAATTTCTATTTCTCAGAAACGGAGCGTCCAATCGGCAAAATAACCAATTTTTGAGGGTTTCTAAGGGTTTTTCATGAAGTGGTTCAAGTCGTATCGAAGAATTGTGCGTATGAAGTGCTTTTTATTTGTAAAGTAAAGTTTTACATAAAGTGCTTCAATTGGTATGGAGACATTTTTTTTTCAAAAAATCGCCAAAATAAGAAAATTGTTAAAATAAACAAGTGGCTATAACTCGAAAACGGTGCGTCAAATCGAAAAAATAATAAAATATGTACCTCCACTGTACGCACATTTTCCGAGTTATAGCAACTTGTTTATTTTATCGATTTTCTTATTTTGGCGATTTTTAAAAAAAAATGTTCCGAGTTATAGCCACTTTTTATTTTTAGCGATTTTCTTATTCTGGCGATTTTTTGAAAAAAAATTTTTCCATACGAATTGAAGCATTTTATGTAAAACCCTTGGTTGGTTGGTTGGTTGAAAAGGCTGCAGGACAGAACGCTGTCTAGCACAGTTAAGCTAAAGAAGCCCATTGTGATACCTGCAGTTTCCTCTATAACTATTGACTAGTCGTCTAGCCAATTTGCCCTTTCAATGAATTTGTCTATAAGACCTACAGGAATATCCTGTTGGGCTATGGTGCTAACTAGATGTGTTCCGAATATCCTACTTCTCAGTCTTGCCAGAGCAGGGCAATCCAAGAGAGGGTGTTTCGCCGTTTTCTCGTCCTCTTCCATGCAGCATCTACAGAGAGTGGAGTTTCTATGTCCCAATCTTAGGGCGTGTTTTCCTACAAGACAATGTTCCTATCATTGTGGACAACCTGCCTGTCGGCAAGTTAAGTACTTGCCTAGTCCTCTTCCTGTCCACCTGTGGCCAGAGGACCCTGGCTTGTGTGCAAGTTGAAGTAAGTCTCCACTTGTCCTTGAACATATTATCGGCCCACTGCCTGATCTGCAAACGGCAGGTAGAGATTGGCATACTAACACCTTCTTTTGCCGGAAGAACCTGTGCCGTAGTATCCTGTCTAGCTAACGCATCCGCTACGCAATTACCTGGAATGTCGCTGTGTCCCGGTACTCAGATGAGCCTGATGTCAAAATACTCTGCAATCACCCTAAGGGATGAGTGGCATTTTTTCACCGTCAGGGACGTAGCAAAAATGGGTTCCAGGGATTTTATGTTAGCCTGGCTGTCTGTGTAGATACATATTCTCCGGAGGGTTGTGACACTACTTTTCAGTAGTTCAGCAACCTCCAGGATGGCGGTAATTTTTGCCTGAAATAAACTACAGTGATCAGGCAACTTGAAGGAGATATTTACATTTAGGTCCGGCGAATGGACCCCATAGCCTACTTGCTCGTCCAACTTTGATCCATCCGTGAAAAATCTGATACTACTGGTGTCCCCTTCCAGTGACTTTTCCCAGGTATTCCTGTTCGGAATAGAAGTCCTTAGATTTGTCGCTGGTAGAAGGTAGGGGATACATTAGTCCGTTTTTACGGGAATAGAGTTGATCCGGTGTAGTAATTCACAGTGTCCGGAATGCCCCGATATCAAAACGCCACAATCTCTGATTCCTACCAGGGATGTAGCGGCTGTCGATTCGGCCATTATATCAGGAGTACAAATGTTCAGGACAGCACTAAGTGTAGTACCTAACGTCGTGTCCATTGCCCCACTAACGCTAATCAGTGCTGATCTATGAATTTTCATCAAGGAATTTCAGAATATATTTCTTATGGAGGGACCTCCACCAAACTACGATGCGATAGAGAAGTATTGGTCTGACTATTGCCGTATAAATCCACATGGTGATCTTAGGAGGCAGTCCCCAGCGCTTTCCTATCGCCCCTTTACAGCAATAAAGAGCAACAGACGCCTTTTTCACCCTCTCCTCCACATTCGGTTTCCACTACAGTTTTCTGTCGAGAATTATTCCCAGATACTTGACCTTTTCCGTTCACTGTAATTGCACCCCCTTAAATGAAGGCAGTTCAAATGGGGGTATTTTATATTTCCGAGAGAACAAGATAAGCTCGGTTTTAAGTGGGTTAAATGATAGTCCGTTGTTAGCGGTCTAGTTCGTAATCAGACTAATTAGGCTGGTTGTACGAATGCTAAGTAAATTGAGGTTTCTACCCGTACAGATGATAGCAATATCATCGGCATAGGCAAGGATCTGACATTCGGCCCTGTCCAATTCAAGAAGCAGTTCATTGACAGAAGTTAACCATAATAGTGGAGAAATAACTGCCCCCTGCTGTATCCCCCTGTTAGGCGTGTCACTAAGCTGTCGACTCCTAGATTCTATAACGACCTAAGAATCGCTGAAGGTTGAATGTTATTGAAGGCTCCCACGATGTCCAGGAAGGTCCCCTGAGCGAAAACCTTATTCTCGAGAGAGTTTTCTATTATGCTTACAATAGAGTGGAGAGACGTCTTAATTGACCTGCGCTTGATATAGGCATGCTGAGAACTTGATAGTAGATTCTGTGGAAGATTACTTCGAACATGAATGTCCAGTAACCTTTTAAATGTCTTAAGAACAAAGGATTGTCTGATTGGTCTGCCTCCAACCAACTACAAGTTAGGTATAGTATGTAAAACCCTTAGGAATCGGCAAAAATTGGTTATTTTTTGATTGGACAATCCGTTTCCTAGATATACAATTTTTTTTTAATTTTTTTATATTTTCGATCAAAAATGGGGGTGGGTTACCCTGGGTAACTAATTATTATTTCCCCATTATTTTCCGCATTACCCTGAGGGTAATGGGTAATCGCGATGGGTAATTCGCCATTGTCGTGAGTAGGTACCCATTATATGCCCTATACCCTCTGCGGCAATAATAATGGATTACCCTGGGAAATACGAACCCACTAACTACGAACCCTAATTTTAAACACGAATAAGTGTATGCAATGGTCGCTAAACAATTGCATTGTAAGTGCTACAGGTTTATTTAATTTAAAACAAATAAACCTAAAAACCCCGTTCCACCGGTTTTTTCCAAAATTAAAAACCGAAAACCGGTTTCTTGTACAACTGATTTTTCGAACAAACCAAAACCCATCTTCCGGGGGTTGGACACTCTAGTTAATACAACTGTGTGAAACTCAACCACCATATAGTTTCGTGTTGCATTCTTTGGAGCGCATGTTATGGCTAATATGGGTTTCAAAAGATTTACGCAAGATTTAAATTGTGGATCATTTTTGCGACAAAGTTTTGTTGTTGGAAAGAGCAGACAGCAAACCAGAAACACAGAAGAACAATTCGTTTTCAATATAGAGAAAAATTTTAAAAATAATTACCTTTTTCTGCAGATGTATTTCTCATATTTCAGAATCAGAATACCAACGATTAATTTTTTTTTAACCAACACGCAGGGGATGGCCCCTATAAATGCAGTGCATTGTGTTGGTAATGGCAAATTGAAGTAGTGGAGGATGGAAAGAGGGAGTAGTGTCTGTTAGCATTTGCTTTGAATCTTTTTATGTCACAACTGGTGGGAAATACACATTTCGACGATGCCCAAGGGAGGCAATAGAGTTGGTCCCCTATCAACACCGTCGCTCTCCTTTGGACACTGTCGAGAAATTCCAATTATTGAAAAACAAATACAGACACATCGTGTCCCTGTTGTTGAGGATTTTTAATAATAATCGAACCATTCTTCTTCAAAAATGTAACTGGTCAGGCATTAACAGTTAAAGGGGATAGTCTAAGATTTATGCCAACGACTGGAAGGAGGAAATTCAGCGCTTTAGCTTTTGGGGCACCCATATAATCCAAAAACAAATTTTTAGTAATCCCTTCTTCACTTAACTACTTTCCGATAGCTCACTTAACTACAAGATGAAAAAATCGGCCCCAGCAACATATTGCAGGAACCATGTATATGTTTGCAAACATTGTTTCATGAATTGAAGATCTGTTTTTCTTTGTTGTCTGTCACGTTTTTCTCTTCGGCACTTTCCAACAAGCAAAGCCATATCTTGGGTAAGAAAAACCTATATTAGAACCTATTAATCATTGTGTCTCCAACATGTAATATTGAAAGCAAAAACTGTGTGTTTGGTCACAAGTATACTATATTTACGACAAGCGACAAACGCGTTATATTTGCATCCAAACAACAACAAAAATACACATTTTTCAGCGTGTAGTGTTAGCTAATCGTTGAAGGAGAACAACTTTTATATTGTAAAACAATTTTTAAAAATTATCAATAAAAAACTCGAGCAAAAATAAAAAATGTATTTCATTGGAAAACTATAGTTGTTTTTCTCTATTCTCCACGATTTAACTGTCATTCTATTTTCTGGCCCCAAAGGATAAAAATCGGGCTCGGGTGCGTGTTCTAAATTGAGTTGAATTTTCGTTTAGAGAAGTCTTATCACTGGAAAAGAATATTTCTTTTTCAAATCATTTATGCTATATTTTTTTCTTTCACTTTATAATTGTCGAAAATCGCCTCACCCAATTTAAAGTTTGTCACTTCACGGCAAAAATTCTCAACATGTACATATATACAATAAATTTCCCCCGAAATGCATTCTAAACGACATCATATACATACATAATTAAAAACAAAAGTATTTCATAATCGTATTTCTAGCAAAACAATAATTAAGTTGTAATTAACTAAACATTGCCAGATTGCTTTAATCTAATACCCAAACCGATACACGTCATAAAAAGCTCTTCATCACACAGAGTTGTAATGGACTTATAACTTATTATTTTATTTTTTCAAGCTCAACACCATTCTATATCTCTACTAAATGCAGATTTAGTTTTAAAAAATTAAGTTTGACAAAATGCATTCCTATGGATTCTGGTAAACCGTTTGGGTATTTCAGATCTAGCTACACATCCTCATCCTTACTCATAAATATATAAGTATTCAATGTTTTTACTAGATAAGCCCCGTATTCAGTTCTAACGAAATTTTCGTAAGAAATTTTGTCATTTATCTCTAAACGGAATATTTTGTTGCCAAGAGTTATCACCTATCTTTAGATTTACCTTGCAAATATTTCATTTCTAGTTACTCTACACCCTCTACTTTATTTATAACGCATGTGATGTGACTTCTGACTGCTAAAATTTACGAAATGTCAAAATTCCAGTCCCAAAGAATAATCAAACAATTGTTTTTCGTACGAACCCTTCAGAAAAAGTTAGTAGTGCTGGAATACTTTTCGAGTACTCGCCAAACGGGTGCGCCTACTCTGTCTTCATTTCCCCGTTAATGCTTTCAAGTGCTGATTTTAATATTGGACTGTGATACGAAAACCAGCACTCGCTTTTCCATCACTTTCAGAGTAGTCCACGAGTGCAGAGTTTGGGAGTACCTTTCCACCAATCGCCTTTGAAGCAATCCACGAGTAGGTAGTTTGTTAGTAAATTGGTATTGCGAAAAATTAAAGAATGCAGATTTTGTTTTGCTACTCTTCGTTGGAAGCTGCGTTTATTCATTTTTCTAGTTTTTCCTTACGTACTTTTTATTTGTTTTAATCAACGAATTTCCGACACAATTTTTTTCACCACTAAACATCAATTTCACAACCAAACAATTGTTGACAGTTACAAAGACGATTTACAATTAGACGACCAGAAGATGTGCGCAACTTGGCAACCCTGGTAAAAGAGAACCAAAAAGTGCTACGAGTTCACTCAAACGCATTTCTCTCTCGCGTCATATCTTGCTTATTTCATACTTTTTAGTTTATGTAATTTTGCTTCAACATGGTTGGAATTTGTATAGTTATATACAATAAAACTATCAAAAAGCTGCTCGTGTATGGAAATATTCAATGAAGAGAGTAGGAGAGAGAGTAGAGAAGTAATAGGGTTTCACTCGTTTTGTTTGTTGGCATTTGAGTGAAGAGAAATTTTGACTGTCTACGTGTACATCGTTTTTGACAGTTACAAAGACGATTTACAATTAGACGACCAGAAGATGTGCGCAACTTGGCAACCCTGGTAAAAGAGAACCAAAAAGTACTAGGAGTTCACTCAAACGCATTTCTCTCTCGCGTCATATCTTGCTTATTTCATACTTTTTGCAAAGTTTATGTAATTTTACTTCACCATGGTTAGAATTTGTATAGTTATATACAATAACACTATCAAAAAGCTGCTCGTGTATGGAAATATTCAATGAAGAGAGTAAGAGAGAGAGTAGAGAAGTACTAGGGTTTCACTCATTTTGTTTGTTGGCATTTGAGTGAAGAGAAATTTTGACTGTCTACTTGTACATCGTTTTTGACAGTTATTAACAGCGTTGCTAACTTATGTATATTTTGGTAGTGTTGCCGGCTTAAAAAAACGAGTACAGTATTTGCGAGTAGTCTACCAGTACTTGCCGCCCGTCTATAAATTGTATCCATTGCCACTACTGACTTTTACTGCAGTACAGCACCACTCGCCAGGCGTCAATATCTCCACGATCTTCTGCAGGGAAATAACTTTGGCGCAACAACCCTGTAATTGATTTTGCCTTCGAAATGAGTACCAAGCAAGTGAAAGGTGAGCGAAATTTTCGGTTCATGAAATTTTCGTTAGCTTTTATACATGTACTTCTTATGGCAACAACAATTACATAAAAACTGAATACCGGACTTAAACGGAGAATTTTTTACAGAGAGTTACCACCTATCACATATTTACCTTGCAGAAATTTCATGTGATAATTCCTCTACTTGCTCCATTTTAATTTTAACGCATGTTTTGTTCATTTTTGTTTATCAAAACAATCGAAATGTCAACGTTCCGATCCCAAACAATTATCAAACAATTGTTTTCGTACGAAATAACTTTGGGATAACAGCCCAGTAATGGATTTTGCTTACGACATTTTCGCAATGATGCCATTTTTTGCCATTTATCTCTAAACGGATAATTTTTTGGCGGAGAGTTACCAACTAACTTTGATTTGCCTTGCAAATATTATTTTATAACTCGACAAAAACATTATTATTAGTGGTAAGGGGAGAGGAGAGGGGGTACAAACTTGAAGTTGGTATTCTTCTTAAGGTCCTCTACATTTCTTACTCAGAAGTCAAACTTCAATTTTGAAGCGTTCTGCCTCTAATTCAGTCTCAAAAATTTTACAGTTGTTGACATCCCAGCAAACTTTGGGGTCAAATATCTCGAAATTTTGACGTGGTGGAGAAAAACGGGAAATGCCATTAGATTCAGCGTATCAAAATTATGCAGGTTCGCTATGTTTCACTCAGTTCAGATTTTTGGTCACACACAGTGTTATCAATCCATTGTTGTTGTACGAAATAACTTTAGAACAACAACCCTGTAATTGATATTGTTCAGAAAGTTATTGCATAGAGCTAAGTACCAAGCAAAAGTGAACGAGATTTTCGGTTCACGTAATTTTTACCGCAGAGAGTTACCACTTATCTCTGCTTTAGCTTACAGATAGTTCATGAATAATTAATCTTCATAAATAATTTCTTTCATTTGTCAAAAGTATCGAAATGTCAAAATTTCCGTCTGAAACAATTATCGACCAATTGTCTTCGTATGAAATATAAAGTATCCACAGCGTTGATGAAACAGTCCTGTAATTGATTTTTTACATGAAAATTTCGCCCCAGCTCTAACCACCTTACATTTCTTTTTTACAGAGGTCACCTCTCTTAGTGCGGGCGACACCTTCGAGTATTAAGCCATGAAAATGCTTTTAAAAATCCTGTTCCGAACCTGTATAACTGTAGATCCCGCAGTGAGTATAAAGCTAGAAAGCTCAAAGTTCACTGGTTGTGAGAAGCTCTCCCCAATCTCTTCATGGGTTTTAATGGAAAACCATTTTTTTACTTCTTATGGGATCGAAAATTTCCAATAAGCCGAAACCGGTCTTCAAATAAACTTTGAATGACCGATGTTCACTATTTAAATGGCAACTGTTGTGAGCTTTTGCTCAAGCTCAAAAATTGTTTAAATTAAAATACATTTAATTGACGAATATCGAGCATTTATAGTTCATTTAAGTTAAGAATTAAATTTCAGTACCAACAACACGTTGAAAAAAGGCCCCAGCAACATTACGCAAGAACCATGTATATGTTTGCGAACATTGTTTTCATGAACTGAAGATTTGCTGTTTCTCTGTTGTCTGTAACGTTTTTGTTTTCAGCATTTTTCATCAAAGAAAGCCACATTTGGGTTACAAAAACATATATTAGAAACTATTAATCATTGTGTCTTTAAAATGTAATATTGTGTAGCAAACACAATGTGTTTGGACACAAGTATGGTATATTTTTGCCACAAAGTACAAGCACGTTATATAAGCATTCAAGCACCAAAATAGACAGATTTTTCAGCGTGTTTAAATCTCAGGCTTAGGGCGAGTTTCACAATTGCTATTTAAGAGTCCAATTCAAAAGCTCACGAAAAATTTGCATACAAATGGCCAGTTTCACAGTTGAAAATTCTCCATTTAAATATACTTTAAATGCCCGATGCTTGTCATTTAATATGAAAATTGTTTGTGAGCTTTTAAATGACGATTGTGAAACTCGCCCTTAATGAGATTTTAATGACAAAAAACAGGCATTTAAAATTAATTTAAGTGGAGAATGACCAACTGTGAAACTGAGCCTTAATGGTTCAATTTAAATCAATGAGAATATTCATGTAAAATATTGTTTTCCTTGGCAACAACCAACCAATTGAACCAGTTGAGGCGAAAATGTTTTCGACTTAATACCTCAATCTATGGCAATGGAAATAATTTGTATTCTTCAGGAAAAGCTGTTTTCAATAAAAAAAAAAACCAATGAGTGTTCGAACTCACGGGCAATGTGTTAACAGCTTTTTGTTACACGGTACCTATTCGATTTCTATGAAAACATTAGTAAATGTTACATTGGAAAATAAAAAACCAGTAGTTTTTGTGCTGAATGCTCTTTTGCTATTGTCCTTTCTTTTTTCTTACATCTGCTTTAACATTAGATGTAATATTGTTACAATAAATAAAGCAATATTTAGATCACTGAAACAGAGCGACGACAAAAAGTATTGAATAGTATAGAGAACTTATTGCACTCTATTTCCGCTCTCATATAGAGAGTCTGAGTAAAAGAGCATAAACGAGTCTTATTCTCTTTCCAGAATATTTCAATATGAATACACCATTTCGACAATGTTATTACATAAAACAATACAAAAAGCATAAATGTTTAAAAAGGCATCAACGTTTCACATCAAAATTATGAATGAACCAAGTTATGACAAAAAGAGAGTAATACGTTTTGAATTATTTGCCAGATGTCGCCAGTGCTTTTGAGTCATACAATTCGTTCCATAAGTTCTCTATACTATTGAATACTCTTTGGCGACGACGACCCGTTTGTTTGCTCACTGCCGCTACATCAATACTATCAGACTTATTTTCAGGCAGAGACTATTGTTGTACAATAACCACGTATGTGATGCTAACGCTGTGTGTTGTTTACATGTGTTCACTTTGATAGATTGCCCTACCCGTGCCTATAGATGTTAATGCAACACAAAACACAACCTCGCCATAAAAATCTTAGGATATTTTGCAAAACAAACGTTTTACCGATATCTAGACCATCAACGCTCCAACGATTTTCAAATTTAGTTTAAACGTCCATTACAGCTCTGTTGCAGTCGAGAGCAACTACAACATCATAAAAGGGTTTCTAGTTATTTAAATAAAAATGATTTATCAATTATTATAATTACTATATAATACATATAGAGAACATAGCTTAAATCATAATATACATATATAAATCATAGATTATACATTACGTACATACCACATAAGGCCAGGTATTTTTGCTTGCTTTGTTTTGAATAAAAGCAAGAAAACATATGACAATTTTGAAAATTTATTTAAATTTAAATTAGGCACTTGATTATTTTATTCTATTCCATTTTTCTTTGTCACTCATATCACTCATATATAGTATTATAAACAATTTTTGTTTGCATAAAATAACTATAATTTGATAATGTAATACGAATCTTTTGTACTTCAAATGAATAACAAACCAACAAAAAAAAAAGCTTACGGCAGATAAAAGATAAGAACAAAAATTATTAAAATTTCCTTTGTTTTAATTTTAGTAAAATCACTGAACAAACAATGCAAGTGAATGTGGGAAAGGTGAGTTTGTTGTCAGTATCAAGGGCATTTCACTTTCTTCTATTACAAGTCACAGTCGTTTGCCTTATATGTATATGTTTCTATAGTTGGCCCTTTCAGTATGGACACCTTATCAGCACTTGACAATGTATAGGTTATCAAACGAACAAGAATTGTTTCAAAAAACATGTGTCATAGTTGTCTATAAAAAGCTGACACTGAAATGATTTTAATTCAGGGAATATTGATTATGAATTCTAGAGTTCTTTTGGAAAAACAACTTAACAACAACTGGTGGGTAAAATTTGCTGCTGCAAGATCATGATGCGGAACATCCGGAAATATAAGCATGTTTTTCCACTATCTAGGTAAAAATAGGTAAATAGGATAATGACGAAAATGATCGTTCATAACACTCCTAAGGCGCCCGTTGAAAAATAGGATAATGGAAATGGATCGTTAAGAAAATATACTTTTTGTAAAATGTTAAACTGCTTTTCGAACTTCCCTCGTAGTTAGATGAAATGCAACATTGCTGCCATCCAGTACCACCTGTTAATAGACTACTGTCAAATTTTGAGCAAGTTCCGTCATTCACTTTGCGTTTAAAAGCTGTTCAAAACATACAACCTCGTGCATTTTTTTAAAAATGGAAAAAAGTGTATTTCGAGTGCGCATTAAACATTAATTTTTGCAAAAAAAAACCGTCAATCAAACCAAGGAATAGCTTGATAAATACTATGGGGACTCTGCACCATCGATTTCAATGGTGAAAAAGTGGTTTTCTGACTTTCGTTGTGGTCGCACAAGATAATAAGCAAAAACTAACTGCCTTCTAAGGGTTAATAATGAATTTTGTCATTTTGCTGTTTCCATTAAAAATCGTCCACATAATATAATGAATTTTGTCATATTTCATCTTTTATCTAGCACTTTGGCTAAGATTTGTGTTTTGGAGTGTTAGGACACATACAGTGAAATTTTATGGCGATAATTTTTGTAAAACATTTTGATCACGCCCTGCGTCATTTTGGAGCAGTTTTTTGCGAGTTTTCAAAAAATAAGTAAAAATTATGGTTATATGTGACAGTTAGAGGGTTAATTTGTTCTACAAAAATGTTTACCTGAATCTTTTCTATAAAACTTCTGAACATATTTTGTAACTCAGAAGTAAGGAACACACAATTATGCATGCCGATATGTTACAACGAGTCGAAATTATTAAAATTTACTACCGAAATTTGGAGTCGGTGGCCTCAACTTTAAGAGCGCTACGTCCAATTTCTGAATTCTGAATTTCTTTTCTGGCTGAATGGCTTCGTCTATAAGCAAAATATGCGTTACTGGTCAGACAGCAATCCACACGCAATCCATGAGCCATCATTGCATCCCGAAAAAATTACGGTTTGGTGCGGTCTATGGGCCGGCGGCGTCATTGGGCCGTACTTCTTCCATGATGATCAAGACCGGCACATTACTGTGAATGCAAATCGCTACCGTTCAATGATAACCGAATATTTTTGGCCCCAATTGGATAATATGGACTTGGAGGACATGTGGTTCCAACAGGACGGCGCCACAAGCCACACAGCGAATGCCACAATCAATTTGTTGGAAACCAAGTTTGGTGAAGGTGTTACCTCACGAAATGGCCCAGTCGATTGGCCGCCTCGGTCGTGCGATTTGACGCCGTTAGATTATATCCTGTGGGGCTACGTCAAGTCTGTGGTCTATGCAGCAGTATCGGCTGATTTATGCTTGAAAACCGTCGAAAATTATTGAAAAACCCGTTATATTTTTTTAGACCTTTTTACCAGAATAACAGAACCCCATCATTTTGAAAAAAATCTAATTTTGTCTCACAGTGTAATTAGCCCCGAGCTCATCTACACTGTGACACTGGACAGTCCGTGGAGTTGGAAAGTTTCTGATAGCCATTCACTCGGGGGTTGCCCAAAATGGTTCCTTCATTGGGCATTCCAAGCACCTCACTATTTCCATGTACTATGTCTTGGGCAATGGCTTTATGGGAAATCTCCGTTTGCTAACTAGAGTGAGAAGGCGAAACAAATGAGCAGCCTAATTGGATATGTGATCACTGATACGTCTCAGACTTATTAAGTGACCCTGTCACTGAAGCCCTTCGAACTAGTGGACATATTCTTCTGCTCTTTGAAGGCGGATGAGCCAACACCCCTGGCGAACGGCGGATCAAAACTGAAGAAACCAAAATCAAAATGCGACTCACTGCATTCTGGCCAACGTCTGATCCATAATGGGCGTCTGAAATATGGGCATTCTGGTAGTACGACGGTGGGCTGGGTTTGAAAAATCTCACTCTGCTGCTAGAGCAGAATACTCCCCCGCCTGAGGACCCAGAAGTGCCGTGGAAGCACATCTCGGATTCTTTGGAAACCACTGCAATGATTGAACTTGGCTATCAAAAACCGCAGAAGGGTAAGACATGGTACGACGAAGAATGTCGCATTGTAACTGATGAAAAAGACGCTGCACGTATGGCAACGAAACAGTCAGTTACAACGCTTGCTGCGAATGAGCGGTACAAGAGGTTGAAAACCCAAATATTTAGGTGGAATAAAAGGCAGTGGGAGCAGAGAGTAAGTGAAAAGACCAAAATATACAGGATGAATAATGAATCCCGAAAATTTTTCCAGAGAAGATCGAATAACGGGCCGAAAAATGGGCTACCCTCCTGCAAGGACGAGAATGGGAATCTGGTGGAAGATAGCAGTGTGTGCTTAAAATATGGAGAGACCACGAGAAGTAGCATTAAACTGTATAAAACATTTGTAGCAAATCAGCACAATCCACAGAATTATTCAAAATACGATGAAGAAATATTAATAAGACCAAATATTTCTTCTGGATTTTAAAGACATGACTCTCATAAGATGGAAGTAAACTAGGAAAGTTTAAAGAGCTTAATGCAAATTTTGTTTGTTAATGTTTGTGTTTAATGTTAGTTTATAGTTTTATGCATGCTGCTTATAATCGCTAAGCTCCCTTATACAGTGGTCGTAATATTACTTTAACAGGGAATTCTGTTTATGGTCAATTCATCTGCTGTCTTAAGCAACAAGTACCATTCTGCTGTCAATTCATCTGCTGTTTTATACCCTTTTCACATTTACCGCGTTTTAGCTGAAACGCCGGCGTTTCGCTCTCTTTCGATGATTTCAGCGAAACACACTTTAATTGGCACTTATTTCCATACAAAAAAAACGCAAACTTTTTACTGTAGTTTGTTTGGAACCACAGTAAAAATGAGAGAGAGCACAGTGTTGTACTCCAATAGTAGTTAAAAAAAGGAGTAAAATTAAAAAATTTCCATTGCTGGTTCAAAGCAAATGTCAGAAAAATGAGGGAAAACAAATCTGTTTGTTTATATTTCTAGTTTGTTTTGTGGTGGTAAGTACTTATTGCAATGTGATTTATGAATATAATCATTTATATCTTTGAATGCATTCATTGCGTTAACATACAATGATATAAATTCTAATATTATAAAAATTACATTAATTTTTTGATATTATTTTATATTTCTTTATTCACAAATGTGCGTTTGTGTTGTTTACAGTCAATACAGAAAACACAAAACAGAAATGAGAAATGTCACATGAAACCACAGTAGTTAACAAAAGCACAATGTGAACACCATGGTTTCGAAATGATCTCAAGAGAGCGAAACGCCGGCGTAACAGCTGAAACGCGGTAAATGTGAATAAGCTATTAAGCAACGAATACCACAAAATGCAAAAAATTATAATCTCCAGTCTCCAAATTAAATATGAGTTACCTACGACGTTGTTGTCCTCACTTATTTGGGCAGTCGATATGGCAACATCACGCCAAACGGTGTTATCATCCTAATAACTTATTACTGACAACAACCTAAAACAGCATTATCAATGCACGTTATTGTCTGGCCTAACCGTACTACCGTAATGACATGTTGATAAAACTGTGCTATACTGTAGCGACATCTATGATAGATGCGGAAAATCTCTTTAAATAAAAACAAAGACACATCATAGACACAAGATGTTGGAATAAGAAAATTATGGTTTGGTAAATAGATGGTGAATTTCTGTTAAAAGTTTAACAACATATTATTTTTATGTCGTCTGCCTTTTAAGGCTACCAGTTTTACATTAACTTACGAGTGCTAAAAAGCTACTTCGGAAAACAAATAAATCAAGTTTTTGTTTAAGAATATTGAATATTGAAACAACGCAATTATTAGTAATACCATATATTAATTTATACATACTCGTAGTTTTGCCAACTCGCTCATCGGTGTAATGATTGATAGGAAGCGAACTTGTGTTTGAACGTCAAGAGAAGAATTCTGTCGCTGAGGTTTGACAAACCATAGGTAGTAGGGCATTTCATCGAGTTCGAGATGCTTTTGTAGTTTACTCGTTGTTTGGACCAATACGGACAGAAATAAAAGGGAATGCGTATTTTCGTTCGATGCAAAGAACATAAAACATAATTTAGCTGTCATTAGTAGCAATCAAACACTATTTAAACTTAGATTGCTCAATGGTCTATAATCGGTTTGGGTAATTCCACAAAAAATCGACACAAAAATCAGTATTATCGAACCCGGCCACTTTTGATTGGTATATACAAGGTGGCGCAAAAGTAATCCTCCTATCAGAAAATGCTATAAATTTTGCGATTGGCCCCTAATGTCAGTTCTGTTTTGACATTTGTGTAGTAAACACATGCGAAATACACGTTAATAAACAATGTTACGCTACCCTGCTCCAGAACGCGGAATATTGCTGACTATTTATTTGACCAATAATCGGTCGGTGACTTTGGCACAACGTGAATTTCGTCGCAGATTTCCTGGCCGTCCAACGCCTACTGGTGAAACACTGCGACGTTTAGCCGCTCGCCTCGAAGAGACTGGCACAACACGAGATGATGCCAGGCGTGGCAGACCCCGGAGTAGCCGTTCTGCAGAGAATATTGCTGCTGTAGCCGAGGATGTCATGGAAGCGCCGTCGACATCGACCAGACGACGTGCCACGCTACAGAGCAATGATCAACGAGTTCTTTTTGCCGCAACTTGATAAATTGGGATTGGAAAACATGTGGTTCCAACAGGACGGTGCAACGGTACACACTGCACGTGCCACAACCGATATGCTGAAGGATGCATTTCCCGGGCGCCTAATCTCCCGTTTTGGCGATTTGCACTGGCCAGCAAGATCGCCTGATTTGACCGCTCCAGACTTCTTTTTGTGGGGCGTTTTGAAGTCGCGGGTTTATGTCAACAAGCCTCAGACTCTTGCAGCTCTTAAAGACAATATCCGTCAAGACTGTGAGGACTTATCGCCGGAAGTTTTGGCCAAAGTGATGGAAAATGCCATAAAAAGGGCTCAAATGACAATCAACTGTGGCGGCGGCCATTTACATGACATCATATTCTCGACTTGATGTAAAAAAAATTAAAAGACCAAATAAAAATAATCCACAAGAAGAATCAAAGTTTTTCATTTTTTTTTAAATTACAGCCAAAAAACATCGGAAGTTTACTTTTGCGGCACCTTGTACTACTTCTGATTGAACAGTAGCATAGAATAATACATACATAGATAAACTTATTCTCTCATCTGACATTTCATTTCACACTCTTCATCATAGGTTTGTGGAAATGAGAGCAATTAAATTTACAATTACGTTTTGGTGTAGAACTGAAAAATTTAAATATATTTTGCACTTTTTTGTTGACTTTTATCGTTGGTATACATTTGTATTGTATTTAACACCACTAGTTTGCCACAAAAACACGAAATTCGGTTATTATTCCTTTGTTGGACGTTGTTTACTATTGCCTCTATCTGGTATTATTGAACCCATGTTTTCCACCATCCAATGTTTACTTTCCACCCTACCTATGACATGTAATTTATTGAGAGAATAAATGTCTATATGTATATATTCGCCAATGAACAGTTTACTTCGAATCGAGATATTTGTTCTAACAGGTGATACCAGTATTACGGCCAATATATCAAGGCAACAATAAAATATATTTTGTTATCGTGTCAAAGTTAACACAATTGTATGTCAAGAATAAAAGTAAGCCAGAAATTACAAAAACCAAATACATTTGAATTTGATTCTTCATGTAATGAACAGAAGGAAAAGCAAATCATTGAAGTTGTTCTTATAACCCAACCTCTATTACTTGCATCATGATTCAAATGTCACAAATGTCACATCCAGGTTTGTATTTTGAATATTAAAAAATGTTAATGTATTTAAACATATTTGCTATTAAAAGATTCTACAGATAAAATTACGTTTTATAATGCATTTTTTAACACAAAAGGGTTGAATTTTCATTGATGTTTTTAAGTGTGACAATGAAATTTTAATTACACCGCCATCTACCGCTTAATAGTATATTATTTATTAGAACAAATTTGTTGCTGAATAGAGGTTGTGTTATAAGAACAACTTAAATTATTTGGTTTTTCTTCTGTTCAAGCCTTCTCGTTCCCACTCACAGTATTGCATATAATGCCTTCTCATGTTTTTCGTGAAATTGGAATTCAAATTTGTCATAGAAGTGGGTTCTAGTTCTACTTCAAATTGGAATTTGTTCGAATCAGTTTATTCTACTGACCGCTAGGGGCGCTCTACCTAGAATTTTGTTCTAAAACTTGAAAGTATGAAAATGTAAACATGTTGTATGAAAACAAAAATTTTAATAAATAATATTATCTGTAGAATCTGCCAATAACAATAATTTCACATATAATTATAATTTTTTATTACCAAGAATACAACACTTTCAGCTGATGCAAATGTGAAATGTGTAGTTGTTTGTAGTAAGTGTAGTTCGCGCCAATTTTATTAATATACAAAAGAAAAAGTTTAAAAAAGCTGACATTTTCAGGTTTATCGAAACCGTCCAAGGCCATGACATATTATGGAGCATAAGTTTCTAAACATTTCTATAGAAAAATTTTAAAACATTTCTATAGAACAATTTAAAACTTTTCTAAAGAAAAATTTTAAAACATTTCTATAGAAAAATTTGACAAATTTTGTATAGAAAAATTTGAGAACATTTCTATAGAAAAATTTCAAAAAATTTATATAGAATAATTTTAAAACAATTCTATAGAAAAAGTTTAAAAGACTTCTATAAAATTTTACAATTTCTCTATAGAAAAATTTTAAAACATTTCTATAGAAAAATTTTAAAACTTTTATAAAGAAAAATTTTAAAACATTTCTATAGAAAATTTGACAACTTTTCTATAGAAAAATTTTAAAACTCTTCTATAGAAAAATTTTAAGTTTTCTAAAGAAAAACACTTAATACTTTTTGCTCCGGGTAGTGGTACAAATCTGAGGTCCGTGTCTCACATTTAATTTTTCTATTTTTTACTGTTTGCTTTTTCGTTTGTATTGCAATTCTCCATGGTTTTCAATCCCCAAATATGTATACTGCTGTATAATGTAAACAATGTTGCCAGTCAGCTGTTTTTGCGAACTTATTCGAACAAATTTGTTGCTTGCATTGTGAACGCCTGTTGAATTTGTTGCTATCATTGTGAACGAGCCTTAATCAAATTCAATTGTATTTGGTTTTTGTAAACTACGCAGCAACCCCTCAAATAGCGAAGATATTTACCTTCAACGTTTTGGAATACATTTTTCGACATAAAATAAAAAAAAATAATTCAAAAAAATTGCGCGACAATAATTTTTTGCCTCCGGTGCTTATGGAAAGCTTTGTAACACAAAAATACTATGCCGAAGCCGCGAAGCCGGTGTTGAACCCACCCCAGAGGACAAAATCCCTAAGCCCGGCCAAGGCCGTCCACGCCTACACCAGAGGAGAAAATCCCTAAGCCAGACCGAAGGCCGGCCACACATAAAGCTTTATAATACAAAAATACTACGCCGAAGCCGGTGTTGGACCCTACCCTAGAGGAGAAAATCCCTAGAAGAGAAAATCCCCTGTGGACTGACCTTGGGGAGAACTGTCAGCTGAAGCTACTTAGTAAAAGTACCTTTAGACGACGTGTATTTGTCACATGACATGTCACTTTAACGACCCATGTGTAATACTGTGTGTATGTCAAAATGGGTATTGTACATTCGGTTTGTCATTTTCATGTTCAAACGTACATGAGTAATTACTCGTGACATAACCTTTGTTTGTCATTAACAGCTGACTCGCTATGTGCGTTTTGTTGTTTTGGTTAATTCAGTTGGTGGCAGATGCATTTCTTTAGGCCAGTGGTAGGCAAAACCGAACGCACGCACACAAACATTTTATGTGCTTGTGTGCGATCGCAAACGCACAGCCATAGACTGATGCTTCGAATCAAGCATAGTTGTTGTATACATGGGAGTTGCCGATCGTGTGTGTGTGAAAAATACGATTATTGTCTGCCTCGCGAGGCTATGGGCTGGTTACCACTGCTTTAGGCCAATCAAACTGAAACCGTATTTCAAAATACTCAGTAATTGTTTTATTTCCAATTGAAAATAAAAAAAAAAGAAAAATTCCGTGTTCTTTATCCATTTTTTCAAGAAACATCTTTTATGCCCCTATTACAGTTCTCAACTTTTATGAGAGTTTGGTCGTAATCGATGAATTGGCATTGCCGTTCTCAACTCAACGTCCTACTCAACTCAACTGAACAACAGCTGATTTTTTGGTTATGTCTTATTTTGTCTTATTGCCTTTGACAACTCTGTGCCAGTTTGGTCGACAAATGCGTTAAATTTACACCACTGCTCGAGAGCAGTTGCGTTTATACTTGTGCGTGTTTTTAAGTTGATAAGAATGGAGAGATCGTAAGAAGATATTATTTTGGTTTCAAATTATAATTTTCATTTAACATTTAACCACTTTACTTTAACAATAATATTTTATATATTTTAGAAGAATCAAAATCACAAAAAAAGGCTTAGTTTGAGAAACTTGTCCAGCTAATGGAAAGTAATCCAGCCGTTGCCCTTGGAAAAAAAACAATTCAGCACCGCGCAGAACCAAGTGCGATAACTATGGGAAGAATTTGCTGTGGAGTTAAATAGTTTAGGACCACCGTCCAGAACATGAATGAATGGCAACGTGTATGTGCAAATACATACGTTGCACTGGGCAGCTCAAGAAGGTTGGATGCATCACGAATATTTCTTCTTAAATGCAAAACATCTATGTATATTCGCGTTCTCGACTCCATCTTCATAAAACAATATATCCATTTCGATTTTGCAAGCACAACACAATTGTTAACTTCTTTTATTTTCACATAAATCAGCTGCTTTTAAATGTCAAAATTGATATTTCGAGCTGGTAACACCATAACAATGGCAACCAAAAACAGTTGTGAACCACAATACAAAAGATAAGTTTGATCGTATTGAAGTTGGGTTGTCTCTAAGTCGATCAAACTAAGTTGAGTGGTGAACGGTAATAGGGGCATTAATTAAAAAATGTTTTCACTTTTGCTGCCAAACGCCTTGTTGTTTTGCCAAAAACAGCTGATGTCACATGCATTGACACATGTAAATAGAGCACGCTCTTAATGAAATATTTAGATGTGACATTTACACATGACTTTTATACATGTAATGTTTGAAAGGGATCACACGACTAAATTTTACAGTGGGAAAAGTGGCATGACATGTGACAAATACACGTCGTCTAAAGACACCTTACGGTACAAAGGACTGCTTCCATGTGTATCTTTAGAGCTAGAAGGACCACTACTCAGGCTACACTTGATATCACTAGTCTGGATGTTTAAACGAACCAGCCTGCCACCACTTCGACTAAGAGAATTGGGGGTTTGGAAACATGCTCAGATAGGAAATGTCAATATTCTCCTACAGATGAGTCTTTCATGAGTTGGGCATCTGATTCTACTATGCCGACTGTGATTCCGAAAGGTGTCCGGTAATAATAATACTTGCTTCCATATCTTACAAACAAGATAACTGACTGTTCGTTCTATGGTGAATTTGATGAGATAATATCTTGCTCACCGTTTTATTATTCTCTCGCAATACATGCATCTCTGGGGCTAGTAAAAGATGCATGTGCCTCCCCCATTGGGGGTTCGTCGCAATTCAACCCATCCATTGCGTAACCAGGTGGTACCGATCACCTAAGTCTAATCACTTCCAAATCGGAGTCCACTTTGTGGTGAAAATTATGTACATTTTAGGAGCTTCAATATCTTTAACCAAATCAAATAAAACTGTTTCCTACAGCGAATCACAGACTTGTCATTCATGAGCATGAGCTGAGTTGATAACATTTTATCTGACAGATGAATTTGAATAAATATTACCAACAATTTTTGTGACCACGATGGTGATGCGAACAACTCGAACCTTTTTGGTATCAACAAGGGCGGTTAACCGATAATAATATTCACGCTCATGAATGACAAGTCTGTGATTCGGTGAATATAGACAACTTTATTTATGTTTTTGATAAGTTATCGATAAATAGTCGACGTCGTCTCAAGATAGTTACAGAATGCAAAAATACAGAATTTGACGACGATATTGAAACGAAGTGATGTTAACATAAAAACGATGACAACCGTTACATGGACGAAATACTTAAGAGTTTCCATTACTCTCTTCGATGTCGATGTCTCTGCCATAGAATCCCCTTGTTATGTGTCAGTTTAGTACTATTGTCTCCAACAGTACAATAGTTCTCTTTATTTTACACATTTCAACACTTCCAAAATAACCGCCTTATTCATAAAAAGCTGTGAGAGACTTGAGAAACGTTTTTTGTATGGTAAATCGTGTCTCAAACCTTCTATAACTTTTTATGAATAAGGCCGTAAGTCTCTATCACTATTAACAGTCACAACAATTTTATTATACTCGAATTTAACGCGTTTTAGCTCAGCTACCTAATTATTTATGACGATAATCGGTCAAACATTATGTCGATAATGCTGATCATAGAACCATTTAAAATACATTCATATTTCTTACGTAATTAGCCTCCAGACTTCCCCGACATGTGCTCCAATCAGCTATTTATATCAGTTTCACTTTGGCCCAACGTGATTTCGAAGTTTCCTGATCCCTCCCGCTGGGCGCCATCTCTATCCCGATTTCTCTTTTCAACTTACAGCGACGGCACACTTTTAGGCGTAATTAACATTTGAATTAAACAATCAAGCTGCAATTTACACCACAAACTGTTCGACGACATTCTAATGGTATTTTGACAAAATGCAGATGTGACCGTCGTTAGAAATTGAGACCGTCGGTGGTGCAATGGTTAGTGTGCGCTCCTCTTGTTGGGTTACGTTGTTTAAAGGGTAGTTTATAAAATGCAGCGCAAAGTTTTCGATCACTTCAGCTGTCAAATTCAACACACCATAATTCGTGGCGTTGGTTGATGAAATTTGAAATTGAAAAAAAATATCGAATGGGAAGTTACAATAAATAATGGGTTGCAAAATTTTGATAATTATAGATATAAAAAATATATCTATAAAAAAAATTATAGACCAGTTGATGTTAAGGCATTATTAAACAAAAGTACCAATACATTTTAAATGCGACAAAATGGAACGTGTTTTTTGCTCCTTAAATATTGTTGTTATTTCCAGTATTAAGCAATATCATTTTTAAAATGGGTTGATCTATTGAAATAGAGCTTACATTTTAATTTGTTTCATTGTGTGCAGTTTAGTCAAGAGAACTTTTTCTAATCTATAATTTTTTATATTAGTTGGGCAACTCTATAAACCACAAATGACAGTGACAGCTTTCGTAAACGAACGCAAGCAACGCAAGCACGAAGTGATGTATATACTACCATTTTTTGGCTTTGGCGTTCGTGTTGGCTTTTGCGTTTGCGTTCACTTTCGGAACTTTTAGATTACTACCCTTACAGCCCGATTCCGGCAGGGTTACAAAAGTCACCACGGTTACTATTTGACAGCAATGTGACAATTGTCACAAATCGGTATTCTGACTCATTTTTTTTGGTGACAAAAGTAACAAAAAATGTTACCTGCCAAAGAGGAGAGTGCGTGACAGCTGTTTTATTTGCCAGAAAGTTGATACAAAATAATTTTATAAATTCTGCATGTAAACAATAAAACTCTATACGTTCCTTGGATGTTCTGGATGTTCCTTGAGGAAGGCAATATAGAATTCCAGCTGTGCTTTTGTGGTGCGCTCAAATTCCCTAAATAATAATGTATTAATTTTAATTCAATAAAACATAAATATATTAAAAAAATACTTACTTTTCCTTTTTTTACCGCATTCATTTTGTTCAGAAAACTATATGTTTTTGTTTTTTGTCCCTGCTTTTGACAACCTGTTATTGTGAGGTGCATTATTTGTTACGAGGTGAATTTTTCGTTGTCAGTGTTACCAGAATACCAGATACAAACAACGGTGCCAACTTTGTAACAATTTTGTGGTTACAATTTGATTGTTACCACATACACAGAATAGGGGTGTTAATCTCACTTGAGTAGTCGATCGGGGAGGTTGTCTCGTTGCACGCTGCTTAGCGTACACCTACAAAATTAATAAATAGTGGGAGAACGGGACATTGTGAGAGGGTAGAAAGCAACTCACCCGACCCCTGTGTTTTATCGATATATTTTAATTTTTTCTATGTGGAAATTGTTTCCTTCAAAATCTAGTCTCTCACTTTACTCTCAATCTCACCAATTTCTTCCATACATGATAATCACATTTGGTCAACCGACCGCCGAGTGTGATATCAAATATGATAATCTTCGAAGTAAAATGTGTCCTAAGCCCAACCTATGTAAGTACACAATTCAAAAATAGTTCGCATTGACGCAAACTAGTGTATTCAAATATGTAGTTCCTTACTAGTTCGAGACGTATTTGAAAACGTCCAAAAAACGATTCGCATTTTCGGGAGGAATTTCATTCGAAAACGAATTCGTTATGAGTCCGTAACGAACGTCCGTTTCGGAAAAAATGTCCGCAGAAACGGACCCGTCTCGAATTCATAACAGATTCATATGGCACATTGGCTAGTTAGACATCTGATGATGAACTTGTCACGGAGTTCAAAACTAGTCATGTCAGTGAGTGTGCTATCCTGAATGGTCTGTTATCCCAACAAAAGCAAACATTTATGGAACGAAGTTCCTTAACCCACGTTGCAAGATGGGGGCTAAATGAAAAAAAATTAAACAACTTTTTTTTTAACACTATTATGCTACAACACAGTATTATTAACTTTTACTTTGGTTTGTGTCTAGACTAACATATGTTGGGAAATTTCTTATTTAATGGGAAGTTTTCTAGGTGGAACCTGTTTATATTTAGTATAGATATTTAGTATAGAAGTATAGTATACTTCTAATATTTAGTATAAGAAGTATATTGTTGTTTTGAACCCAACACAAAGTTAATTTAGAAAAGCCAAAGTAAAAGAAGTTTAAAAAACGAAAATTTTCTTAAATAAGTGCCTTTTCTTAAAAAAAAGTACATTTTCTCAAAAAAATAAATATTCATTCCTATTCCAAAACAAAGTACCTTTTCTTAAAGAAAATACCTTATCTTAAAAAAGTACCTTTGCTTAAAAATAAATTTTCATACAAAAAATGCCTTTTCTTAGAAAAAGTAATATATTTTAAAATAAGTACCTTTTCTTAAAAAAGTAAATTTTCTTACAACAAATTGCCTTATCTTAAAAAGCTAGTTTTCTTTAAAGACTACCTTTTTGTGAAACAAAATAACTTTTCTTGAGATAAGTACCTACTCTTAAAAATGTATCTTTTCTTGAAAAAAGGACCAATTCTAAAAAAAATTCCCATTTCTCAAAAAAAACCTTTTCTTACAAAAATAAACAAATAAATGGTTTCCCATTACATCCCATGAAGGGACAGGGGAGAACTTCTCACAATCACTGAGCTGTGCGCTTTCCAGTTTTCACTCACTGATTGGGACCTACAGTTTTACACCGATTCCGAACGGTATTTTGATAAGCTTTTTCATGGCTATATACTCGATAGTGTCGCCGTCACTATGCGAGGTGACCGCCGCCGAAAGAAATTTTAAGGTGGTCAGAGCAGGGTTCGAACCCAGGACCTCATGCACAAGAGCCGCGCACACTAACCATTGCACCACCGACTTCAAAAAATACCTTCTCTTAAAAAAATACATTTTCTTATAAAAACTCGTTTTCCTAAAAGTACCTTTTCTTAAAGATAAAATAATACCTTTTCTTTTCTTTTTTTGAGATAAGAAGCCTTTCTGAAAGTAAGTAATTTTTTTTAAAAAAAATAACCTTTTCCTAAAAAAAGTACCACTTCTTTAAAAGTACATACCTGTTCTTAAACAAAAGTTATACGCTTATGGCTTTTTCTTACAGAAAGTACTTCTTCCAAAAAATGTTACCTTTTCTTAAAAAAAAAAACATTAACTTTCAATAAAAGAAGTACCTCTCTTTAAAAAAGGACCTTTTCTGGAAAATATAATACATATTCTTACACAAAGGAACCAAAAATATACTTTTCCTTAAAAAATACATTCTATATCATTTTACAAAAAGTATCTCTTCTTAAAGATCCATTCAAATCAGCGTATTTTTTAACGGGCGCCTTATGCGTGTTGGAACTAATTAGTACATAATATATAGCGAAAGGAATTTCGTTCCAACCGGGTGTCCCCTTACACCTAATGTATTTTTTTACTTAGAAAAATGTTTCTGACCTTGTAGACTTGTTTCGCGTTAAGCATCGTCATCAGTTCGTGCGAAATTTTCGTAAGAAATGTTGTCATTTATCTCTAAACGAAAAAAATTGTTGCGGAGAGTTAGCACCTATCTTTGATTTACCTTGCAAATATTTCAATAATAATTACTCTATATTATTTTTAACGCATGTGTTGCTTTTGTTTGTTAAAATAATCGTAATCTCAAAATTCCGTTCCCAAACAATTTTTTTCTTACGAAATAACTTTGGTGTAACAACCCTGTAATTGATTTTGCCTACGAAATTTTCGCAAAGAGCTGAGTACCCAAGCGAATGAAAAGTTAGAGAAATTATCGATTAATGAAGTTATCGTTAAATGTTTATACAAGAAATTCTTATGACAACGAAAATTTCGTAAAAAATTCCGAGCTTTACAAATGATTTCATTTGTGCCCGTCGGTAATGCAGTGGTTAGCCTAAATGCGGATTCACCTTGCTTGGTCATAGCGCCACTATCGAGTAATTCACTTTGAAATTCCAATGGCGGGATGTAATGGGAAAATACGATTTTCAATAAATACAATAATATACAAGAGAAAAAGTTTTCTAAAGGGTGTCTCAGTAAGATTGCACTTTTTAAATTTAGTGTAATTTTTTTTTGTACAAGTGGCAACTCTAAAATTTGGCAGCTGTCAGTCACATGTTTATTCCGATTATTAAAACTGGAGCGCGTTACGAAACGACAACGCGTTATAATTGTGAAAACTTATTACTAAAATTTGGAAAGTTATGCTAAGACCGCTCGCAAACCTCGAGGAATTTTCAGTCGACAAAGTCCACCTAATGTGTCAACCATTCGAAGAGTGGTAAAATTTGAAATTTGAAAAAACCGGGTCGGTTATGCCAAAAAGACTCCTGTGCGTCAACGTACCGATCGGTCTCTTGAAAACATTGCTGCTGTAAACAATAGTGTCGCCAAAAACCCGATAACATCAATTCGGCATCGTTCTCAAAAATTTGAAATTTCACGAAGCAGTACGCAGCGAATTTCGACAAAAGACTTCCCCTTCATGCGTACAAAATTCAGCTTACTCAGGAGCTCAAATCAACAGACCATGGAAAGCCCGGGCAATTCGTGCAATGGGTAATTGAGCAAAGTGAAGTCAATGCCAATTTTTCAAAAAAAAAAGGAATTTTCTGCGATGAAGCGAATTTCCATCTGAATAGCTTCGTGAATATAAAAAATTGTCGAAATTGTGGCTTAGAAAATCCTCATGCAATCCATGAGAAACAAATGCACTCACAACGAGCAACTGCCTGGTGCGGATTTTGGTCAGGCGGCGTGATTGGGCCTTACTTTTTTGAATATGAGACCGAAATTGCAGTGACTGTCCATAAAATAGAGCTGAATCTCTTTCCATCGCGCCATTTCTTTAGGTTTGGAAATAGGAAATAGTCACTAGGGGCTAAATCCGGAGAATATAGCGGATGATGTACCAATTCGTAGCCCAATTAAACAACTCCAAACAATCCTTTGAAGTTGTCACACGATTACGTTTATGGTCAATTGAGAGCAAACGCGGCACCCATTTTGCAGACAGCTTTCTTAAACCCAACTGATAATTTAGAATCGAAACCACACTGTCATGTGAAATGCCAACACCATATCGTGGATTTTTTCGACATTTTCGGGTGTATTGACCTCAATTGGCCGTCCAGAACGGTCAGCGTCATTTGTACTTGTGCGACCACAACGAAAGTCAGTAAACCACTTTTTTACCATTGAAATCGATGGTGCAGAGTCCCCGTAGTATTTATCAAGTTTGTTCTTGGTTTGATTGACGTTTTTTTTCGCAAAAAATAATGTTTAATGAGCACTCGAAATTCACTTTTTCCCATTTTTAAAAATTTGCACGAGATTGTATGTTTTGAACAGCAGTTAAACGCAAAGTAAATGACGGAACTTGCTCAAAATTTGACAGTAGTCTATTAACAGGTGGTATTTGATAAGATCAGTGTTGCATTTCATATAACTGCGAGGGAAGTTCGAAAAGTCACGGACTTATTGATCTGCCCTCGCACAATTCATGATCTCAAATCCGAGATCCAACGCGTCATCGGTGAGATACAGCCACATCTCTGTGAAAAAGTCATGGAAAATTTCATGAAAAGAGTAATGGCCCGTCATCAGAGACGTGAGGGGCATTTGGCGGATATTTTATTCCATACTTAATCGAAATATGTTTTCTTTACCATCCAATAAAAACCATCCAATAAACAAAAACTTCGTGTTTTGATTTTAAAATGAAAAAGTGCATTCTTACTGAGACATCTTTTACCATTTCCACATGAAAAATATTGGCGATTTAAATTTTCAATCAGAAAGTCACAAATCCTACAATGTCTTTTAGTAAACAAGAACTTAGATTCGATCATAGAGAAATATTACTTAAGAGTTTCCATTACTCTCTTCGATGCCTCTTCATGACGACGAGGTAGTAGGCCATTTTATAGTTTTATTTGCTGCTCTATTTTACCAATTTTACACTTTCGTTGGATATAAAACGGACAGAAATCAAAGGAAATGCGTATTTTCGTTCAATGCAAACAACATAAAACATAATTTAGCTGTCATTAGTATCAATAAACAATATTTAAAATTAGTTCCTGTCTTCTTTGCTCTTTCATTCTCCATCATCGGCCTAGTACCTTTTCGATCAGCTGTGCCATAGAATCCCCCTGATTCGATGCAACGCGAATTGAAATCACTCCCATAGACTAAAACATACATGGATACATTTATTCTCTCAACAAATTAAACGTCATAGGTACGGTGGAAAGTAAACATTGGATGGTGGAAAACATGGATTCAATAATACCAGATAGAGGCAATAGTAAACAACGTCCAACAAAGGAACAACAACCGAATTTCGTGTTTTTGTGGCAAACTAGTGGTGTTAAATACAATACAAATGTATACCAACGATAAAAGTCGACAAAAAAGTGCAAAATACATTTAAATTTGTCAGTTCTACACCAAAACGACATGAAAAGGTTAAGTGAACATATTTAGTAACCCCATCTGGTGTAAGTTAATAGTGGTCTTCATGAAAGCTCGAAAGAACCTCGTAAACTCGAAAACATCGTAAACTTGCACAGCAAACGTCAAAACAAAAAATTTCCCGTACAAAGCGAGTTGCTCAAAATTGGAAGGTTTTCGAGGCAAATTTGCTGCGCAAACGTGGGATGGAGAAACGTGTAAACTTTTGACATTTCGTTGTCATCTGACTAGGATGGATAAATAAGGTGATAGCACTAGAACAGTAGAAAAAGTACACATACATAATACATGCAATTGCTTCTGCTACCACCTTATGTATCCATCTTGGTCAGCTGATATGGTTTTGAGCACAACTACGCTGAGCAACTTTACCTGGTGCCTCGTGCAACGGTGCGAGGGAAACTTGCGCTGAGCAAAAGTTCTCGGCTTTCACGTTTGCATGAATGCCGCTAATATTAAATTTAATTTCTCTCATTTCGACAAACCTACGACGAAGAGTGTGAAATGAAACGTCAGATGAAAGAATATATGTATACATACATAGTATTAGCCTATGATCACTCCCTTCATTTACCCACTTAGTTGTGCACAATATTGAATATGCAAACACACTGGTCACACTTACTAGTTATCTACAAATCCTTGATTGTTTAACAAAATATCCTATTTTTGTTTGATTTTGTGCCGCTGGCAACACAAACCAAACCCCCACATCAGGAATCATGTCAAGCCTCAATCAAGCGTAACTTGCTATCCCTAGAAATACAATGAACGGCGAATGTTTCCTCGCTGTACGGTCAGTTGGCCAGCAGGCTGCAGATATTACGTGTAGGGATTTTATGTATTAAAAACGCTTCAGTTAGTTTCCACATCTACTTGATGCAAATGCATGTATTGTAAAAACATCTTTATAATTGGAAAAGCAGCTGGCCTTACATTTCCCACTGGCAAACGTTTGCCTGTCAGCCAGCCATCCCTTAAATTGTAGGGGTGAATATGGTGGATTATTCGGGGGAAATAGGAAAATTAAGGCATTGTAATAAAATTGCACGAAGTAGATTTTACATTGAAAGCGGATTAATCTGATCTTTTGTTCGCATCATAATGTATTTGTTGTTTCAATGTTCAAAATCGTTGAGAGCATAAATATTAAGGTACCCATTTAATCGGGTTTTTTGATTATTCGGTTAATCGTAAATTTCAATCTGACAATTAACCGAACAAAACGCAATCAAATTATTCGATTAATCGATTATTCGAATAAAATAAAACAAAAAATAGAAAACAGTGTTCAAACATTATACTAGGCACATTTATTAAAACAACACAAACGTTACAAAAGCAACTTCATTATGAAGTATAAAATATATGTAGGTACAATTCACAAATCCACGCTTTGCGGTACCTCCCATACAAAGGGTAGGGCCGCTCTGAAACTATATCACACTATAACACCCTATTGGATTGATTAATTTTTACAAAAACGAAATTTTCTGACTATTATCCTTATTGTATATAGTTTGAGCAGAGTCGGACCAGGTATTTTGATACCCTATACAAAGTGACCAGTGGGTCTTGAAATTTCATCAGACTATTACACCCAATTTAATGAACCAATTTTGAGACAATTTTTTTGACGTGACAACGTCTTAAATTAGGTTGCGGCTGGGAGTCACTTATGAAAAAGTGTAACGCCCGGTAACGTTACGATGAGTCACCGAACACAAGTAAACGCAATGTGTTTACTTGTGTGCCAGAAACGATTTGCTTTGCTGGCTTCTAGTGGCTGTTGGTCGGTGGTGTGAGTGTTTTTGTTTTTTGGCACATCATATATATGACGACTGAGCAAGTATGTATGTGCGTATATATGTGCGTGTGTATGAATATTGATTTAGATCAGTCTGCATTGGATAAGGTATTATTTTTTGTTTTTTTTTGTTTTTTGTTTTTTGGCTTTATGATATGTGTAGTGTATGTTTGTGTGTAGAAATTTTCATATGAATTAGGTAGCCAAAACGAAACAGAGAGCTGCGGTCGGCTTTAAAAACGATATGCGAATATGATGAATTGAAATACTTTTTGGTTAGTAAATTATTTTCTTTTGTTTTTAATAAAAGAAATGTTTATTTTTTATAATAAAAGAAATGTTTATATTTTATAATAAAGGATATGTTTATTGTTTATAATGTCACATTTGATAATGTGTTCATAGAAATCGCACAGGTACCTAGATGGTGTTGAAATTACTTCTATTTTCCTAAACCATAAGTTTCAATAAATGTTAAAACATCGCCCGTGAGTTCTAACACTCATTTGGCAAGTGAGTTCATTGCACTCCTATTGTGCAATTTAATTATATTCATATCAATAAATATTCTACCGAGAAAAAGACGTTGTCACGTAAAATCTTCGCCCGTAAAACCGACTTTACAGGCAACAATTTTTTTTATGTAAAGGGTTTTTCAACAGAGACGCTACAAAAGTAAATCGATAGGGACAGCAAACGACACCATATTTTTCCCCGCTCTTTTGGCATTTCTCTTCAGTAAGGTTTGCCATTTCATCATGGAAAGATATACGAGCCAACAACGAGTCGAAATTATTAAAATTTACTACCGAAATTTGGAGTCAGTGGCCTCAACTTTAAGAGCGCTACGTCCAATTTATGGTCGTCATAATCGTCCTACCAGATCAACAATTCAGCGTCTAGTGGAAAAATTTGAATCCACAGGCACAGTACAAAATGTTCCCGTGCCAGTGAGACAAAGAAGTGCCCGTAGTGTCGAGAATATTGCTGCCGCTGAGGCTTTAGTTCAAGAAAGCCCAAATGTGTCTCTCACACGTCGTTCTCATGCGTTGGGCATCTCTGTGACGTCGTTGTGGCGAATTTTGCGAAAAGATCTTGGCCTTACAAGATCAAATTGACGCAAGAACTGAAGCCGCTTGACCACCATAAGCGTCGTATGTTCGTGAATTGGGCTGAGTAACAACTTGAAAATGATTCGGATTTTCATCGGAAAATCATCTTCAGCTATGAGGCTCATTTCTGGCTGAATGGCTTCGTCAATAAGCAAAATATGCGTTATTGGTCAGACAGCAAACCACACGTAATCCATGAGTCATCATTGCATCCCGAAAAAATTACGGTTTGGTGGGGTTTATGGGCCGGCGGCGTCATTGGGCCGTACTTCTTCCGTGATGATCAAGACCGGCACATTACTGTGAATGCGAATCGCTACCGTTCAATGATAACCGAATATTTTTGGCCCCAATTGGATAATATGGACTTGGGGGACATGTGGTTCCAACAGGACGGCGCCATAAGCCACACAGCGAATGCCACAATCAATTTATTGGAAACCAAGTTTGGTGAACGTGTTATCTCACGAAATGGCCCAGTCGATTGGCCGCCTCGGTCGTGCGATTTGACGCCGTTAGATTATTTCCTGTCGGGCTACGTCAAGTCTATGGTCTATGCCAACAAGCCAGCGACGATTGATGAACTTCGTACGAATATCGAACGTGAAATTGCAGCAGTATCGGCCGATTTATGCTTGAAAACCGTCGAAAATTGGGTTCAGCGTCTGGACTTCTGCAAGCGTGCCCATGGTGGCCATGCAAAAGAAATCGAGTTCCATACATAATGGCATCGAACGTACTTTCACAGGAATAAAGAATTTCATTGGTATCTAAAACCGGTTTTGTCTTATTTAAAAAAAACTTTTGTAGCACTCTTATTGAAAACCCCGTTATGTCTATGAATCAAAGCACTGTGCGACGCTTTCTCTCAATAAACTATCAAATCTGTTCGTATGTGTGTAAATTTATGAAATTTGTTCGCAAATCGTTGTCATATGAGTTGCAACATTGTAGGAGTGTTTCAAGACGGACTGCTTGCCACAAACACTTACTTTTATTTTATTAATCGATTAATCGCAATGATTTGTTCGAGTTAATCGTTAATTGAATTATTAAAATGTTCGGTTAATTTCATAGCACGATTAATCGATTAACCGAATAACGATTAATTGAATGGTTACCCTAATAAATATGTTTATTAAAAGACAGCAGAATTTAATGCACATTCCATTTTTAGTCTGGTTTTTGTACTTACCCAAATATGCAAAACATAAGGAATCATTTTTACAAAGATATAATGAATTCTCCTGTTTCAAATCTATTGATACCTAGCCAATTGAATTTGTTTATATAAAAAGTCTCAAATGTTTGTATAAAAAGTCTCAAACGTCACACGCTGAAAAATAACGGCCTCTCTAACATATTTTCCCAAACATATTCTGCAGGAACCATGTATATGTTTGGAACACACTTCAAACATTCATATGTTTGCAAGTCCCAAACATACTTGTATTTAAATGCAAACAGTATCATGTTCACTGCCAAACATGTATGCTTTTACGTGGAAACATATGTGTTATTCATCCCAAACATCCATATACTTACGTGGAAGCATTCGCGTGTTTCCCCCAAACCTACATATACTTACGTGGACACATATGCGAATATCCTCCCAAATATAACAATATTTAGAAACGAATTATTTTTCGATTTCAATATATATGTATTATTTATTTTAACAATATAAATCCACACAATACAAAAAATTAATGGATTTAAAACGGCCCTTTTTAAAGGGTTTTCCAACAAGAGGTGTTATTTTGAATCACCCGCTATTTCGGTAGCTGTCACTTTTGCAGCTTTTATTCTTTGACATTTGACAAGTAGAAATTACGCCATTACTAAAACTGGAACGATACACGCTTCAACAACGCATTCAAATTATTAAAATTCACTACAAAAATGGTGGAAATCTTGCAGTCACAGTACGCAAAACTAAAGCATTTTTTGGTCGTCGTGAAGCACCTTGTCGGACCGCAAAACAGAAATTGGTGGAAAAATTCGAGCTGTTGGGACAAGTTAGTGATGTGAAGAATAAAACCAGTGCACGTCGCTCAAGAACAACTGGGAATATTGCTGCTGTAGGCCAAAGTGTTGAATTAAACCCAGGTTTGTCCATTCCTCGTCGTTCTTTGGAATTGGAATTTGAGATGATTAATGATTTTTTATGGTCGGAGTTGGATGGTATTGATCTGGACAACGTTTACTTTCAACAAGACAGCGCTACGTGCCACACAGGTAACGAAACCATTGCTCTTTTAAGGGAAAGTTTCCGGACCGTGTTATCTCTCGAAGAGGTGATCACAATTGGCCACCGAGATCTTGTCATGTAACACCTTGCGACTTCTTCCTTTGGGGCCACGTGAAAGATAGGGTCTACGCCAACAGCCGAGTGTCTCTTCAAGACCTCAAAGATAGAATTCGTGAGGCTATCGAGGACATACGGCAGCCACTTTGCGATTTGGTTATGGAAAATTTCATGAAAACGATATGCTCCTGTAAGCGTGGTCGTGGTGGCCATTTGGCTGATGTTGTTTTTCATTATTAACGGCATACCTTCCTCTTTATTATGAAATAAGCATCCGATCATTTATCTCAAAAAATTACATTTTTCTTTGAATACCAAAATAACACCTCTTATTGGAAGGAAACCCCTTTACATTTATTTGCATTGAATGCATTATTTGTGTTTTTCATGAAATGAGAATCTGCTGTTCTTTTGCTTCTCCTTTCTTTGTTGTCTCTTATGTCTTTGTTTTCAGAAGGTTTCAGCTATGCATTGGTTATCACTATGCATTGGTACAGAAACAAGCTATTTATATACAAATCATGTTCATGCAAGCCCAGCGTGGATTAATTACTTGTGTTTTTTTTACTACACTTATTTCACAAATGGTCCGCCGTTCGGATTTTCTCAGTAAAGGCTCGGACAAACAAAGGGATTCACGTTGTTGCCCTTTCCAGGTTCTTTCCTCAAAATCGTTTCTCTGATCACACGCTTTTGATATCCTCTGTCCGATGAACCATTGACGACTGAATACCTGCAACTAAAACGCAACACATCAGGCAAAATAAGAAACACTTCATCTTCAATTTACCCGAACATTCAGGAATATTTATGACTCACTGACTGAGAGAATAATGCAAAAATACAGATACACAATTACAAGATACACTCTCTAGTTGTCCCTCTTTTATTCTCTTGCTCTCGAGAGTGCATAGACAATGCAACAAACACAGCTGTATTTGTATCACAAACATAAATATATATGGGTCGCAAACGCATATATTATAACATATTAATCATTGTGTCTCAAACATGTAATATTGAATAGAAAACACAATGTGTTTGGACACAAGTATATTATATTTGCGTCAAGCTCCAAACATACTTTATATTTGCATCCAAACAACAAAAAAGAGCGATTTTTCAGCGTGTAGTTCAGTGATTTTCTGCATAAAACAACTATGTCAGTTTTATGACTTTTATAAAGATATGAATTCATTTCAGATCTATTGATTCCTAGCCAATTGAATTTGTTTGTATAAAAAGTCTCAAATTTTGTTTAACCTCAATTATGTGTAACGCCCAATTAGTACAAGTACAAAAATCCCGAATCGTCCCTTGCAAAATGGGAAATTGCCTAAAGGCCATGTGGGACTATTAAAGAAATCGTTGGATATATTAAAATTTTCATTCGTGACGAGCGAATAGTATAGTGAGAACGATTTTCATAGATCTGTTAGATTTCTCTATTTTTTCCTCACAAAATGTTACGGTCAGGATTGCCACATCTAAATAAATCTAATCCTGCCAACGTGTTTTTGTAGATTTATGGTAATAAGGCTGTGGGCGGATTGGTTCAAATATTTTGCACCGAACAAAATTTTGAAGATTGCGTGTTGAATTTCTAACGTCTAAAAATAGACTAGCCCCAGGGCTACTATAAATTTTGACAACGAACCAAATAATGACATTTGTTTAACACCAAGATGCATTTGGTAAGTTGATATCATCAACAATGCGCATTGGTTTTGTTGCATTCATTTGTCCAACAAAAATTGTCAAATGTTGTTTAAACAATTGTGTTTGCGTTGTTTAAAATTAAAAATATAAATATATGCAATTTTAAGTAATTTTGTAATATTATTGTTCAAGCTCGAGGCCATTCTATATCTCTCTTACTAGAGATATAGTTTTTTTTTTTAAAAGGAGTTTTGCAAATGTTTCCCTATGATTCGTAGCAAATCGTATAGCTATTTCAGATCTAGCCACAGATCTTCATCAGCGGTTGTTTGGAATGATGCTATACGGTTTGCCAGGAATCATAGGGAACCATTTGCTAAACTCCTTTTTTTTTAAAAATACTATATCTCTAGTAATAGAGATATAGAATGGCCTCGAGCTTGAACAATAATATTAAAAAGTACCAATAAAAAGGCCGAATAAACAAAAATCATCCCTGATGAATTTTAAGTAATTTTTAGAGTTTTATTTTCATTTTAAACAGGTCATATTAAAACCAAAGTTTGCTATACAACATCAACATCTGCTGCTTCCACCACCTTATTGAATACATCTTTTTAAACGGGGACACAAATGTTTTATTTGTTTTGGTTTTATCGTTTGTCTTTTACGCGGAATATTAACAAAAACGTCCTTTGGCTGAACTGCAACTTCACCAAATCTTCCAAAGCCGCAAAAATAAGTGCAACATATTTTTGAATTATTTATTTTTTCATTTCAACGCCACCACTCGCTGACTTGTCCTATTTTGTGTGGCGACTGAATGTCAAAAATTTTTTAATAATTTGTAAAAATTGCATCAAATGAATCCGCACAGCAAAATGATAAAATTTTATCTACCATACCAAAATTTATTCACCCAATTTTACCATGGACTAAAAGAGTTCGATTCTCCCACACCCTAAATAAATAAAAAATATTTTCAATAAAATCAAAATTCATAAATTTATAAAGTAATATCCTCTTTCTCGATGTCAAAAGAATGCATTCGCACCTTTAGTAAGCGAAAGAAATATGATTTGGGTTTCACCAGGGGGTTTCTATGGCACAGCTGATCGAAAAGCCGCTAGTGAAATGATGTAGAATGAGAGACCAGAGAAGACATACAGATTATAGACCATGCAGCAAACTAAGTTTAAAAGTGTTTGATTGATTGATATTTTTTTTTTGTATGAACAACAGAACTAATGGTTATCGATATATTTTTACATATGTATGTTCTTATATTATTATTTTCTAATAGATGTAAGTATTGAAAAATATAAGTCATTCACTTCAATAGAATCATTCACTTCATTAAGTCGACATGATGATTGGTTTAGCTTTCGTCCATTGAAAAATCGACTTTGTTTAAAATTGCATCTTTTTGGACATACTCGTATATTTTACTCAAATATTATGTTTGCATCGAACGAAAATACGCATTCCCTTTTATTTCTGTCCTTATTACGCCAACCAAAGAGTAAATTACTAAAGCAACTCGATGAAATGGCCTACTACCCCGTCGTCATTAAGATAACACGAAGGGAGGCATAGAAGCTATTTTAGATTGCTCTGTGGTATCGCTCACTCAGCGTTATTTGAGCGACGACTCGATCGTCGAGTCGAAAGAAAATTTCGAAAACGTAAAGGTTTTCAACACTGCGAATGGAAATGCCAAATTCAGTCACTTGCCTAGCACTTACTTACCGTTTTCCAAACGCACATACTTACTGGTGTGTGGGCAGCTCCAAAACATTGTACATGCACAAAATGGATAAAAATCATCAGATCCATTATTTTCTATTAAAATGATTGTGCTTGTTTGATTTTATTGACCTCAAGCTCTAATAATTTGATTAACTTTTTTCAAGTGGTTTGTTTACCCCCGGTTCAGACAGGGTAAGTTTCCTTTCTCATTTCTCTAGTTTATAGGCGAGAGAGAGGTGAAAGGAAGAAAACGGGGTACAGACTTGCCCGTACTCTTATTTCGTTTTGTTTTCGCAACCCCAATTTTTTACGCGAAGTTAGCTGCAGATGAAAATTTGACATTGTTTTTCATTTTTTGTTTCGTTCATAAAATTGTGGATAATGTAAAAAGTACATACATAAGTGTTTTGTTTGATGTTGATAGTAAAAAAGGTTATCCTATCTAATCAATTCATGTCGTTATTATTATTATTTTTCCTTTCACTTCAATTTTTCCCACAAATGTAAAAAATTCCCTTCCGAATAAAATTTTTTCATAATTGAAATAAAATGGAATGTCATAAAAGCAAGAACGTGGCAGCTAAATAAAGTAAAAATTGCTCAAGCAAATATTCCCTGTGTGAACATGAAAGCAAGTTCAAAAGAGAATTGACAATAACTAGAGCAAGTGAACTTGCCCTGTCTGAACAAGGTGTTACTTTTGTTTGTTTACCTTTTTCTTGTGCAATTTTTCTTGTTTGTTTTGCTTTGATTTCCACTTACAATCGGTATTAACAGATTTTGTAACAGACATAAAGAAACTATGGTATAGAGAAGAAAATTTACTCATGGAGTGGAATGCCAACAAAGAAAACAGGTGAAGCGCGTCGTTTCTCTGCTCGCTCTCTTACTCTCTTCGTTGAATATTTCAATACACGAGCAGTTTTCTGATTATGTTATTCTATCTAACTATAGAAGTTCGAACCATATTTAAATAGAATTACATAAAGTATGTAAAAAGTATGAAATAATTAAGTTATGACGCGGGAAAGAAATGCGTTTGAGTGAATCGCGTCGACTTTTTTGGTTCTCTTCTACTAGGGTTGCCAAATTGCGGGGTTTTTTCTTCTCTACCCGTACATCCCAAAATTAAAACTGTAGATCTTCTTGCAATTCTTAAATCCGTAAATACATAACACATACAAATTGACAAACGTAAGTGCATAAGAACGAAAACTTAAGAGGTAGAGAAACCCAGATTGAATCGAATTCGAGTGACTGTCATTCTTTCGCTCACGTTTTCATTCGACTTCGAGAAAGAGTCTATAAGGGCTACAATTTTGTTGATGGCCGAAGTAGTCAACTTTAGGCTTCCACTGTGCAGCTCCAGTGGGGTACATGACGTACCACTATGTAAATTTCTCTAGCATTAGACCTTAGCTATGCCCATGGGAAATTTCATCTTGATCGCTTTAGAAATTACTGAATTATTTCCATTTTAGTTCGAGAAATCCCTCGCCGTTTTCAGTATTGCACTTTCAATTCATTCCACTCGTGGAATGACGCAAAATCTACTGCTAACAATGTAATGGACGATTCAAATAGAGGTACTTTTTACTCTCGGGATTTTATTACAGATCCAACTGACAAACTATCATGGTATTTTGGTTCAGTATTGTTTGACAATTCGTCCTATAAAGTTTTAACCCGGAACGCGGCTACAAATTATTCAGGTGTTAGCTTGAGCTGTAGGTCTAGTCCGTGGGTCACATGACTTCAGTACCGTACGCAGGGTTTTCTTTCGGGCGGGAGGACCGACTTGAAATTTAGGTTGAAAAATATCACTACATTCAAAAATCACCAGTTAAGGATGCTTCTCTGAAATTTTGCGCTAGATAGAGTTTTGCTTGAACTGAAGGGAACAGATTGCACAGTCGTGGCATATGCTGATGCGGCAATTGCAGTACAACATGCAGAGATGTGATCCTGAGCTTTATCAAGAAACTCTCTAAAGACCATGACTAACTATCAGATTTAGCCGATGCATCCGATTGTTTTCCACTAGAAATCTGCACAAGACGTCTTGAACGGTCTTTCAAGACTTTTGCTCTTTTTTCAAGACAATGTAATGTAGGGAAGATTCGGCAACTAAATACTTCAGAGTTCTGAAAAAAAATGTGTGTATGTGTGTGCAGCTGTAGACCACAAAAAGACAATACTACTACAACTTCTACTGGGCTTCATCATCTTATTGTGTTTTTGTCTACACGCATATACACACATACACGAATGCTTTGTCGACAGTACCCTGAAGTACTTGGTTGTCGCAACTTCGCTACAGTTTAATTATATGTCTTGAAAAAAAGCAAAAGTCTTGAATGACCGTTAAAGACGTTTTGTGCAAATCTCTACATTCCACATGTGCCAGATACGAGGCAAATCGTTGGTTTTGATCGGAAATTCAGTCAGCAATTTAAATGGGCCACACAGAATGGGTTGGAAAAAAATCCGGAGAAACCCGAACTCGTATCCTTTATCGGTATATTGAGTCATTGTTAGGTTGTATGACAATTTTAAAGGTACAGGGTGGCTGATGAAAGCCGCTACCAAAAAAAAATTAATAACTTTTTTTCTATTTAATGAATCTGATTAATTTTTTTTATTTTGCAGATTGATTTGGATAACTGGGATACTGAAACAAGAATTTGGATCACGCACTGGAGTCCGTAGTTTCGGCCCAAAGAGAGTATAGGCGCACGTTTGGCGGCAATCCTCCGAGCAGATGGATCATAATGAGACTTGTTAACAATTTTGCCGAGCATGGCACAGTCAACAGAAGACCTTACCATCGAAACCCTTCAGTTCGAACGGAGGAAACAATCGCTGCTGCCATACAAAACAATCCAAGAGTTTCGACAAGAAGCTTATCTGCTCAAATGGGTATAAGCAACCAGTCATTGCAGTCAATTATGCATAAAGGTTTGAACTTATTCCCTTATAAAATTCAAATGGCCAACAAACTGAATGCAGCAGACTTCCCGATTCGCTTGGAATTTTGCCAGAAGATGCTTCAAATGGTGGAAGAGGTAGGAAACATGTTGAACTATCTTTTCATGTCTGACGAGGCCCATTTCGATTTAATCGGCAACATAAACAAACAAAATTGTCGAATATGGAGTGCTTCCAACCCACAGATACTTCATGAGATGGAATTGCATCCACTTCGTATCACAGTGTGGTGTGCAGTTTCATCACGCTGCATTGTCGGGCCCTACTTCTTCGAAGAAAACGGTCACACCGTTACGGTTACTGGAGACCGTTACTTGATCATGTTGAGAGAGTTTTTCTATCCAGAATTACGCCGAATGAGAATTTCTTTCAACTATCTATGGTTTCAGCAAGATGGTTGCAACTCCTCACATAGCGTGGCCTGTTATGATAGAATTGCGACGAAAATTTCTCAATAACTGATATCCAGAAACTCCACATTCCGTTGGCCCCCTGGTCGCCTGACCTTACTGCACCTGACTTTTTCTTGTGGGGTTATTGCAAACAGGAAGTCTACAAAGCAAAACCAACAAATTTGAACAAATCGAAAAAAAACAATTGGGGCTATTCCTGTCCCAACTCTCCAAGCAGTAATGAACAACTTTTTGGTAAGATGCCGTATATGCATCAACGAGCAGGGGGTGCATTTAAATTCCATTATTTTTAAAACTAATTAAGATATATTTAATAAAATTGAATGAGCTTTAACATGAATAAAAGAAAGATGAATTTCATACACTGAAAAAAAGTTATTTGAGTTTCTTAATGTAGCAATTTTCATTAGCCACCCTGTATTTAAAATAATATCTAGTTGGTCCTATATTCACAGTGGTCCTATATTCACTGCAAATAACCAACGGAGGTCGATGGGGCCTATCGCTGAGAATAGTTTATTGGATACATGTAGCTGATGTCCGCCCGTATTGCTTTATGGTACGGCCGATACTGTAAAAATCCACTTATCTCTGTTGAAAAAGTCCCCCGAGAATGGAATGGAATTAAGGGTACCAACCTACCGAGGGTTTCGGGGTATTCTGCACCTGTTACCACTAGATTTTCTGGACAGGCTGGCTTGTCAGTAATCCACCTAAAACATACTTCGCGATGGTTTAACCGCCCCTACGATCAATGGACTATTTTAAGGAATGGACAGCAAACAACGTTAAAAGTGGATTACATGGCACCCAAATCTACCTCTGCAAAAAACGTCTCTATTAATATCTCGGATAGGCCGGACTGGAAGGGATTCATACCAGGTAATAGGACCTTGCTCTAAGGCTGGTAGATCATTGTAGCCTTTTTCAGGCAACGACGTAACAATCGGGGAAGGCAGAACCAAGTGATGACCTGAATCGCTCGGAAAACTTCATAACTTATAGACAGGATTTCTCGGGGATAGTATCCGTGATCGTTTGTCATTGTTTAATACTCTCAAACTCGCCTAGACTTAGAACCGCATGATTTCTGTAGAACCTGCAGTGTTTAAGAGAAGGACGAGAACACCGAACATCTCCTATGCCCCTGCCCTGCCTTTTTTGTGAGTCGAAGACAATATTAAAGGTCTTACATTTTTGGTTTCTAACGTATATTCAGTAACTTAAGCTGAATGACCCTATAATCGTTTTGAGGATCAAAAATTGGTTTACCAGCAACTAATGTTCCTCTCTATTTCATCCTCATCTTGGGTCACCTCTCAATTTCATGCTCATGTTGGAGCACCACACAAGGAGTCGAATGATCGCATCCGTTTCGTATCGTAATCTGGATAACGAAAGTTCTTTTAAAGGTCCGATGTGATGATAATTTCTAAAACTCCAGTTTTGATAAAATCTTAAAACGCGTTGACAAATAACACTGTGAGACAAAATTACATTTTTTTCAAAATGACGGGGTTCTGTCAACGGATTCTGGTAGAATGGTCTAAAAAATATACATGTATCGGCGTTTTGCCAGATCTGATCTGAATTTTTATTTAGGGCGGATCAAAGTTGCCACCCCTCGGAACTTTCCTGCAACATATCGGCATGCAAAATTGTGTGTTCCTTACTTCTGAGGTACAAACTATGTTCAGAAGTTTTATCGAAAAGATTCAGATAAACATATTTGTGGAACAAATTAACCCTCTAACTGTCACGTATAAACATAATTTTTACTTTGTTTTTGAAAACTCGCAAAAAACTGCTCGAAATGACGGGGGCGTGGTCCAAATGTTCTACAAAAATGATCGCCATTTCACTATATATGTCCGAACACCCCAAAATACAAATCTTAGACAAAGTCGTAGATAATAAGCAAGAACTAACTGCCTTCTAAGGGTTAATAATGAATTTTGTCATTTTGCTGTTTCCATTAAAAATAGTTCACATAATCTAATGAATTTTGTCATATTTCATCTTTTATCTAGCACTTGGGCTAAGATTTGTGTTTTGGAGTGTTCGGACACATATAGTGAAATTTTATGGCGATAATTTTTGTAAAACATTTTGATCGCGCCCTGCGTCATTTTCGAGCAGTTTTTGCGAGTTTAAAAAAAAAAGTAAAAATTATGGTTATACGTGACAGTTAGAGGGTTAATTTGTTCCACAAAAATTTTTATCTGAATCTTTTCTATAAATCTTCTGAACATATTTTGTACCTCAGAAGTAAGGAGGAACACACAATTTTGCATGCCGATATGTTGCAGGAAAGTTCCGAGGGGCGGATACTGTGACCCGCATTAAAATAATTCTGATCAGATCTGGCAAAACGCCGATTCATGTATATTTTTTTTAGACCATTCTACCAGAATCCGTTGACAGAACCCCATCATTTTTTTTTTTTGGTATCGCACAGTGTAATTAATTGAAGGGTTTTTGGACAAATTCATTTTCAGCGTTGAAGCTGAAAATTTTCCATCTTTGTTAATCGTCAAAATTCTCGCATTAGGAGTTTGGAAAATGTACGAGTGATTGTTGAGAAAAAACAACGTGTCACTGTCTTTTGGGAATTTTTGGGCTGGGGACATCATCCGAGTTATACTTAATTTTTCTAGGAGAATTTCCCCCAAATGAGTACAATTGTAACTAAGCACAAAAAAATATATTTAAGTCGAGCAAAAGCGTATTAAAATGTGTTTCAAAATGACCTGAAAACTAATTGCATAGATTGTTATGTTCGCCTCTGACTAAAATTATTCCAAATATTAAAATTGAGTTGTACTTCATGTACTTTAAACTGTACTTAAAAGGTGTTATGAATGATGATCGTTGAAAAATATGTACCAAATTTAAGAACCTTTTTACTTAACTGGAGTAATAATAAACATCAAATTTTGATTTTCAGTGCAGAGAATTTTGAATATTACCTTCCCAATTTTCATTTATTTCATGGCGCCTGTAGTGTTTGTTGGCTGTCGACAGTGAAGGAAAATTAATAACCCAGTTTTAACTGGACCAGTTTTTTTAGGGTTCAAGCTCAAGTAGCCGTCGAATAGATTTAGGCAAGTATGATTTATATGTAAGCGCCTCATGCCGAAAACTTTGTGAAGTATATAGTAGTAGAATGGTTAGTCCTTGGAATATTTTTTAATGTTAGGAATAAATATATGGGCAATAAATATTTCAATTCTAAAAAAAAAAAAGCACCTGTAGACACCAGGGATGATAATGTTGGTACAATTATACCATTTTTGGTACAATTGACTCCATAAAAGTACAAAGGTACACCAATGGCATAATTGGTACAATTTAACATTTCCCCTTTTAAGTATTTTATTTTCAATTAACATCGGTTTTTACATCGTGTAGTTAAATGATGAAGAAAACTTCATCTTGTACCTCGTTTCTGTAGTTCTCGAATCGAAAAGGTTTTCACATGAAACATGTGAATTGAAACAAAAACGCTACGTTGTGGTCGCACAAGTACATATGACGCTGAACATTCTGGACGGCCAATTGAGGTCAATACACCCGAAAATGTCGAAAAAATCTACGATATGATGTTGACCGATCGAAGAGTAAAAGTGCGTGAGATTGTTGATGCCATAGGCATTTCATACGGCAGTGTGGTTTCGATTTTAAATGATCAGTTGGGTTTAATAAAGCTGTCTGCAAAATGGCTGCCGCGTTTGCTCTCAATTGACCATAAACGTAATAGTGTGAAAACTTCAAAGGATTGTTTGAAGTTGTTTAACATGAATCCATTACAACACTCCGAAGACCAAGCAGCAATTTAAACAATGGGTTTCTCCAGGTGAACCGGCCGCGAAGAAGGCCAAGGTAAGTTTGTCGGCCAATAAAACAGTTTTTTGGAATGCACGCGGGATAATCCCCATCGATTACCTTCAAAAGGGAAAAACAATAAACGGCGAACATTATGCCAACTTATTGGACAGATTTAACGAGGATTTAAAAAAACGACCCCATGGCCACGAAAAAATTTATTTTTCATCAAGATAATGCACGGGTGCACACGTGTGTAGTCTCAATGGAAAAATTCCATGAATTGTGCTACGAATTGGTACCTCATCCGCCATATTCTCCGCATTTAGCCCCCTGTGACTATTTCCTATTTCCAAACCTAAAGAAATGGCTAGGTGGAAAGAGATTTAGCTCCAACGATGAAATTATTGATCAAACAAATGCCTATTTTATGGACCTCGAAAAATTCTTTTTTTTGGAAGGGATACAAAAATTGCAGAAACGTTGGAATAAGTGTATTGAGTTAAAAGGAGATTATGTTGAAAAATAATTTTTTTTGCAAAAAAAACTGTGTTTCATTCAAAAAGTCAAGGACTTATTGATCCGCCCTAGTATATGATACGATCTGAAATTACTTCTTCGAAGAATATTTTTCGATTTCCTTTGAGCTATACAGATCAGGGATTTTTGTAATTCATTTTAGGCTCACACATAAATTTTTCAATCAGTGAACATTTGTTTTCAAAAGGTCGCGGGTAGGATTCGAACTCACATTCGCTGGACGATCGTTGCGATGTTTGTGCTCATCATCTTCAGCAATAACCACACAAACACACGTAAAGCCCATGGTAAAATAAGTAAGGTAAACTCGTTAGAACAGCTGATTTGAACATTTTTCTTGCTTAGGTGTTTCTCTTATGTCAAATTCACCTGCATTTTGTTTGTGTACTTTTTTGTTTACTTTTACAGTAGATACACACATGTAGAAAATTTGACAGATTATGGACACCAAACAAAAACAAAATGCCTGTTTTTGTTGTAACAATTTCTACTGAGTTTACTTTACTTATTTTACCATGGTAAAGCCCATAGTGTAATCTCATACTAGAGAGAATATTTGGCTCATCTGACGTTTCCTTTCACACTCTTCTTGATGAGGTCGGTGTGATAGAGCGATGTTTGACGAAAAGTGACATACACCAGGTGGAATTACAATAACTTCTTGTTTTAATTTTTCATGTCGTTTTGGTGAAAACCTGTGAAATTTAAATGTGTTTTAAACTTTTTTATTGGCTTTCATTTTTAGCATACATTTGTGTTGTATTTAACACAATAATTTTAACACACAAAACGAAATGCCGTTGTTGTCATTTTGTTCGTTGTTTTGAACCATAGCCTCTATCTGGTATTAGTACACCAATTCGTTTCAACATCGAACGTAAATATCACACCAGGCCAAATGTCATAAATTTGGTGAGAGAACTATTAGGTCTACTATAAGTATTAGTCTATGGATACTCCCAATGCTCTGGTTACATATTCCACCTCCGCAAACAGTTCAATTACTGTTTATAAATTCTATGCTATATTAAATCCTTGATTGGTGTTCATCAAAAGCAGAGAGAGAAGGGATGTTTTGCCATTTGTCACGTGCGTCTGGTTTCATAGTTGCAAATACACTTCCAAGAGGGGTGATTTTTGATCAAATAAAACTAAGGGTAACTTATAAACTATACAATTTTGTAATTGTTGGAATTTTTTTAAATCAGATTTCGAGCAACTACCAATAAAAAATGTTTCTCTAAAAAAAAATTAAAGGGTAATTGTTGTAAGACTAAATAATGGGGTATGTAATGTACCACATAGTTAATAAAAATATTAGTTGTTGAAAGGCAGACATTTTAAATGATACCAATAGTAAAGAATAAACCTAGAAATTGATATTAATATATAGAAAGTTCTAAATGGGGCAAATTAATTATATGACAAATGCAAATTCCAAAAAAAAATTAATACGATTGGCAGCTTGTACCTATTTTCAAAGTATTTCCATCATACCTGGCAGTTTTGTTATTCAAATATTTTATAATTAATTCAATGTGAATTTAAATATAAACTTCAAAACTGCATGAAAAATGTTCGGCATTAAGAAATCTTTAAGAGTATTACGAGGTACCCGAAGTAATTCAGAGTTAGAATAGTTATTTTCTTTGCGTACAATTTCACTTCATAGTTTTCAACATATAGGATGTTTAAGTGCATACGATCAAGTCCATATTCGTTTATAAAATGAATTTAAGAAAGTCATTTACAATTTTACAATTTACAATTTAACCGGTGAAACCGGTCCTTCGTAAATAACTTTTATATACAAAATTTGTAGCGTAATATTGTATTATGTTTATATTATTATATTCTATTCAAAGAAATAAAGGACATATGTATATGTATATAACGGGTGTTTCAAAAGTGACCACCCTATTGGAAGATGCTCTTACTTTTGCAAATGGCCGCCAATGTCAAATCTGTTTTGACATTTGTGGACTAGACAGATGTAGAATACAAGTAAACAAGCCATGGCGCGATACACTGCCCAAGAATGCGGAATAATCGTGTCTATTTTTTGCGTAACAATTCGTCTGTGGTGCTGGCGCAGCGCGAATACGTTCGACGATTCCCCGGCCGTCCGACACCGACTGCGGAAACACTGCGCCGTTTGGCCACTAACCTTGAAGAGTATGGGACCACACGAGACGTTGCCAGGAGTGGCCGGCCCCGGGGCGCCCGTTCTGCCTAGAATATCGCCGCTGTTGCCGAGGATGTCGAGCTGTCGCCGGAAACATCGACCAGACGCCGTGCCTCGCAATTAGCCATCAGCCGGTCGTCCCTATGGCGAATTTTGGTCAAAAACCTGCGCATGTTCCCATACAAAGTCCAGTCCGTGCATCCTGCCTGTCGACCGCCAAACGCGTGTTTCCACCAAAATCATAATGAGTGATGAGACTCATTTCCACCTCAGCGGGTACGTGAACAAGCAAAACTATCGCTTCCGAGGCACCGAAAATCCACGAGTGATGCACGAGGAGCCATTACACCCGCTCAAAGTGACTGCATGGTGCGCTGTTCACGCTGGAGGAGTCATCGGGCCATTTTTTTCGAGACCAGCGGGGGTCAAACGACAACAGTGGACGGTGCGCGCTATAGGGCCATGTTAACCGAGTTTTTTCTGCCGCAATTCGACGAATTAGGACTGGAGGACATGTGGTTCCAACAGGACGGAGCAACGGCAAACACTGCGCTAGCCACAAGCGATATTCTGAAGGCGGCGTTCCCGGGTCGCCTCATCTCTCGTTTTGGCGATTTGCACTGGCCCGCAAGATCGCCCGATTTAACCGTTCCAGACTTTTTTGTTGGGGTTTTTTGAAGTCCCGTGTTTACGTGAACAAGCCCGAGACACTGGAAGCCCTCAAGGTCAACATTCGACACGAGTGCGAGAATCTGTCGCCCGAAGTTCTCGCCGAAGTGATGAAAAATGCCATAAAACGAGCCCGTATGGTAATCAATTGTGACGGCGCCCATTTAACCGATATCATCTTCTTAACTTAACCAATAAAATTCTAAAGGTTCAAATAAACATAATCAAAAAACAGAATCGAAGTTTTTCATTTAAAAAAAAAATGAGAGCCAAACAACATCGGATGACTTCTTTTGAAACACCTTGTAACGGGCTTTCCAATAAGAGCGCTACAAATATAAAACAAACCCGGTTTTAGATACCAATGTAATTCTTTATTTCTGTGAAAGTACGTTCGATGCCAAAATGTATGGAACTCGATTTCTTTTGCATGGCCACCACGGGCACGCTTGCAGAAGTCCAGACGCTGAACCCAATTTTCGACGGTTTCCAAGCATAAATCGGCGGATACTGCTGCAATTTCACGTTCGATATTCGTACGAAGTTCATCAATCGTCGCTGGCTTGTTGGCATAGACCATAGACTTGACGTAGCCCCACAGGAAATAATCTAACGCCGTCAAATCGCACGACCGAGGCGGCCAATCGACTGGGCCATTTCGTGAGATAACACGTTCACCAAACTTGGTTTCCAATAAATTGATTGTGGCATTCGCTGTGTGGCTTGTGGCGCCGTCCTGTTGGAACCACATGTCCTCCAAGTCCATATTATCCAATTGGGGCCAAAAATATTCGGTTATCATTGAACGGTAGGCCCATAAACGGCACCAAACCGTAATTTTTTCGGGATGCAATGATGACTCATGGATTACGTGTGGATTGCTGTCTGACCAATAACTCATATTTTGCTTATTGACGAAGCCATTCAGCCAGAAATGAGCCTCATCGCTGAAGACCATAAATTGGACGTAGCGCTCTTAAAGTTGAGGCCACTGACTCCAAATTTTGGTAGTAAATTTTAATAATTTCGACTCGTTGTTGGCTCGTATATATTTCCATGATGAAATGGCAAACCTTACTGAAAAGAAATGTCAAAAGAGCGGGAAAAAATATGGCGTCGTTTGCTGTCCCTATCGATTTACTTTTGTAGCGTCTCTGTTGAAAAACCCTTTATATATCAGTTCAATCAGGGGGATTCTATGGCACAACTGATCGAAAAGGTACTAGGACGATGATGGAGAATGAGAGAGCAAAGAAGATAGCAACTAATTTTAAATAGTGTGTATTGATGCTAATGACAGCTAAATTATATTTAATGTTGTTTGTATTAAAAGAAAATATGCATTCCGTTTGATTTCTATCCGTTTTATGTCCAACGAAAGTGTAAAATTGGTAAACTACCGCAGCAAATAAAACGCTATGAAATGGCCTACTAACTCGTCGTCATGAAGAGGCAATGAAGAGAGTAATGGAAACTCTTAAGTATTTCTCTATGGTTCAACTGACAAGGAGTTGTAAACAACTAAATCAATAGTTATAATTTAATTTGTTTAACAATCAACTACGTTACTACGCTACTACGGAATTTCATCAATGTAGTACATTCTAAAACAAGCAGACCAATAGTTTAGTAGTTCTGATATTAATACCACTATTTTTTGCATTCAGCCCCACTGTGCGAAAGGAAACTGAAGTTGTTAGTAGCAGTGGATGCGTAAGACTAAGGTTTGTGTCTTGACTAAAACCACCACACGGCGGAAAACACAAAATGCGTAAAGTAAACGCAGCTCAACGTAAGAACGAACCACTCTCGGTTGAATGGATGGATGGGATGGGATGGATAGATGTTTGGTTTGGTCGGCCTAAGTTGTGATATGAAACAAAAGGAAAAGCAACAACAACAACAACAACTGGCATAGGCATCACACATAATACTTAACCCTCTAACCGGCGAGCCTGCCTTTAGACGGGGTATATAAATACGTTAATATGCAGCTCTATTTCTGTTTTTTCTGTTCTAACGGGAAATATCAGCAGAGAAACAAACAATTCTCTTGTTGAGAACAATAGCAGCAAGCATTTCTGATTTGATTGCAAACTGTTGAGTGCTAAAGTCATTTTTTTCACAAAGTGTGTAAATTAATTATTTGTGTATCAAGTGGAATTTTGAAAAAAGTATAAAATCCTATTAATTCATAATTTGCGAGTAAAAAAATTATTTTCATACAGGTAAATATATATTCTATCGTGTTCTATGTTTTTAATATGAAGGTTTTACCAAAACTTAGCTTTTAGCCGGTGAAAATTGGACACCGTCTAAAGGCGGACCTGCCGGTTACAAGGAACTTTTGCATACACATTGCTCTAGTTCCTAGTGTTTTTTCGTTTCATTTTTCTGTAACCATTGTTCGGTTTTAAACATTGTAGGAACGAATTAACCATTTGAAAATGTTTTCACAGAGAAAAAGTTCTAATTTTTCAAAATTAAGTGATGAGGAAATTGAAGCACTCATGGCTGAATCAGTGGATGGCGCAGATTCAGAAGACGATTTCGACTTTGACAACGAAAATGATTTGGAGAACCCAGACTTTCAACTACCAAACGTAGACTTTGCCACATTAGAAGAAGAGTGGGATAATGTAGACAACAATGATTTTCTTTCTGATATCATCAATATCTCTCAAAACTCAGAAAAACTTCTGCCAGAAGTGAACAACAACGTGGAGCATTATGAAGAGTCTTTACCATCAAAAACTGGGAAAACAAAAACAAAGAGAGCAAGATCTCCTCTACCAGAAGTTGAAGCTGGAGAAGTGCAGTAGTGTCCAATGCGGGGGGGTTTAGAGGAAATGTAAAAGATATTTCTTCCCAAAACCCAGAGTTCAAAAACATTTTATGGAAAAAAAATCCTTGAACTTGAAAAAAACGATGTAGTTTTTCAAGGAGACAAGGAATTGCCGCAACAATTCAAAGAATTAACCACACCATTCCGTTGCTTTACTTATTTTTTCAACGATGACTTGCTCAATGAAATTGTGTTTCAGGGCAATCTATATGCAAAACAGCAAGATGTTTACACAAATTTTATTCTAACGACGTGTGATTTAAAAAAATATATCGGAATTTTGATTTATATGTCTGTGTACCGGTATCCCAATGTTGAGAGTTACCGGTCCAAACATTCCTTCGAGCCAGTTAGAAACGCAATGACTTCGAAACAGTTTTTTTTAATCAGAAAATATCTGCACTTTAATGATACCACGAAAATGAAAAAACCACAGGAAGCAGGATATGATGAGCTGCATAAAATTCGTCCAATTGTTGACAGACTCAATAAGCAATTTGATGCTGTGCCAAAAACACCTCGGATATGCATTGATGAACAAATGTGTTCAACAAAAATGTTGACAAAATTTCGGCAATATATGCCCGCAAGGCCCCACAAATATGGCATGAAACTATTTGTCCTTTGTGACTCGCATGACTTTTCGTACAAATTTGAAGTATACAAAGGAGCTGGCGATAATGAAGTATTACCCAACACCCCTGAATTAGGAGCAACAGCCAATGTGGTCATAAGACTGTCAAACACAATCCCAGATTTCAAAAATCATATCCTGTACTTCGTTAATTTTAATACCTCTGCCACTTCTGTTTATTTACGGAGCAGAGGAATTTATACATTAGGAACCGTCCGATGTAACAGGATACCCAACTGCAAGGTGACAAAGGAAGTGGAATTAAAAGATAAAGAACGTGGACACTCAGAAGAGTTTGTTGGCGGTGCCTTTGGGGTAGACATTGTTTACTTGATCGCGATCACATCAGAATGAAAACAAAGAAATGGACTTTGCGTTTATTTTATCACCTAATTGATATGGCGTTAGTGAATTCATACCTCCTTTTCCAGCGTATTCATGGTATTGACTCTAAAGATGTTACTCATAAAAAATTGCCAGATTTTCGTATTGAGGTGGCTGATGTACTCTGTCGTTATGAGAACGCTAACGCCAAAAGAGCTGTTGGTAGACCTCAGAGCCAAAGCCCAAAAATACAAAACCCAAAGAAATCGTATGGTCCACCAGATGACATTCGTTTTGATGGAGTTGGACATATGCCTGATATTTTGGACCGAAGTGGTAAAAAAGTATGCAAACTACAGGGATGTAAGTCCGAAACACAAATGTATTGTACTAAATGTAAATTAAATCTATGCTTATCAAACAATAAAAAATGTTTCCAAATTTATCACACAAAACAATAAAAAAACTGAATAAAATTTCAAGTAAAATCATTCCTTAATTAAAATGTTTTATTACGTTACCAGGCAGGTCCGCCTTTTGGCGGTCAACATATTTTCTCACCTGGAAGGTAAGGTTTAAATTTTTTTCATCTTTTAACAATACCGTATGTTTTATTTATCCAAAAACAATCAATAAATAATTTTTTTTAATCGAAAAAAAATTGGCCGGTTAGAGGGTTAAGAATGAATGAATGAACCAGAGCCCTGGCTATTCCATGGAAATGGTCGTTTTTGTTATTGTTTGCCGCCGCATTTCTCTGTAGTTTCTTCTATCTACTTCTTTCGGTGGTTGTAGGAATATGGATGGATGGTTGTATGGATTCGAATTTCGGGTTCAACTATTGTACTATGCTGTTGTTGTAAACTGCGTATATTGATAAAATTTTGATGTTTTTGTTGTTGTTTTTATGAACTGGTGTCGTTGTTGTTGCTGTAGCTGTTAGCTGCTGGCAGCAGCTCAGCTAGTTTATGTCGAATAGTTTCCCATTGAATTGAACATTTTTTCGGGGGTTCTTGGAAATAGTCCAACGTAACGAAACATCAGTGTGTCTGTGTGCGTCATGCGTGGTGGAACAACATTTTTGGTGCAGCATTAGAAATTAGAGACGGCGACGGACGGCGAAACGAAACAAAGGAAGAAATGTGGATAACAGAAAAATAAATAATTTAAACATCTATTGAAATAGTGCCCAACAAAATATAGAAACAACAGCAGCAATAATAAACAACAACTAACTAAACAACAACTAAAAACATTAAGTTACAATTTAAATTTAATTGAAATTTCAAAACTGTCCTAAAACTAACATCATGGCTTCAAATAGTCCCGACATTACTGATACTGACTCCAGTGATGATTCTCAAAGTACTGAAAGTTCAATAGAAACTTCTAGTTCTGAAATGGTTTTCTGTAAAAGTGGTGCCAATTTACGACCAGAGGGTAAGTTCCTTTTTGTCGATTTCCTAATAAAATAAGGGGACAAATCGTGTAGGCATTCGCAAGTCGATCAAGTGTTGAAAAATAATTATTTTTCTGAAATTTCAAATTCTTTAAAATGGGATGATTTTTTTTAAAGTTCTTTAAAAATGTTAAATTATACACAGCTAAAAAGAACTTAAAAAAAAAAACAAATGGAAACAAAAACTACAACGCAATTTCCCTTATTATGTGGTGCTACCTTCCAACCTACGTATCTAATATCACATCTATGGGAACCAAAGATAAGGAAGCCAGCCAACAAAAAGAAAAATCCCATCATAATATCTAGTACTACCTAAAACGAGTTCTCATTCAAACACTAATCCAAACAAATTTCAAAAATAAAATAAAAAACTTGTAGCTTCCGGCAGAAAAAAAACACAAACTACAGCGTATCCTTGCACATACACACTCACAAAACTGCTACGACAGATACACGTTTCGTTAGAGCAGCTCGATATAGTTAATTAAACACGCACAAAAAAGGACCTATTCCTTGTGAATCCTTTTGCAAACATGTGAAGAGAAAATGGCTGAAAGTACAGATACACAAGCTCATAGACAAATAACATTCCAATGACGCATTCCATACACAGTAACGCATTTTTTGGTTCGACAGATGATAGGTATCTCTCGCTAGCCTTTGGTTCGATCCAACATTGTGCGTGTGAGGGCTGGTAATTCCCAAATAACGTGATAATAAAATGTATAATGACGAAACACAAAAACAAAACAACATAATGATAAAGAATCGTAAAATGTGAATGCAATCACAATAAAACAACAAGCAAACGGTATGAACGAACCTTATTCCAAAACAATGTCCGTCCGGCCGTACAAACTATTCTTTAATTACAGTGCCAACTCAATTTTGTATATTTACAACAGAAAGTTTTAAAGAGGGTTTTCACTCACTTTAAACGAACCACAGCCTTTTCATTCGTGAGCATGAACATCAGCTGTCGGTGATGGTTATTGTCAGTTCCCCGCACTTTCATTCTTCTTTTGTTCTTCTAATCGAAGTTGTTCGCATCACTATAATATTTACAACATTTTTTGGTACTACATTTTCAAATTCATCAGCCACATAAAAAGTTATCGACCGTGCTCTTGCTCATGAATGACAAGTCTGCGGTTCGCTGTAGTTGCAGCCCATTAGATGTGTTCATCGTTTGTAAAATTCCCTGATTTGTGATTTAAATTTATAAAGGGTGGGTCCTGTAAACTTTGGAATTCCCGATATTTTGAAGCAGATAACCAATTTGACATTTATGAAATGACAGATTATTAGTTAAAAGTTAGAAATTTACAAAATTGGTCACCTTACGCTTGAAGAAAATTGGGAAACATTAAAAATTTTCTTCCAAAGTTCCGAGTCTTCAACTCAAACTGTAAGATATCTACACAATAAATTCGATAGAAATACGGTGCCATCAACGCAGTTTGTGGATCAAGCGAATTCGTCAATCAAGGTCCTTATTGGTTCAAAGAACTCGTGTGCGTGTTCGTCCAGTGAAAATCATTGCCGCCGTAAATGAATGTGTGCTCGAACAGCCATACACACCCACAGAAAAATAACCGAATTTAGAGGCGGTCATAACCATATTGGAGGTTGTCACAACCATATTGGAGGTTGTCACAACCATATAAGAGGTTGTCACTACCTCTAATGCGGTTGTAATAACCTAATATTGGTTGCATCAACTGAATTTCAGTTACGGGGACTGAATTCGATTGTGACAACTGCAACTCGCTGGCAACAGCCAAATATGCGGTTGCCTCAACCTCTTTCTAACAATTAGCTCGGTGAGTGAACATCAAATACAGAGCAATAGATAAGAGTATATATCCCTCTCTTTACATTCTCTCGATGACGATGAGGTAGCAAGTCATTTCGTCGAGTTTCAGCAGTATGTTACTATTTGGGTTGATATAAAACGGACAGAAATAAAAGGAAATGGGTATTTTCGTTCGATGCAACCAAAATAAAACATAATCTAGCTGTCATTGATATCAATCAAACACTATTTAAACCAGGGGGTATCCATGACATATCTGGTCGACTAAGCAGTAGGGAAATGAGAGAAAACACAGTGGGGGGGGGGCGAGAGAACGTTAAGCAACCAGAAGCAAACCATGCAGCAAACTTAGTTTAAATAGTGCTTGATTGATACTAATTACAGTTAAATTATGTTTTATGTTGGTTGCATCGAGCGTAAATACGCATTCCCTTTTATTTCTGTTCGTTCTATGTCAAACCTAAGAGAAATAGACAAGAGCCGCTATCTCTCTTTTCACGTTCTCTTGATGACGACAAGGTATTAGGCCATTTCATCGACTTCGAGTTGCTATTGTAATTTACTCTTTGGTTGGGCATAATACGGACAGAAATAAAAGGGAATTCGTATTATCGTTCGATGCAAACAACATTAACATAACATATCTGTCATTAGTATCAATGGAACACTATTTAAACTTAGTCTCTAGGTATTCTTTGGTCTCTCATTCTACATCATTTCGCTAGTACCTTTTCGATCAGCTGTGCCATAGATATACCCTGATTTAAACATAGTTTGCTGCATGGCTTTCTTCTAGTTGTTTATCGGTCTCTCGCCTTTCTATCAATTTCCTACTTTATAGTCGATACCCCCTGCATCAACGCAGTTTGTGGATCCATTTATGAAGCGAGTTTATCAATCCGGATTCTTATTTGACAAAAGAACCCGTGTACATGCTCGTCTAATACGTTCGGTGGAAAATATTGCCGCTGTTGCTGAATGTGCGCTGGAACAGCCATCAACACCCACAGAAAAATAACTGAATTAGCGGTAACCGAATATTAGAGATTGTCGCAACCATTTAAGAGGTTGTCACTACCTCTAATGCGATTGTGACAACCTAATAGAGGTTGCATCCCCTTAATTTTAGTTGTGGGGATTGTTACAACCTCAATTCGGTTATGGCAACTGCAATTCGGTGGCTCCAGCCGAATTTACGGTTGCCGCAACCTCTTTCAAATAATTAGTTAGACTGAACTTAAGAGTGAACATCAACTCGCCACCGTTGGCAGCAATTGACAATTTATCGCACATCCTTAAGCAGAATTTTGTATAAAGATCTCTGTCTGAAGGCTTTAGTCCAAAAACTGAAACCTCGTGGCCATCCGATGCGATTTCGCTTCGCTGTATGGGCTGAAGATCTCTTGGCTGAAGATGAGCATTTTTACCGAAAAATCATATTTTCATATCATATCATACTTGTGGTGTGTTTTGATCCACAAATAATTGAAATTTTAAAAATTCCGGTCCCAAATATTACCAAACTGTTGTTTTAGTAAGAAATAACTTTGACATAGAAACCTTGTGTGTTGCTCTCGTACATGGGAACGTGGGTTCGATCCCTGCTCTGATCACCATACAATTCTTTCGATGGCGGCGACACTATCTTCGCTTACTGACGGCGACACTATGAAGAATTTATCCATGAAAAAGATTATCAAACTACCCTTCGGAATCGGTTTAAATCTGTAGTTCCCAATCAGTGAGTGCGAAACTACAAAGAGCACAGCTCACTCTCTCTACCCAATCCCTTCATGGGATGTAACGGGAACAATTTTATTTTTTTTACAACAACCCTGTAATTGATTGTGCTTACGAATTTTTCGCAAAGAGTTGAGTATCAAGCAAATGAAAAATGAGCGAAATTTTCGGTTCATGAAACTATAGTTATTTTGTATACAAATATTTTTTATGGAAACGAAAATTTTATAAAATTTAAATACCGGGCTTTCCTCAATGGAATCTAAACGGGGTTTCACATGGAAGAATACCAGTGAGCTGTGCGAGTCACTGATTAGAGCCAACACTTTTAGAAACCGGTCGAAACTGGTAGAAACCGAATGTCGTCCACATCCATATCATACAACTTAGGAACAACAAAACTAGATTATCATACCGCGACGGAGCACCATTAACTAATATTGCTCGACGAGCACCATTTTCGAAGAAAATTGGCTCGATGATGGCTCCAGCCCAAAATACACACACAACAGTGACACGTTGTTGATACATTTGTTTTTCAACAATCACCCGTTTATTTTCTTAACCTCATATTGGAAAATATTGACCATTATCTAAGCCATCAAGCTAAAAATGCAAGTAATAATTTTAACAAAATCTACATATGTGTCATGAAGACGCATTTCGATTTTTAGTTCGATGACTGTGAATTTTCCGTCGAATCTATAGTCGTGTTTGTATGGATGTTTAAACCGGCGTTCGATCGTTTTGATGTCTACGTAGATAAGGGTTTATTTTTTCTGGTCGTGTCATTTTCTTCCTTAACATCGTAATGAAATCGTTGCCGTTTGTCTTGTAATTTGAGTAGGACGTTCAAAACACAAACAGAAAATCCAGTTAAGTGGTTTCAGTACTAATAACCGTTTATCGGCTTCTTAAAAATCTTATTTTAGGAATAACTATAAATCCGAAGTTTTCGCACCGGCTACCTGGTTTCTTGTTCAACATTTAAAATTCCATTGCCATTAAATATTACCACTTTTTTCAAATCAATTCATTCAATTCAATCCACTTCAATTCACTTCCATTCAATTCAGTTCAGTTTAATTCAATTCAGTTCAGTTCAATTCAATTCAATTCAATTCAATTCAATTCAATTCAATTCAATTCAATTCAATTCAATTCAATTCTGTTCAAATCTATTCAATTCAGTTCAATTCCATTCTACTTGATTCAATTCACTTCGAATCAGTGCAATTCAATTCAATTCATTTCATTTGAATTCCATTCAATTCAAGTCATTTAAAATCAATGCCATTCAACTCAATTAAATTCAATTCAAGTCAGTTCAATTCAATTCAGTTTAGTTCAATTGATTTCAATTCAATTCAGTTCAATTCAGTTCAGTTCAATTCAGTTCAATTCTATTCAGTTCCGTTCAGGTCAATTCAGTTCAGTTCAATTCCGTTCAATACAATTGATTTCAATTCAGTTCAATTCATTTCAATTCAATTCAGTTCAATTCAATTCAGTTCAGTTCAGTTCAGTTCAATTCAATTCAGTACAATTCAATGCAATTCAATTCAATGCACTTCAATTCAATTCAATTCCATTTAATTCAACTCAGTTCAGTTGAATTCAAATCAATTCAACTCAACTCGATTCAGATCTATCCAACTCAATTCAATTCTATTCAATTCAGTTCAATTCAATTCAATTCAATTCAATTCAATTCAATTCAATTCAATTCAATTCAACTCAATTCAATTCAATTCAATTCAATTCAATTCAATTCAATTCTGTTCAAATCAATTCAATTCAGTACAGTTCAATTCAGTTCAGTTCAATTCCATTCTACTTGATTCAATTCACTTCGAATCAGTGCAATTCAATTCATTTCATTTGAATTCAATTCAATTCAACTCATTTAAAAGTCAATGCCATTCAACTCAATTAAATTCAATTCAAGTCAGTTCAATTCAATTCAGTGCAATTCAATTCAATTCAATTCAATTCTGTTCAAATCAATTCAATTCAGTTCAATTCAATTCAATTCAATTCAGTTCAATTCCATTCTACTTGATTCAATTCACTTCGAATCAGTGCAATTCAATTCATTTCATTTGAATTCAATTCAATTCAACTCATTTAAAGTCAATGCCATTCAACTCAATTAAATTCAGTTCAAGTCAGTTCAATTCAATTCAATTCAATTCAATTCAATTCAATTCAATTCAATTCAATTCAATTCAATTCAATTCAATTCAATTCAATTCAATTCAATTCAATTCAATTCAATTCAATTCAATTCAATTCAATTCAATTCTGTTCAAATCAATTCAATTCAGTTCAATTCAATTCAGTTCAATTCCATTCTACTTGATTCAATTCACTTCGAATCAGTGCAATTCAATTCATTTCATTTGAATTCAATTCAATTCAACTCATTTAAAGTCAATGCCATTCAACTCAATTAAATTCAATTCAAGTCAGTTCAATTCAATTCAGTGCAATTGAATTTAATTTAATTCAATTCAATTCAATTCAGTTCAATTCCATTCTACTCGATTCAATTCACTTCAAATCAATGCAATTCAATTCAATTCATTTGATTTGCATTCAATTCAGTCCAACTTATTTAAAATCAATGCCATTCAACTCAATTAAATTCACTTCAAGTCAGTTCAACTCAATTCAGTTTAATTTAATTGAAATCAATTCAATTCAATTCTAGCAATTTAGTCCAAGTCTTATCTAGTCTAATGTCTTCTTAATTGAATTGGTTTTTATTGAAACGAATTGAATATTTTTATTGGTGTTTCAATCTGAAAATTTCACGACTGTATTTAAATTTAACAATAACGTTTTATTTTTAAAATAAGTGTAAATGATATTCCAATTTCCAATGCCTGTTTAATGTAAAATTGACAAGTTTAATTCATATTCACATTAATGATATTTAAATTTGAAAATCATGTTCGATTGCTTCGCAATTTCGCAATTTTCAAGAATGATTATCTTATAAAGTGTAAAAAATTAATTGAAGTTGAATTGAATTTAATTGAATTATTTAATTGTTATTCGAAAGAAGAAATCATTGTGAAATTTAAAACTCTTTAAAATCTTATTATTATTATATTTCAAAATAGATGTCGTGTTACTTAATTAAAAAAAAATTCAATATATGAAAATTATATCTTTTTTTGTTTAATTATTAAAAGTTTGTAAAAACTTTTAACACAAATTGAGTATAAACCGTTTAACCAACATCTAATAACCGGTTTTCGATTTATTCGAAAATTACGTTTTTTTAAAAGCTGGCACACGGTTGATTAACCGGTTTCTCCGGTTTTTCGGTTTCAGTTTTGAACCACTGCTTCCATGTTTTCAGACGAACGACTGGTTCAGGACTTTCCGGTGCTTGGGCTGTCCTATGTTGCGCAGCTCGCTTCAAATCGGGTCGAATCCGGTTTGCGTTGTGGCCGTAAACTCAATCATGTTATTAAATGTTTGAAATTTTTAAAAAATTCTACCAACTCTGAGGAGTTTTAAAAAGGAGTCTTACTTACTTACTTACTTATCCGGTCTCGGACAACCCCGGGGGGTCAGGGACCTTACAAAACGAAGATAACATATTTCGCCAACCAGTTCGATCTTTTGCTTTATCTCTCCAGTTGGCAATACCAAGTGTACGCAGGGATTCGTCAACCTGATCCATCCAGCGGAGTCTTGGTCTTCCTATTTTTCGTCTTCCTTCGAGTTCGGTTTCGAAAAGCCTTCGCGCTGGTTCATCTTCATCCATTCTACTGACATGGCCTAGCCAGCGCAATCGCGTTATCTTGATCCGCTTAACTATGTCAATGTCAGGATAAAGCTCATACAGCTCATGATTCATGCGTCGCCGATACTCGCCGTTGTGCACTATAGGGCCATAAATTTTTCGGAGTATTTTTCTCTCGAAGACTCCTACAGATGTTTCGTCTGCTTGCGATAGGACCCAGGATTCTGCGCCATAAAGCAAGACAGGTTGAATGAGAGTCTGGTACAGCTGGACTTTTGTTACTCGAGAGAGGGCTTTATCTCTAAAGTGCTTGCTTAGCCCAAAATAACATCTATTCGCAAGCACAATTCTCCGTTTGATCTCAAGGCTGACGTTGTTGTTTTTGTTCACGGCAGATCCGAGGTATATAAATTCGTCCACTACCTCGAAGTTATAACGGTTATCAACGTTCACGCTTTGGTCTAATCGCGTGGAGGCCCTGTTCGTTGAAACCATTAATTTTGTCTTGTCCTCATTCACCGTCAGACCCACTTTTGCTGACTCCTTCTCAATTCTCGAAAAAACCGCAGTAACTTCTCTAATTGTGCGCCCAATGATATCTATATCATCAGCATACGCGAGCAGCATGTGACTTTTGCTGCTGATGGTTTTATTCATATTGACTGCAGCTTTTCTCATAATGATCTCCATTAAGATGTTAAAGAGATCGCACGATAGGGTGTCGCCTTGCCTGAGGCCTCGCTTAGTTTCGAAAGGTTCGGTAAGATCCTTACCAACTTTCACTGCGGATTTGGTGTTCGTCAAGGTCATCCTGCAAAGGCGTATGAGTTTTGCAGGAATACCAAGCTCAGACATTGCTTCATAGAGTTTCTCCCGTATCGGACTATCGAAGGCTGCTTTATAATCGATAAATAGATGATAGGTGTCGATTTGTTTTTCGTGTGTCTTCTCCAGGATTTGGCGTAGCGTGAAAATCTGGTCAGTTGTCGATTTTCCAGGCCTAAAGCCACACTGGTATGGTCCAATCAGGTCAGCGATAATTGGTTTTAGTCTTTCGCACATTATACTTGATAGAACCTTATATGCTATGGATAAAAGGCTTATTCCACGGTAGTTGGCACAAATACTCGGGTCACCTTTTTTAAATATGGGACATAGTACACTGAGACTCCAATCGCCGGGCATGCATTCATCTAACCAAATTTTGTTAATGAGCTGATGCATGCACCTTATCAGCTCATCGCCGCCAGCCTTAAACAGCTCCGCCGGTAATCCATCGGCTCCTGCGGCTTTGTTGTTCTTAAGCCGGGCAATAGCTGTTCTGACCTCGTCTTGGTTAGGAGGGGGGCAATCGACGTCGTCGTCCATATTGTGATCGATTGTCCCATCGTCATCGGATATCTCAGGTACTAGTAGCGCGGAGAAATGCTCTCTCCATACTCCCAACATGCTCTGCACATCTGCGACGAGATTTCCGTCTTTGTCTTTACAGAAGGGGGGCCCTGAACCATGTCCATTAGTTCCGTTTTTAACTTTTTGGTAGAATTTTCGGGCTTCGTTCTTCCTTCTGTATGTCTCAATTTTCTCACTCTCGCGTTTTCTCCACTGCCGTTTCTTACACCTAAAGAGACGGTTTACCTCCTTTCTCTTCTCCCTATACCGCTCAGTTGCAGCTCACGTTGCAATTGACTGAAGCATTACCATACGTGCAGCGTTCTTTTCGTCATTTGCTATGCGACACTCTTCATCGTACCACGGTTTATTGCGAAGCGGTTTTTCGAAACCAAGTACGGTTGTTGCGGCTGTTTTTATAGAGTCGGAAATGGGTTTCCACTGCGCATCAGGATCGTCATCGGGAGGGGGTGGGTTCTGTGCCAAAAGTTGCGAGAGCTTCCTTGAGTAGGCTGTGGCTACCTCTGGTAATTGCAGCTTTCCGATGTCCAGCTTCCTCTGCGTCTGGTTTCGTACGATTTTCGCTCTACTTAATCTTGTGCGAACCTTTGCTGCTACCAGGTAGTGATCAGAATCGATGTTAGCTCCTCTGATCACTCGTACGTCCATTACACTGGATGAGTGCCTTCCATCAATTACCACGTGATCATTTGGTTCTTAGTTCTTTGATCAGGGTATACCCAAGTAGCCTTGTGGATGTCTTTATGCTGGAATCTTGTGCCACTGATGACCATGTTTTTTGCCGCGGCAAAGTCAATCAGTCTCATACCGTTGTCGGAACTGTCAGCATGAAGACTGAAATTGCCAATAGTTGGATTAAACACATTCTCCCTTCCTACTTTGGCATTAAAATCTCCTAGTACAATCTTAATGTCATGGCCAGGGCAGCGGTCATACGTTTCCTCTAGGAGCTCATAGAATATGTCTTTGGCATCATCATCTTTCTCTTCTGTCGGGGCATGCACACAAATTAGGGAAATATAAAAATATTTCGCTTTTATGCGGATTGTGGCTATTCGTTCACTCACAGGATTGAACCTAGAGACTAGATGTCGCAGTCTTTTGCCAACTACAAATCCACAACCAAATTCATGTTTTTTTTCATGGCAACTGTAGTATATATCGCAGTTTCTTTTTCTTGTGCAGCCATGTCCTGTCCATCGCATTTCCTGGATAGCGGTAATGTCAGCCTTATAACTTTCGAGGACATCTGCCAGTTGGATACTTGCACCGGATCTATATAGAGTTCTTACATTCCAAGTGCATATCCGTAAATCGTGGTCCTTATAACGTTTGCGGGGGTCGTCAACAAATAGGGGTTGTTTATGTTTTCTGTTTCGTTTTTGTATTTTCACTGCCATTATGAACGGTGGCGGGAGGCAAACCCAGCCCACCGGGTTTTTGCATTTTACCTACTGCCAGGATATTTGATTGCAGCCGCCCATTATGGATCAGACGCTGACCAGGATGCGATATGTTGAACCTGGATTTTCTTCTTTTAGTTTCTATCCGCCGTTGGCCCGTATGTTTGGCTCATCCGCCTTCTAAGGACAAAAGAATATGCCCGATTGTTTGATGAGCTTCAGTGACATCAGTCACCTACTATACCTGATTTGATGCTCATTTGTTTCGCCTTCTCACTCTAGCTAGCTAACGGAGGTTTCCGAAAAGCCATTGCCCAGGACATACTGCGTGGAAGTAGTGAGCTGCTTGGACTGCCCAATGAAGGAATCATTTCTGGCCACTCCCAAGTGAATGGCAATCAGAAACTTTCCACCTCCACGGACAGTCCCATGTCAGCTTTTGAAAAATTAAAACTTTTCCGTTTTTATAATAAAAATGGATGCACATTAGACCGACTCACGTTGTATGGTGGGGAAAAAAGTGTTTTTTTGTCAACCCCTCTAAATGTACCTTGGTTTGTTTTATGATGATTCCCAAAATATTTCATGTCTAGCATTAAAATTTCGTGAGCTGGACCGTTTTGAAAAAGGAAATAGGGTACCTCGAGGAAATAGCGTCAAGATGGCCTAACATGGGTGTTAGATAATTAATAAGTCAAAATGTGCGTGAGGAAGGAAACTAAAGTACTCCAGCCGATTCAAAAAAAAAATTGGGGCTGACGAATACTTTTTCCTTGCACGAAATGTCTAAAATTCAAAAAATTTTGTGAATATTTTTAATCCAGTTTTGGTAAGGAATGTGCTTAAGAAATTAATATAATTTTAAGTTATTGTTTCCCTAACAGAGGTTTCAAACACCCGAACATGAATTAATAAGTCGCCCTTTTTGAACAGAAAAACGTTTTTTCCGTCTAGTATTGCAGATAGATTTCGATATTAAAATTGTATGATTACTGTTTTTTTCGTTTCAGATTTAAGTCCTCATGAAATCGCAGGTGTTCGATATGGGAAGTGCAAGTGGTTTAATGTAGCCAAAGGATGGGGATTTTTAATTCCACATGATGGTGGCCACGAAGTTTTTGTACATCAAGTAAGTCAATCAACTGAAAAATATTTTAAATAAACATAAAATACAATAATGAAAGGACTTAGAGTACATTACGTTGTCTGGTTCAGATTTTGTGCACGTAACTCGTTGCAGCGTAAACAATTTTGAGTATATTTTAAAATTTGAAATGGATTTCGAAAGAAAAAAGCTTGTTTACTGTTCTTTGTACAAATTTCTCAAAATACCGTTCGGAACCGGTGTTAAACTGGAGGTCCCAATTAGTGAGTATAAAACTAGAAAGCGCACAGCTCACTCGATATGAGAAGATCTCCCCAATGCCTTCACGGAATGGAATTGGGAAACCTTTTTATTTTTTTTTTTTACAAATTTTCGAAGATTCTGTAGAAAATAATAGAAATTAATTTTTAATTTTTCAAATTTTGAATTCTCTGCTTCGATTTGAGATTCGTCCATCAATTTAATGTAAATGAGGCATGAGTTTAATGCAAACTTGCTTGAAATTAAATGCATATTCTTCATTGAGTTGATGTAAAGTGTACGTTAGTAAAATGTACTTGTTTGCTCATATTTATGAAATTATATTAGCAATTTTATTAAAATTATGAGAAGCTCTGTCCAGTCTCTTCGTGCGCTGTAATAGGAAACTGTTTATGTTTTAAAATTTATGAATTTGGGTGTCATTGAGGTGAATTTTATTGCTATTCGGGTATAACAACATTAATACAGGGTGGAGAGCGGTAATTTGATTTTTTGCACTGCACGCTGTGGCGGCACTGTTGGTCGAAGAGAGTGGAGAGTGTGCGTGGCTGACGGGAGATTTGTATTCGTCTGCCGTTCAGTTGCCATCACGCATTGGACACGTGAGGAGAGGTCATTTTGTGTTGAAGCGTATTTTTCAAATGCGCACTCGATCATTGCAATGCAGCATGCTTTTCGTTTACCATTCGCTGTTCCTCCACGCGAAGGTGTTCCTGGACGGAAATCAACTGTAAATTTGGTAACTTCATTGAGAACAGCAGGGAATGTGTCATATGTACGCAGTGTGTGGTGCGCCGTATCAGGAGTAGGCATCATTGAGTTCACGAGTTCATGAAAACTTCAGAAAACGTATAGCGAAGGTCGACATTTGCCGGATACACTATTTAGAACCATGTAATTTACAAATTCCCTCACTGTTCAATATAATTAAAATATAAAATAAATTTTTCTAAGGTTCAGAAGTTTTTTTATTTCATTCCCAAATAAGCAATTAACGCGCTCCACCCTGTATAATGATAATGTTTCCTCTTTAATGAATTTCTGTAGAACCTGTGTGCAATTCACCTGCAGACTTCGATTTATCTGCTAAATAGTGTACTATGAAAGATTTTTGTGCATAACATCGTGAAATATGTTCCTATTGGTATGAAACTTACCAACAGGAGAAAGAGAATGCAATTTTGGGCGGGCAAAACTTGCTCTGAAAAAATGGGGAATACTCCCTTCCGCCTATCTAAATATGTACTACAAAGTACATTTCTCTTTTTAAATAATATTTTGTTAAATATTTACTACAACCAAATATAACGTGACATGATAATCCGCCCGTACGTAATTTAAGTATATCTTCTATACACTCACCGCCATTCACATCCCCATACAACCATGCTCGTCACCTTATTATACAAAACATCCACCATTCACACCGAACACTTCAACCACCCAACCATCCTCACCCGTGAACAACCCACCCCCACTGATAGACACACAAACTCTGCCGACAGTATATTAAATATACACAGCCACAAGAGAATAAGTGCGTCGCTGTAATTCTCATTGACGTCAATACAGTCGTAGTATTTAACCATAACGGCTTACGCTAACTATTCCACCATAGTGACTTCGGTTGACTATTCCACCATAGCGGCTTAGGCTGACTATTTCACCAAAGCGTCTTAGGCTGACTATTCCACGTATTATTGTTATCAACCGATGTAAATCAGATCCAGATCTGTCCATCCGAATATAAGATGCCCGTACTGAAGAACAAAAAGAACCGGTCTAGAGCCGTTCTTAGTTAATCCAATCCCGATTCACCACGTGTGCAAAACACCATGTTCTCGATTAACTGAAATCGATTGGCCGAACTTAAAGGAGTGTTCCCAAAGGAAGGATAATCTTAACCGTTTGCAGAATAGAGTTGTCAAACCGTTCCCAGAAGAGTGTTCTCAGACCGAACCCAAAGGAGTGTTTTCAAACCATTCCCAGAAGGGTATTCTCAACCGATACAAACCATTCCCAGACGAGAGTTCTCAGACCGAACTAGAGTGTCCAAAACCGAAAAACCGGGGAAACCGGTTAACCGGTTTTTTTTGCTATTAAGCGTGCACGTTTTTTTAAAAAACGTAATTTTCGAGCAAACAATCAATTTAATCAATTTTTGTATCCCTTCCAAAAAAAATAGGATTTTTCGATGTCCATAAAATAAGCATTTTTTTTGATCAATAATTTCATCGTTGGAGCTAAATCTCTTTCCACCGAGCCATTTCTTCGGGTTTGAAAATAGGAAATAGTCACTGTGGGCTAAATCCGGAGAATATAACGCATGACGTACCAATTCGTAGCCCAAATCATGGAATTTTGCCACAGAGACTACACACGTGTGCACCCGGGCGTTTATGGTCAATTGAGAGCAAACGCGGCACCCATCTTGCGGACAGCTTTCTTAAATCCAACTGATCATTTTAAGTCGAAACCACACTGACATATGAAATGCCCATGGCATCAACGATCTCACGCACTTTTACTCTACGATCGGCTAACACGTTATCGTGGATTTTTTAGACATTTTCGGGTGTATTGACCTCAATTGGCCGTCCAGAACGTTCAGCGTCACTTTTCCTTGGTTTGATTAACGGTTTTTTTTCGCAAAAAATAATGTTTAATGAGCACTGGAAATTCACTTTGTCCATTTTGAAAAAAATGCACGAGGTTGTATGTTTTGAACAGCTTTAAACGCAAAGTAAATGACGGAACTTGCTCAAAATTTGACAGTAGTCTTCTAACAGGTGGTACTTGATGGCAGCAGTGTTGCATTTCATATAACTACGAGGGAAGTTCGAAAAGTCACGGACTTATTGATCAGCCCTCATATATATTTTTTAAAGTGTGATGATTTATTCGACCTTTCGCATTACATTTAAAATTAAAGTGTTCGAGCCTTAGGTCTATTTAATATAAGTATATGAAATGGTCGTTAAACTAAAGTATTGTAATGTATGTGTAATTTAATTTAAAGCAAAAAAAAAAAAGGAAAAAACACCGGTTCCACCGGTTTTTGACAAAAATAAAAACCGAATAACGGTTTTCTGAAAAATTGATTTATCGAACAAACAGAAAACCGGTTTCTTGAAAAATTGATTTTTCGAACAAACCGCCAACCGAAAACTAGACGGAACCCAAATGAGTATTCTTAAACCATTCCCAGAAGGGTATTCTCAACCGCTTCCAGAAGAGTGTCGCCAAACCGTTCCCAGAAGAGTGTTCTCAACGAGTGGATCAATTGAGGTTTCTTTTTTAAATTGAATTATTTTGTACCAGAAGAAAACCAAAAACAGAATCTGAATTCCAACCCCAGAGAAGGTTTACTGGATTCTAACGAAAGACCTTGGATATGATTGAGCTTACCTCAGCCTTGGACAAAATCGCGATAGACAATTTAGATATCGTACTAAAGCCAAGAAACAACACTTTCTAATAACAGAAATTAATTAAAAAATTTCATTTTTCCAAACTTGAAAAATTTTTAAATTAAAATGTTCGCACGTTAGGGTTATTTTAAATTATTTAATTTTTCAATATTTCGCTTCCCATCATTGGGTTGCATCGTCAGGAAGATAAACAACAAATATTCATTTAATTTTTAATTAGTAATTCAAATTTTGGTTTTCTTTGAAATCGAAAAATAATTTTTACATTATAATGCCTGACTACTTACCCACAATGGGTTTTTTATAGAACTCGAAAATGTCTACGAGCTAAAAGTTTATTGAATTTTGCAATTGATTTTGAACCACAGAAAATGTCCTCCGAATGAAAAAGTTATTGAATTATAAAATCGATTTTGAAGAAATGTGCGACGTACACTTGGTCACTTAGCAAGTGGTTTTTTGTTCGAAACTTGTCGCAGCGTCTAATTTTAAAACGTATTGGCCGTCGGTGCACCATGGTGCAATGGTTAGTGTACATGAGTTGTACATGAGATCCTGGCTTCGATCCTTGCTCTGACCACCTTAAATTTCTTTCGACGGTGGTCACCTCGCACAGTGACGGCGACACTATCGAGTATATAGCCATGAAAATCTTCTCAAAATACCGTTCGGAACCGGTGTAAAACTGTAGGTCCCAATAAGTGAGTGTAAAACTAGAAATCCCACTCACTGGTTGCGAGAAGCTCTCCCCAATTCCTTCATGGGATGTAATTGGAAACCATTTATTTTTTTTAATTTCTCGAAGACTTGAAGTAAAAGATTCTGACCAAAGATTATCCTACATTATACTCGTATTACTTTAAAATAACCCTATAATTATGTATTCCCTTTTGCAGACGGTTATAAAAATGACTGGATTCCGTTCATTGGGCGAGAAAGAAAACGTTGAATTCGAATGCCACCTAACCGAAAGAGGTTTGGAGGCATCACGAGTCTCGGGAATACATGGTAAATACAAATTTAATACAAAAACCGAAGATTACCATATATGTATGTCGTGTTATTTTTCTATATAATATTTCAGGCAGCGACTGTCATGGAAGTACATTCCGTCCACGTACTAAGAAACGTCATCGACGAGTACGATGCTACAATTGCGGTGAATTCGCCAATCATATCGCATCGAAGTGTCACTTGGGACCACAGCCGAAACGCTGTCATCTATGTAAAAAAGAGGGTCATTTATTTGCAAATTGCCCAACGAAAATGGTAAAATCTGGTCGACTGAATCCGATTTAAATTAATATTATTTGTATTCACAGAAGCAGCCAAATGAACCCGACGCCCCTGCTCATACGTCCGCTGCAAATGAACCCGACGCCTCTGCTCATACTTCCGCTGCAAATGAACCCGACGCCCCTGCTCATCCTTCCGCTGCAAATGAACCCGAGGCCCCTGCTCATACTTCCGCTGCAAATGAACCCGACGCCCCTGCTCATACTTCCGCTGCAAATGAACCCGACGCTCCTGCTCATACTTCCGCTGCAAATGAACCCGACGCTCCAGCTCATACTTCCGCTGCAAACGAACCCGACGCTCCTGCTCATACTTCCGCTGCAAATGAAGACACTGATGATGTGGGGGAAGAAGATCCAAAAGATTGCAGCTAACCGAGACGTTGAGTTCCCTGAAGAGGAATGGATAAAGAAGTACAATATGGTATAGAGACTATTCGCAAATGTACAATTTTAGACTATTACTCCAATTATTATAAGAATCATCATTTATTGAAACTGTAAAATAAGATACATACATTAATACATATGGACATAAATCAATTTTTGTTTTGAAATTATCTGAAACTTATTTTAAATATTGTATGAACTAAACAGTTAACAAACATTTCCTAACCTCAAAGGTCGTCGTCAGACGTCATTCAAGAAACGGTCAAAATAATTGTGTATCAATCAAGAGATTTTCCATGGTAATGTGTGAGAAGTTCATACTACAATTTTATTCGAAAAATTTTCAAACTACATTTATCCCCCTACCAGCTGTTAAAAATTTGACTCCTAGTGTATTTTGCAGAAACAACAAAATTCTTTTTTGGTCAACATCAAACGACGATGTCATGATGTGCGTGAAGATATGCACTTTCGAATTTACTATCCTCATTTTCTTGAACGTTTTCAGAATCTCTCAATTTAAGATTTGCAGTTTCTGAACTAGACGTTTATGCCGATTGTTTCTGCTTCGGCAGCGGCGTAGGGACCTGGGAAACCCGACGACGGAGGCTTGGTCGGCTAACCTTACGGCGGCGGCGGCAAGACAGCTTTGTCATTGACTTTGTAGTTTGTTGCTTATTGTGGTTGCAACGTGTGTTGTAAATCAGGGCAATGCCATTCATTAATTGAACGGTTATATGAAAGATTAAACATCAAGTTATACTTCGCCTCCACGTCGATTTCTACCTAATCAGGCAGCGGCGCAGCAAAAAAACGGCGGCGTCGGCGTAAAGGTCTATTCTGGGCCCTTTTTTAAATTTGGCCCACTGTGGGGAATTTGGACATTCTGAAATATATGGTTACCATTTTCAGAATGTACACGCCGAGGGCTCTCAGGGCCTATACACTTAGAAAAGGGTCCCGAAACTGAAAATCCAAAATTAGGAGATTCTGAAACTGAAATCCAAAATTGGGAGATTCTGAAAACGTTCTGGAAAATGGGAATAGTAAATTCGAAAAGTGCAGCTCAAATGCTATCTGCTTGTACATTAGGGTGGCAATGAAATGTATAGAGGAAAATATATTTTCGAATTTGAATAAACCCCAGGCGGATTCTTGTTCCTTATGGTCTAAAACTGACTTGGTGAAAATTTGAGCTGAATCGGACAACTCTAAGCCGTGCCGCATTTTAGTCAAAGTTTTCGGATTTTGGCATTTTGGGTGAAAATTCGTATACACTAGAAAATCGTCATTCCTCGGGGAATTTGAAAAAAATTTGCACATTAATTTAGTTTCACCTGAATATAAACTGGATAAAGTTTGAGCAAAAATGAAACATCTTGGACCACTGATTTGCAAAGAATAAAAGTTTTGACGAGTGTGTGACTCTATTTCATCGCACACCACTGTATATTGTTTGTTGATTTTACTGCTGCACATGCTGTAATGGCACTTTGCGAACGAAGAATGTGAACAACAAAACGAATAACGAAGAGAAGCACCGCTTACCGGACCGCTTGTGGCATCGTAGCCGCTTTGCTTGACATGCACTGATTCTCGGTATTCGGTAATCGCAATCGGTAATTCTTTGTTCGTATTTGGTAAGTAAGAATTTGATAACCTGGCGTTTACACAGGACAGTTTTGCTCCGACAGTAGAAATACCATAGAGTAAATCTTAGTAGAGAAAATATTTGGCTCATCTGACGTTTCCTTTCACACTCTTCGTGATGCGGTCGGTGTGATAGAGAGATGTTTGACGAAAAGTGACATACACCATGCGGAATTACAATAACTGCTTGCTTTAATCTTCATGTCGTTTTGGTGAAAAACTGTGAAATTTAAATGTGTTTTACACTTTTTTATTGACTGTTATTGTTAGAATACATTTGTGTTGTATTTACCACAATAATTTTAACACACAAAACGAAATGCCGTTGTTGTTATTTTGTTCGTTGTTTTGAACCATTGGCTCTATCTGGTATTAGTAAATCAATTCTTTTCAACATCGAACCTAAATATCACACCAGGCCAAATGTCATAAATTTGGTGGGAGAACTATTAGGTCTACTATAAGTATTAGTCTATGAGAACTACATTCACACATTTTTACTACCACACTTACACTTCTCTCACTTGCCTCGCCCATAGGGTAATCTCAGACTAGAGAGAATATTTGGCTCATCTGACGTTTCCTTTCACACTCTTTGTGATGCGGTCGGTTTGATAGAGAGATGTTTGACGAAAAGTGATATACACCAGGTGGAATTACAATAACTTCTTGCTTTAATTTTTCATGTCATTTTGATGAAAAACTGTGAAATTTAAATGTGTTTTAACGTTTTTTATTGACTGTTATTGTTAGCATACATTTGTGTTGTATTTTTACACAATAGCGGCATTCATGCAAACGTGAAAGCCTAGAACTTTTGCTCAGCGCAAGTTTCCATCGCACCGTTGCATGAGGCACCAGGTAAAGTTGCTCAGCGTAGTTGTGATCAAAACCATATCAGCTGACCAAGATGGATACATAAGATGGTAGCAGTAGCAACTGCATGTATTATGTATGTGTACTTTTACTACTGTTCTAGTGCTATCACCTTATTTATCCATCCTAGTCAGATGACAACGAAATGTCAAAAGTTTACACGTTTCTCCATCCCACGTTTGCGCAGCTCCACTTTTGAGCAAGTCGCTTTGTATGGGAAATTTGTTTGTTTTGACGTTTGCTGTGCAAGTTTACGATGTTTTCGAGTTTACGAGGTTCTTTCGAGCTTTCATGAAGACCATTAATAATTTTAACACACAAAACGAAATGCCGTTGTTGTTATTTTGTTCGTTGTTTTGAACCATTGGCTCTATCTGGTATTAGTAAATCAATTCTTTTCAACATCAAACGTAAATACCACACCAGGCCAAATGTCATAAATTTGGTGGGAGAACTAGTAGATCTACTATACTGTAGATCTACTACCACTGTCTCTGATTTTTCAACGACAGTAACTTCGGCAAGAGATTTGACATAAGCGGCCAGATCATGGCTGAACTAGTAAAGGTTGGCGCAATAGAACAACTGATTTTGCTTTCTTATGACTCCATCTGTTAAATTCAGTGTATTTTGTTGTTGTACTTTTTTGTTTACTGTGTTTGCTTATATTGATCTGTTTTGAATTTGACGGTTAGAGTCATGAAACAAAAACTAAATGCATGTTGTTGGTTCACACAATTACAACAAATCCTACTGCGTCAACCTCTACTAGTTCAGCCATCGGCCATATCGGTGACGTTTCCTAGTAATTTGAGAAAAAAAGCAAAACATCGCAAACGACTTTACAAATTGGGAAATATATTTGTATTTGGAAATTATGCTAATTTTTATTGAAATATTGTTTGACAATACATACAAACATTTAAACATGAATGCATGTCTAATTTTGTAGAGTACATCAGTTCCATTGTAATTTGGAGAAATAAGACAAAACACAATGGCAAAAGAGCGAAGTAACAAAAAATCAGAGTACGAAATTTAAGGAAACGACACTGTCGGCGGTTGCTTAGAACTGTACTGTCTTTATAACTGGCTGGACGCGTACGTCACACAAACAATTTTTCTCTTTGTGACAACTAATACGTATTCTCAACTATCTTGTCTCAAACTGTCCCGTGTAAACGCACCGTAAAGTAATCAAAGACAAACAAAGACATACTACACCGAAATAACCGTAATTCTCTCTATTTAACTTTCTTTGAAATGTTCAGTGTTGTTGAAACAAAATTCCAACTTTGAGAAGTCAGCATTTCCAAACAGCTGTAAGATAACTTAAAAACTTTTAGAGTATATTCTTTACTAAAGTGTTCCCAATTTAGTGGTGTTTTCAGAAATATTATTTTCTCTCAAATGGCCGAGTTATTAACAAAAGTCTGCGAAAGCCAATGAAAAAATTGACAATTTTAAACATTGATAGCGAATATCTTAATAACGATAAAAGATATTAAACAGCACTCAGCGTATTTTCTGATTATCTTGTATAGAAGATTCTCAAAACGGGGCAACGAAAAATCGCCTAAAAAAATTTATGTAAAATTGCCCAAACAACCCATACAAATTGGGGCGAAATTTCATATGAAATATAGCCCGGAAAAGTGGGTCTTATTTCATAAATTGTGGGCAATATTTCATTTTCACCCTTTGGGAGACTTTTCATACGAAAAATCGCCCAAAATACGTTTGTTAAAAATGGGGGTACGAAAAATGACCCAAAACGAAATCGCCCAAGAAAAAAATTAAAAATGGGCCAAAAATTTTCCATAGAAAATTGGGTCTAATTTCATATGAAAAAACGTCCATAAACGTGGGTCATATTTCTCGCTTTTTTGGGCAATTTTTCATTTTTTTGGGGCGATTTTTCATTACGAACAATGAAAAACAGCCCATAAATATTGTGGGCGATTTTTCGTAATGAAAAAATTATAAAAAAAACCGCTCGATTTTATTTAAAATATTTTTGCCTGCGGCGCTTAATACATGAAAGACAAATTAAAATTTTTTTAAAAAAAATCACGCGATTTTATTTAAAATATTTTTGGCTGCGGCGCTTAATACATAACAAAGAAATTAAAAATTTTTGCTGCAGAGCTGAAGTTCATGACTCTACAGTTTTTGACTTAAATTTATTTATGTGTATACAAATTAAATTACTAAAAATAAAATTATTGCATAATTAATTTTTCATATGAAAACTCGCCCATTATTTTTGGGCTATTTTTCATATTTCACTAGGGTAATTTTTCATTAAATTTTTTCATTTTTGGGCTATTTTTCATAAATTTTGGGCGATTCTTATGTTGGGCCATTTTTTATATTTTTTTTGGTTATTTCGTTTTGGGCGATTTTTCATGCCGCCGTTAAAAATTGCCCATTTGGATGTTTGGAACGGCACTCGCTAAAACAAAATATGAAAAATTATTTCGAAAAAAATCGCACGATTTTGGAGAAATAATTTTTCGCCTGCGGCACTTCAATACAATGTGAAAAGTAGTTTGAAAAGAACCGCGTGATATTTTAGAAATGACTTTTAGTCAGCGGCGCTACTTAAAACAAAATATAAAAAGCCTTTCGCAAAAAATCGCGCGATTTTTCGACTGCGGCGCTAACTTTTTCGTAACCTATATAAGTTAACATCAACTGTTACGAAAAAAAGCATAGACGTTTAGTATAATAAACTTGGCTTCATCCGATAATTCTTCCTTTGTATTTGTCAATTCGTTAATTTAAAAGTCAAACACAAAACAAAATTCTAAAAAATTCAATGTAATATATGAGGTGGTTATAGAGCATTCATATTGCAACAGCATTCTCTCACTTGGTTAGTATCCGTCAATTATTGTATTGAAAAACAGATGTTTAGGTAAAAGAAATCTCCAAACACGAGATTTGGATTGCAATGGTTCAGTACTTTAATGCTACATTGGGGCGTCACCAAAATTAAAAATATACCGGGCATCGTAAACGAACCACGAGTACTTTACCAAAAATACTTTAATAGCCTGTTCAGCGAACTTTTTTGTTTAAGCAGACGTGGGATTGCTACCCAGGCGATCAAGTTTATATTTGAGTTTTTGTTCCAATTTCGTTCGGGAGTGAACGCTCATTTTACTAGCTGCCCTTATGTCAAAGCACATTGTTTCCAGTGTGTTATTCTTGTTGATTTTAAAAGCTCTTTCTATTGGAAAATACCAAAATTTAGCAAACTGCAGGCAACACTGCTCTATCAGCTGTTTAATTGGAAGCAGCCGAGTGAGGTAATTAAAGTGTTTTTAACATGATTGCATCCGTGGCACTTGGGGCCACATGTAGTGACTTTTATTTTTTAGAAACATATCCATATTAAACAACAATTTTAATTAATTTTCTTGTAAATGGGTAAAGAAACACATTTGTAAACAAACTAAACGATTGATATTTTCTGATTGTCTAGTCTGACGTTTTGTTTCGTTCGTGTTTGATTTCGCTGAACCAATTTTTTTAAGCAAAATGAAAGCTCTTCTCGTTTCACTCGAAACAAAGCGTACAAAAACCAAGTCATCTTCGCTAGTCATTTGGCGTACGAATGATCAAAAATTAAGTTACAAAAACAGGCTATAAGTATTTTTTAAAAGTACTTAAAATGCACCAAAAAAATACATAACGTTACTAAAATGTGTACCAATAATAAAGTGTACAAAAAAGTAGTCAACGGTACCAAAAAGTGCATAGTGTATCAAAAAAGAATACAAAGATCATCAAACAGACAGAAACCAACGCCCTTCTTGCGAATCGAGACATGGGAGAATATAGGTGAAAGTATATGTTTGTGAATCGAGCTATTCCTCGGCGTTCCTTTACAATGCACTTCCGTTTGGGGTTGCCTTCTTTGTTGTTTGTTTCCAGTATTGTCTTGGAATTCTGCTTGTGGAAGAATAAAAAATCAATAATATTTGATACAACTTTTTAAATATTTTGTTAAAAAAAAGTAACTACCCCTTATATTTACATAATAATTTTCGAAACGTCGTGGAAATATAACAGCCTGTTTTTGTAACTATTGTGTGTAGGCAGACGATAATTCTCACCCGAACGATCATGTTTTTATTTGAGTTCATTAATGGTTTTTGTCTGGGAGAGAAAGCTCTTTTTCCCTTATTTTACTCATTGCCCTTATGTCAAAATACATTGTTGCCAACGTGTTATTGGTGTTGATTTGAAAAGCTCTTTGTACTGAAAAAAACAAAAATTTTGCAAACCCGAGGCAACACTGCTACATCAGCTGTTCAATTGGAAGCAGATGATTGCAACCAAACGAAAATAAACAAACAAAACAAGTGAAACAATTTGCAAACAGAAAAGTGAGAAAATAAAAGTAAAGTACAAAAATAAAGTTACAGTGCAGTTATTAAAAAATATAAAAAATTATTCCTTCTGTGGCCCTTGGTTTTTCTGTGATAAATAGAAACGACACAACTACCTCCAGCGACCTTAACCGCAGGAAATTGAGCGATGCGACAAATGTTTTGGAGCTTCCAGATAACCGGTAAGTAGTTGCACACAATTTTTTTTCTCTTTGTTTATAAAATTTGTATCTGCAGATTTATTGCTATCTTTCGAGTAAGCAAAGAAGTGTTCATCATGCGTTTAAGAGAAATGGAGCCCAAAATGAAAAAACTCTCACGGAGCAGCAGCGTTCCTGCCATAATAAGACTGTCAACATTTTTGAAATTTGTGGCAAGTGGCGGCTACCAACTATGTGTAGGGAATGAGTGTGTGTCATTTAGTAAAATGTAAAAATGTAAAATGTAAAATTTTAGTAAAAAATTGTTATTTGATTTAAAAATATTTTTCACAATACAATTTGTAAACAAAACAACCAAACGAAACAAAGCAGACAATTGGTATTTTCTGATTGCCTAATCTGACGTTTTGTTTCGCTTGTGTATGACTTAGCTGAACCAAAATACACAAGCAAAACAAAAGCTCTTTTTGTTTGCACTCAAAAAAATGCAAAAGAAACCAAATATTTTTTTTGATCGTCTTTAGGCAAACGATTGGTATAAAAACAAGTTACAAAAACAGGCTGTAAGAAATGGAATGACATACATTTTATACTTTTCCTACAACAAAGTCAAACTTGGTAACACTTTTATCGTTGTTATTCTCAACCTTTAAAATTATACATGTTAATGTGCAGGTTTCTATTTTGTATATGTTAACTTGTATAAGTAACGAAAAAAACGCCCCTAATACAAAATTCTTTTAAAGAAGAATAGCATGGTGTTTTAAAAGTGACTTTACTATAATGGCGCTCGCTAAAACAAAATATGAAAAATTGTTCCAAAAACATCGCTCGATTTTGGAGAAATAAATTTTTCGTCTGCAGCGCTTGCTTCAATATATTATGAAACAGTTATTTCTCCAAAATTGATAGATTTTTTGACTGCAGCGCTTACTTAAACACAATATAAAATTCTTTTAAAGAAGAATAGCATGATTTTTTAAAAGTGACTAGTGATAGTGGCGCTCGCTAAAACAAAATATGAAAAATTGTTTCAAAAACATCGCGCGATTTTGGAGAAATAATTTTTTCGCCTGCAGCGCTTGCTTCAATATACTATGAAGCCATTATTTCTCCAAAATGGCTCGATTTTTTGACTGCAGCGCTTATTTAAACGCAATATAAAATGGCTATAAATGGCTGAGATTTAATCTTTTTCAAATATTGAAGTTTTGGACTCCTACATGTATTTCTTATTTCATTCTCAGTATGATTTTGGGCTACTATTCATATGAAAATTTGCCTAATTAATTTGGGCCATTTTTTTTTTATGAAAAATTGCCCACTATTTTTGGCGATTTTTCATTTTTCTTTTGTGTCATTTTGCATTTATTTTTGGGGTACATTTCATATGAAATTTTCATATATTTTTCATATTTTAACCCAATTTTAAAAATTTGGCAATGTTTCATAAAATTATTGGGTAATTTTTCTTTTGGGCGATATTTCATGCCGCCGTCAAAACTAAAATATTTTTGTAATCAGCGTATAAGAGTAGAAGCTTCGAAAGCTTAAACAGCACCAAAGTGATCAATTTCGATACTCTGTAGCACCAACTATGTTTACACAGGGTGTCTCTGAATGCAATATTCTTATATTGCCAATGTCTAGAACAATACTTTAAAAGTTGTGATATTATTACCGTGGTTTTTCAAATCGACCCCACTGTGCGTAGTTACAATTTGTATAATGTCAAATGTCAAATTAAGTGTCAAACAACACTGCAACAACTGCAATGTCAAATTAAGTGTCAAAATTAAGTGTCAAAATTAAATGTCAAATTAAATGTCAAAATTATATGTCAAAATTAAATATCAAATAAAGTGTCAAAATTAAATGTCAAAGTTAAAGTCAAAATTAAATTTCAAATTAAGTGTCAAATTAAGTGTCAAAATTAAATGTCAAATTAAGTGTCAAAATTAAATGTCAAAGTTAAATGTCAATATTAAATGTCAAAGTTAAATGTCAAATTAAGTGTCAAAATTAAATGTCACCATTTTTAATTTAAATGCAAGCGTTTTATTTGAGAGATCCCTAGAAAATTAATAAACTAATTCATTTTAATTACGCTCTTTATTGAAAGTATCTCGACCATTGTTGTTGAAGTGCTAAGTAGGCGGACCATTCTACAACCCCATCATGAAGAAGAATATACTTATTGAGGCTAAGAGTAAAATTATTTTCTAGTTTTTAGTGCATTTATAAAAAAACACTGTAACTTAATTTTTTTTAATTATTTTTTTATTTTTAATTTTTTAGTAAATACATTTTTAATGTTTTTATTTCTTTTTTTATATTCATGTATTGTCATCCAAATCTGACAAGTGTGCATAATTTTAGTTCGATTGGTCAACTGCAACTGTGTTAAAAATGAGTTACCAGATTTGAACAATACAGACTGATTTGAACAATACAGACAGACAACAAAGCAAGTTAAATAAAACACTGTAAAAATATTTCTTTCAGTGGGTATTCAACAATACGAATACATACTAATAACAGAACTTAAAACAATTTCAATGTTTGTTAAGAATTTTTATTTTTGTACCATAAATATTGTATATAATTTAAAAATTTCTTATGATATTTAATACTTTGCATCTCAAAACAACATCCTGCTCTGGCATCCACATGGGTTAAACCCCATCACATTCATTTGTTTTTCAGGAGCAATCACTTTGGTGTAAATGCACTCTTAATGACTTTGAAACGTTTGTGCAGACATAATGGAAATGTTACTGTTCTCAAGCCTTTGAGTTGAACGTTTAGCGGGAATTTCAAGTGTCAACATAACGAACGAACGAATGAACAACAACAAACCTTTTACAAGTTAAAGGCTTTTAAACTTGAAAAGCTTTTAACACCAATGATTGGTATGGCATCACAACCTACACCACTGACCCAATAACAAGTGTAGGTAATATACTATGAGATTTCCAGAATCAGAATTCACGGGACTCAATTGTAACGAACGATTTAATACGGAAAAATAAAAAAAATTAACACAAAAAAACCAGTAAATTGAAAACAGGATCAAGGATTTGAATTATCAGAACGATTTCAAATTAATAGAATTTGTTGTTTAAGCTTTTAGATAATTTGAAATTTTAACCGACTTTAGCTTCGTTGTCTATCTTCCTTTCTCGTTCAGCCAACCACCGGTGAACCTGCGATAGCAGCGATGAAAACATCCGTCATGCGCTTTATACCCAACTGATAAGAAAGTTTTCTCCATTCAGTCACGTGCTTAATGCTACATGAGATTTTTGTATTACACTAAAAACCAATATTACGCGAAAGTAACGCAGAATCACAATGCAACCCAATAGTCCAGGCCTCCATCCCCACACACACACACCATGAAGATACCCCTCAGACAAAGGCATCTAGGTATTGTCCAAACAAACATCATCACAGATTTATAACGGACAACAACGAAAAAAAAACAAAGAGAAGATGCCCGACCAGAGATAAGATAATAGAGTATTCTGGAATAGTACAAAAAAATGAACAATAATAGTACATACTTTTTTATACAAATAAAACAAATGGTTTCCCATTACATCCCATGATGGAATTGGGGAGAGCTTCTCACAAGCCAGTGAGCTATGTGCTTTCTAGTTTTATACTCACTGATTGGGACCGACAGTGGGCCGATAATATGTTCAAGGACAAGTGGAGACTTGCTTCAACTTGCAAACAAGCCAGGGTCCTCTGGCCACAGGTGAACAGGAACAGGAGTAGGCAACTGCTTAACTTGCCGAGAGGCAGGTTATCCGCCAGTTTTAAAAGAGGTTATCAAAGTTAGTCGAAATGGGTATCATTACAAAGGTCTTTCTAAATTCTATAAATCTGTGTCTACACATATTTATTTTTATTAATCCATTGGGGGTTAATAAAAAATAATTATTTTCAAAAAATTGGTAGATTTTTTGGTAGACTCCGATAATAGACAAGACTTGCCTTTTTTAAGGTATAATTCTCACCAATAACCCTTCAAAGACCGGAGACATTTAAGTTCAAAGTTTTGAATACATTTGCCACTATTTTCACCAAAATTAAAAAATTATTTCTAAAAAATTGCGCGATTTAATACAAAAACCCTATGCCAATGCCACGAAACGGATGTTGAACTCGCACCAGACGAGAAAATCCATAAGCCACACAGAAAGCTTATAACACAAACATACTATGAACTTTAATATCTCCGGTCTTCGAAGGGTTATAGGTGAATATTATACCCTAAAAAAAGATAAGGTCTTGTCTATTATCGGAACCTACCAAAAAAGAAATATAATAGGGAATTTTTTTGAAAAAAAAATGTTTATCAAAAAAGTGAGGTTAAAAAATCGTTTATTTTAATTTGCTCAGTTTGTACACATATTTATAGGGTTTAAAAAGGCCTTTGTAATGGTACCGATTCCAACTAGATCAGATAATAAATGGCTGACTTACGCCGAATTATATATTCAAGCCTTGGAGATCTATATTTCGGAAAATATGGACCAGCGCCTTTTTTTATCTTTTTTTGTAACAACTCTATTTTAGGGGCAATTGAGCAATTTTTCCAATTTTTAGGGGGTGTATAGAATTTATTTTTAAATAAAAAAAAAACAAAAAATTTTCCCGGAGGCCCACATTTCCTGAGTTATGGCCCTTCAAAGTTCAGATACATATGTAACATATTCAGCTCGAGTAAAATTTCCGTAACGTCGAAATGAAAATAAATTATTTGAAAATCGTTAAATTTATATTTCACCTTGGCTCAGGCAGGGGGTACAAATTCTCTTTGTACCTTAAGTCGATGTGTGGCAAAATCAGTAAAATCGCGCGATTGTTTTAAAATAATTTTTTTTTGAAAGTTTTTATGAAAACAGGTCCTCATATTATGTTGAAAGTTTGATAACAAAATTTTAACCTTTTATATCCCCGGTCTTTCAAGGGCTACTGAGCCGTATTATATCTTGATAGAAAGCCTGAAATCTTCTCTATTACCGGTGTGTAGAAAAAATTTAGCAACACTACGGTCTATTTCTGAAAAATAATGATTTTAAAGAAAAAAGTGAGGTTATAAAATCAATTTTTAAATTATTCCACAGTGGGTTAATAAAAAGTAAAATATTTTTAACCGTATTTGTAGAGTTTAAAAAGACCTTTCTAATGACATAAATTTCCACGAGGTCGGAAAACTAGTTTCAGAGATATAGCCGACTATACACTCAAGCTTTGCAAGCCCATATCTCAAGAAGATTAAGAGATCAAGAAAAAAAAATATATTTCAGCTCAGCTTAAAAATCTATATTGATGATAAAATTTTGATTCCATTCCAAGAAATGCCCCTGAACTAGAGTTAACCCAAGTAAATATGTGTGTTCCCCTATTTACTTACAAGTTTGCGGCAGCTCAAGTGAATTCGCCGCATCGTGTAACTATCTCCTTGCAAACGTTTGTTGTTGCTTCTCCTGCTCCCGGTCGTTCTTCTGCTGCCATTCTAAAGGCTATGGTGTACATTTTCACTTATTTTGATTATTAATTAAGTTTTATTTGCTTAAAATGATTTGCATTTAAAACCAAAACCAAACGTCAGGACTTCGAAAATTCGCAATTCTCTCTCCCGTATTATTCTATTCCCGTGAAAAATTACTTCCCAGGGAACTCATTTCACTGGGAATATTTAGAATTTGGCTGCTTCTCTTGGATTGCCCTGCTTCGGCAGGACTGAGAAGTAAGATATTCGGAACACATTTAGTTAGCACCGTAGCGCTACAGGATATTCCTGTAGATCTTATAGACAAATTCATAGAAAGTGCAAATTGGCTAGACGACTAGTCTCTTTAGCCTAAATGTGCTAGACAGCGTGCATTCAGTTCTTGCCAAATTTTCGTATGAAATTTTGGTCATTTATCTCTAAACGGAAAAGTTTGTTGCGGAGAGTTACCACCAATCTTAGATTTACCTTTAAAATATTTCATTTATAATTCCTCTACACATTTCATTTTATTTTTAACTCATGTGGTGTTACTTCTGATTACTAAAATGATCGAAATGTTAAAATTCCGGTCCCGAAGAATTATCAAACAATAGTTTTCGTACGAAATAACTTTGGCGTAACAACCCTGTAATTGATTTTGCCTACGAAATTTTTGCAGAGAGCTGAGTAACGAGCAAATGAAAAGTGAGCGAAATTTTCGGTTCATGCAATTTTCGATATTTTTATACACGTACTTCTTATGTCAACGAAAATTTCATAAAAACTGAATACTGGGCTTTAGCCATCAATAAAACCGTACAATCCTTTCGACGCCGGTCACCTGGCGGCGACTCTATCGCGTATTTAACAATGAAAAAGCTTCTCAAAATCGGTGTAAAACTGTAAATCCCAATCAGTGAGTGTTAAACTAGAAAGCGCACATCTTACTTGTTGTGAGAAGCTCTCCCCAATCACGTCCTGGAACGTAATGGGAAACTATTTTTTTAAATTGCGATCTACAGTTTTACACCGGTTCTGAACGGTATTTTGAGAAGGGTTTTCATGGCTAAATACTCGATAGTGTGGCTGCCACTAAGCGAGGTGACCGGCTTCGAAAGAAATGTAAGTTGGTCACAGCAATGATCGAACCCACCTTCTATCTCAGCACCGACAGCCACTACGTCCAAATTAAGAAGTATACAACTAGAAACCACACAGTTCATTGATTGTGAGAAACTCTCCCCTCGTGTCTCCAGACCATCAACCATTCGCATGTCTGAGCGGCTTCGATTTTAACCATGAGATGGCATGCCCAAAGGAGTACACTGACATGCTCCATATCCATTAGAACAAGTAAGGTGCTTCCTACTCTCACCAACTCATTCGCTCTATAAAAAAAATAAATGGTTTCCCATTACATCCCATGAAGGAATTGGGGAGAGCTTCTCACAACCAGTGAGCTGTGCGCTTTCTAGTTTTATACTCACTGATTGGGATCTACGGTTTTCCACCGATTCCGAACGGTATTTGGAGAAGCTTTTTCATGGGAAAATACTCGATAGTGTCGCCGTCACTATGTGAGGTGGGCGCCGCCGAAAGAAATTTAAGGTGGTCAGAACAGGGATCGAACTCACGATCTCATGTACAATAGGCGCTACCATTGCACCACCGACGGCCATCCTCTCTATAGTTCCCTGAAATAATCCCGTGTCTGGCACTCATAAAATGTGGATATCAAAATTCTTGGCTTACTCATTTAGAGATGAGCTGCAGTTATTGAGCAGCAGTTTTGAAGTCAGAAATACAGACTGCAAAGATTTTATAGAAGCCTGACCAGTACCAGTGTTGTGGAGTCGAAGTTTGGGATATTTGGGTGGAACGAGAGTCCGAGTTGGAGTCGTAAAAATTTGGACGACTACAATTCAGGACTCGAAAGTTTTCGACCAAAATAATTTTTTTTAACCCATTTTTATAATTTTGCATTTCCTTTTTTAAACAGTAACCGGTTTATCGTTGATCGTGAGTTAAATGAAATGTTTTTTGGATCTCCCGCAAAGGTCATAACTTTACACGTCGTTACTAACATAACAAATTTTTACAGAAATCAAGACAACGAAATGCAACGAAAATCGTGGAGTCGAAGACGTACAATTTAGACTAAACCCTGTACCACGGGTTTTTGACAAAATTGAAAACCGAGAACCGTTTTCTTTAAAAATTGATTTTTCGAACAAACCGAAAACCGATTTCTTCAAAACTTGATTTTTCGAACAACCCGAAAACCGGGTTTGAAAAAAAATAACGGGTTTTTGGACACCCTAGTTAGGACACAAGTATACTTTATTTGCAACAAGCAGCAGACACACGTTATATTTGCATCCAAACAAGAAATAAAGACAGATTTTCAGCGTGTAGTAAATGTAAAAATAAAACCATTTTATTTTTTTAGTATTTGGTTACAAATTTAGATTTGTTTATATAAATTAAATAAAAATAAATTCAATTATAATATTGAAGTCAAAAAATAATTTATTTCTAAATATTATTATATTTGGAAGGAAACACGTATATGATTGCGTTCTAAGTATTAAGTCCATATGAAGAAAACACTCGAATGCTTCCACGTAAATATATGGATGTTTGGGATGAAGCACGCATATCATTCCACGTATAAGCATACGTGTTTGCAACTAAACATGCTAATATTTCTTTTTAAATGCACATGAATTTGGGACTTGCAAATATATGAAATTTCGGAGATGGAAATGGGCTTCATCAGAAAATATGATTTTAAATTGGCATTGTGACTTCACCTATTACCCATTGAACGAATTGCCGGCGCTTTCCATGGTCTGCTGGTTTGAGCTCCTAAGTAAGCTGAATTTTGTACGCATTAAGGTGGAGGTCTTTGGTCAAAATTCGTTGCGTAGTGCTTCGTGAAATTTAAAGTTGTTGGGAATGATGCCGAATTGATGCTTTCGGGTTTTCGGCGACACTCTCGTTTACAGCAGCAATGTTTGCAAGAGACCGACCCGTACGTAGACGCACAGGAGTCTTACTTGCCATAACCGATCCAGTTTCTTCAACTTACTTGACCACTCTCCGAATACGAGTTGACACGTTATGTGCACTTTCTCGACTGAAAATTCTTCCAAGTTTGCGATCGGTCTCAGCATAACTTTCCAAATTTTTTATAATAAGTTTTCACAATTATAACGCGTTGTTCTTTCGTAAAGCGCTTCATTTTTAATAATCGGAATTAACTTATCTGACAGCTGCCAAATTTCAGAGTTGCCACTAGCACAACAAAATTACACTAAATTTAAAAGGTGCAAACTTACTGAGACACCCTGGACACCCTCAATTAGACTGACTCACATTGTATGGTGGGGGAAAAAAGTGTTTTTTATTCACCCCTCCAAATTTTCCTTGTTTTGTTTTCTGATGATTCCCAAAATATTTCGTGTCTAGCTTTACGATCGCGGGAGCCGGACCACGTTTAAAAAAGGTTTTTTAGTTTGTACTTTAACTAGACTTGTGAAATTTGTACTTTAACTAGACTTGTGTCGAACTCGTTCACTTGTTCTCGAACTCGTTCATGTAAGGTGCCCGGACATAACAATCACGAACATACTCGCCGTACCGAACGTGTGCATTATGTTCGTGAGGGTAATGTCTGGTCACCCTAATTGAACTAGATAGTTCATGAACTACCCAACTCTAACTTTAACTGAAGACATTGTATACAATATTAGAGCTTTGTCATATAATATTGCTGCATGCGGAAATATCTGTACTTTTTGTTGCCGTTATGCAAATAGAACGTGTGTTTTTAGCCTTTCGCAAATATAGAATTTTTGTGTCCAAACACATCGTATTTGCTATTCAATATTACATGTTGGAGACACAATGATTAATAAGTTATAATACTTACATATATATGTATGTGTTTGTGGTCCAAATATAACTGTGTCTGGGATACAAATATAGCTGTGTTTGAGAGAGATTATTCACAGTCGAAGTTGTAAGTGTGTAACTGTATTTTTGTATTATTTTTCAGTCAGTGATTCAAAAAAATTCTTGAATGCGTGTGTAAATTGTAGATGAAGTGAGTATTTCTTACACGTATTCAGTCGTCAATCGGTCATCGGACAGAGGGTAACACATGTGCTTGGTTGATTAAGAAAGCGTGCTGTGGTAAAATTGATATTACCGGAATTCATTTGTGATCAGCTTTTAGCTTGGCCGTCAGTGGTGCAATAGTTAGTGTTGGCGCCTGTTGTACATGAGATCCTGGGTTCGATCCCTGCTCTGACCACCTTCAATTTCTTTCGGCGGTCGTCACCCCGCATAGTGACGGCGACGATATCGAGTATTTAGCCATGGAAAAAGTTCTCAAAAATACTGTTCGGAACCGGTGTAAAACTGTAGGTCCCAATCAGTGAAAACAAAACTAGAAAGCACACAGCTCACTGGTGTGTGAGAAGCTCTCTCCCCAATTCTTTCATGGGATGTAATGGGAAGCCATTTATTTTTTAGCGTATTTTTTACCAATGAGAGAAAATACATTTAAAGAAATTTAAAAAAAAATTTAGCGTTAGAAAGGAGAAACAAAACCAAGCAACAGATTCTCAATGTATGAAATAAAAATATATGAAATGTAAAAAGTGTATTTTTTTTAGTTTGCTAGTAATTGTTTAAAAATATAGATTTATATGGGTAAATTGGTATGTATATTGAAGTTAGAATTTGCTTCTAAATATTATTATGTTTGGGAGGAAATACGCTCATACTTCCACGTAATTACAAAAAGGTTTGGGAGGTAACACACGACTGCTTCCCCGTAAGTATATGGATGTTTAGGATGAAACACGCATATGGTTCCACATAAAAGAATGCATGTTTGCAAGTAAACATATTAATGCTTGCATTTAAATATAAGTGAGTTTGGAATTGACAATTATATTAATATTTTAGAGTTGGGAATTTTAGTTCATTCAAGTGAGCGCTCTTTTTAGCTCAGCTCAACAGCATGAACTAGTTCATTCATTTAGTTCATTGTATCATTTCAGCTTAACAGTTCATTTTATATGTGCACTAAAGAGCTAATTTCAGTTCAACGTGTAGTTTTAGTTCAATCGGGGCGAATTATCGCGAAAATTGTTTGATTTTTGCAGATTTCTAAATAATTTTGGATACTGTTAAAGGCATTGGTTGATATAAACCTACGAGGAGATAATAATTCAGATCGGCTTAAAAATTGTTTATTCCGTTTCCGAAATATTGATGCTTCTGTAATGTTTTTATATCTTGAATCAAAAGTGGTGATTGGCGCTGTAGTTTTTGTGTAGAGGCCGGTTACATATCCCTTCCACTAAGATTGCAATATTAGGCACCTCTGTGCAAACTGAGTGAGACAAAGAGAGCATGAACTAGAAAATGGCAGAGGTAACTGCAGGACTGAAATACAAACAACTGCTGAAACTAGTGAAACAAAAGAGCGGAACCATAGACGAATACATACATAGATACATTTATTCTCTCAATAAATTAAACGTCATAGGTACGATGGAAAGTAAACATTGGATGGTGGAAAGCATGGGTTCAATAATACCAGATAGAGGCAATAGTAAACAACGTCCAACAAAGGAACAACAACCGAATTTCGTGTTTTTGTGGCAAACTAGTGGTGTTAAATACAATACAAATGTATACCAACGATAAAAGTCAACAAAAAAGTCAAAAATACATTTAAATTTTTCAGTTCTACACCAAAACGATATGAAAAAGTTAAATGAACATATTTTGTAACTCCACCTGGTGTAAGTTAATTTTAAATTTAATTTCTCTCATTTCCACAAACCTACGACGAAGAGTGTGAAATGAAACGTCAGATGAGAGATTAAATGTATCTATGTATGTATTCGTCTATGAGCGGAACAGTGTGAACTAGTTCATTTAGTTCCCAAGAGTGAATAGCTCAATTTAACTAGTTCGTTCGTGAACTACACAACTCTAGAATATTTGGAGTGTGTTCCAAATATATGCGTGGTCCCTGCAGAAAGTGTTTGGGAGTATATGTTGCAGAGTACGTTTGTTTTCAGCGTGTGTTGATGACCTCATTAGTTGTTGAACAACAAAATTTCAGTTTTGGGAACTAAATTCAGTCGTGATAAACTCAGTTCAGTTGTGGAAACTGCAATTCGGTGGCAATAACCGAATTCGCGGTTGCTGCAACCACTTTACTTCTGTGAGTTTAGCAAATGCAACAGAAAATAATCGATTTATTGTTTACTTAAATAAATAAAATAAATGGTTTCCCATTACATCCCATGAAGGAATTAGGGAGAGCTTCTCGCAACCAGAGAGCTGTGCGCTTTATAGTTTTATACTCACTGATTGGGACCTACAGTATTACACCGGTTCCGAATGGTATTTTGAGAAGCTTTTTCATGGCTAATTACTCGATAGTGTTGCCGTAACTAAGCGAGGTGGCCGTCGTCGAAAGAAATTTTAAGGTGGTCGGAGCAGGAATCGAACCCCAGATCTCCTGTACAAGAGGCGCGCACACTAACCATTGCACCACCGACGGCCACATTTATTATTGTTTACTTACTTTACTTTTATTGACTATTTTACAACCTCATGAGATCAGACGTCTTACAAATATTAATTACACAAATTTCAACATATTCTTCCAATTGGCTCTATCCTTCGCCTTTTCTCGCCAGTTGGTAACACCAAAGATACGGAGGAAGTCTTCTGCCTGGTCTTTCCAGCAGAGTCTCGGTCGTCCTCTTTTCCTGCTCCCATCGGGTACGCTATCGAAAACCTTTCGCGCTGGCTCATCTTCATCCATTCCGATAACATGGTCAAGCCAACGCAATTGGCCCAATTCGACTCATCTAGCCATGTCCACTAGGGCTATAATTTTTTGCAAATATCAAAAATGGCATACTATAGTTAGATAGGCCTTGGAAAAATATGAAGAAAAATGATATTGCATTTTTGCAAATGTCAAAAAAGCATACGCACCCAACCCCGATCAAGTTTCCAGTTCATAACTTTTTAAATTAAACAAAAAAAATTATAATAAAATGTTACTATTTTCGCATTTAGAAACATTTACAATGTGTTTTTTTTTATAAAAAAAGGGTCAACATTTTAGTTATTCTCAATGCAGATCAAAAAGCAGCAATGTGGTGGTGGTGGGGGGGGGGATGTCGCCAAAATTTAAAATTAAAAAATAATAAAAAAAAAATTATAGTAAAATGTAGGTAAATTTAAACTTTTCTATTTTTTTATTATTTTATTAAAATTATTAGTAGTTGGAATTCATTTCATTTTAACCGACATTTTGTTTATATTATTTTTTAATCTTCTGACTGTGTTCATTGTTGTGTATAATTACAAATAATGTCTTTTAAGAAAAGTCAATTATCAATTGAAAAAAATTCAAAAATTTGGAAAAAACATCTGACCACATTCCACAAAAGTCTAATAATTCCACGAAGCATTCCAATTATAGAGTGTCAATTACAGAAATTGCAAAAAAAAAATGCCAACTCAAAAGATAATTATTGGAAGATATTATGCTCTCGCAGAATCAAAAAGATCTGGAAATCAGAGAATTCAAATTATCTCAAGTGAATTACATAAATTGTGGAATAAAATGGGCACACCGAGACTTTCTATAAGATCAGTGGAACGAAAAGTAAAAAACTTAATTGAAGTTTATAAAAAATATTTAAAAAAATCAAGTTATGGTACAACCTTTAAAAACATTTTTAGTATAACCAATAAAAAAAGTGATACTAAATTAGAATCCAGTAGTTTGGATGAAATGATATCTGATACAGATTCCGTATCAAGTATTGAGCTTGATGACCAATACTCATCCGAAGAATCCGACGATTATAAACCTCCTCGACAAGTAAAAGAAACGCATTCATCTGTTAGTGCAGCGGCTACACTAGTAACAAATGCCAATGTCAGTACACGAAAAGCAGCAAAAATTTGTAAGCAATTAGCAGAATCTGGAGTTAGAATTACCCACCGAGTAATACTTTAATGGTCAGTTTTTAAGTGGGTAGTTAACTATCGGATTACTTAATCTTAATTCTAAGTTAATTAGAGGTTAACTTTGCATTTTGTTTTTCAGTGGTGAGTTAATGTAAGTCGCCATATTGTCAACGAATATGGCAACACTTCTATTCTTATTGGAAAAAACGTGTGTTTTGGGATAAATACCAAAACAACAAAGGAGAACAAACAAAATGGAATTATGTAAAATAAGAAAAAGATGCATAAAAACGAAGTCATTTTAACAAAAATGTGTCAAAAACTATATAGGCGCAACAATTTAACGATCTAGACTCAACGTATGTGTACAAATACGCAAATCTGAAACATGTATTTTATACAATCTTCTTTTCTCACTTTGACAGTCAGTAATTTGATTGTCAAAATAATATGGTTCTGACTATAAGTTAACCAACCAATATTGGGTGGTTAAATTATAGTTAAACAATGACTAAAAAACACAATTCGATGTTTAACCACAACTTAACTAAGAAACGAAGATCACCACTGACTGAAAAACTGGCCATAAGAGTGTGCACTAGTTATTTTTTGTACTAACGAGTTCCGTGGAATACTTGGGAAACATATAGAGTACAGCATGGTAAAAGGAAATGTGTTTTGTTCACTTTTGTTTTGCGGTATGCTTCGTTTTTTTTGAAGATTGATTTCCGCGATTTGTGTCGTGTTTCATTTACTTACACCCAATAAACGTATTGCATTTTATTTTCACAAAACTACCCGAAATTAGGAACGCGACCACGAACGATAACATCAAAACAAAAGTGAAAAACAGTTGATTATTTGAGGAACATTTTTGCTGAATTCCAGTCAGCTATCAACATTTCTTCTTTGACAGCATATTCTCTATCTGTTCTCCAAGTACTAAATTGAACAGCTGGCTAATCGGTACCCCTTGGAATTTCCACACCTTCACAACAAGCCATATACAAAACAGTAATAAAATCGGCCGAGCAAAAAGAAGAGGGAATGAAAAAAATTTAAAAAAAAGAAAACTGGCGTCTTCATTTCGACGGAAAAAAATTGCTCGTAAGGAAATACAGGTGGTAGTTCTAAAAAAATGAATGTAGGGAAATCTATTTAGCAGAGTTTGTTTTAGATGATGGCAAAGCCGTCACAATATATAACGCAATTAAAGAAACTTTGAATAAATTCGATCTATGGGAATCCATTAAAATGATAATAAGTGATACAACAGCAGTTAATACTGGCAACCACAATGGAGTGGTAACCCAATTACAAAACTACTTTAAATTAATTAATCTTCCTGCACCCCCAATATATTGGCTGCCAACATCATATTTTGGATCTAATATTAAGAAACGTTATGGATGAGATACTTGAAGGAAAAACGACCTCTCCCGATATATCATATAATTTTGTTGCAGAATTGATTAATAATTACAATCATCTAAGACAAACCTACATACAAAATACTGAAAAAATAAAAGTAAAACGAATAAAGTGGCGTGATGACATGTAATATTTGTATGAACTTGGAAATGCTTTCAGACATTTTCATAAGAACAAAAAGTTTTCTTTCATAAATTTCAATGCAATTCCGCCGATAAGCAACGCACGTTGGAATTCAAGAGCCATTCTTGCCCTTTTGGCATTTATACTTATACCACAATATCAATCAGATTTGCGGAAAATGGTTCGATATTTGGTTCTCAGATCATCGATTTTGCGAAGATAATTTCGAATCTCTGAACGAATCAGTATGTAGATTCAAAAAAGCTCAAAAATGCTTTATACGAAATTGGAAAAAAGAACCTTCATCTATATTAAACCAGCAAAGTTCATATATATTATATTAAACCAAGTAGTTCAGGATATTTATCCTTTATGCAAATCTGTAAGAACTTTAAATCTAAAGTTTATCTCGTTAAATAATATATAAATTGTTTTTATAATTATAACTAACTTGTTTATTATTAGAAAGGTACATAAAAATGTATTAATATAAAAAAAATTAATAAAAAAAATCCTGGAGGGTTTTAGAAAATTCATTTGGTGCGTATCGTTTTTTTTACCAATTGGCCGGAGACCATTTTCATTAATAAAACAAAATTGCGCATCACGTGGTGCTATGCCAAAAATTTGGTTATAGCCCTAATGTCCACGTCAGAATATAGATTATACAGCTCTGCGTTCCAGTGACGTCGGTACTCGCCGTTTTCCCTAAGAGGATCATATATTTTACGGAGAATTTTCTCTCGAATACTCCCAGGTGTTTTTCATCCGCTTGCGATATGACCCAAGTTTCGGAGCCATATGTGAAGACAGGTAAAATGAGAGTCTGATATAGCTGGACTTTTGTCCGTCGAGAGAGGGCTTTGTGCCCAAACTGCTTGCTGAGCCCAAAATAGCATCTATTTGCAATCACTATTCACCTATCCATCTCCAAGCTGACGTGGTATTCCTTGTTCACGGCGGATCCAAGGTAGACAAATTCATCTACCACTTCAAAATTAAATCTGTTGTCAACGTTCAAGTGCGGACCAAGTCGAGAGGTTTCTCCAGTCGTTGACACCATCAATTTTGTCTTGCCCCCATTAACAACAACAGTAACCTCTCGCAAATTTCGCCCAATGATGTCTATGTCATCAGCATACGCCAGCAACATATGGCTTTTCGTGTTAATGGTCTTGTTCGTATTTACTGCAACCTTTCCCATTATTATCTCCATTAGCATGTTGAAGAGATTGCACGAAAGTGTGTCGCCTTGTCTAAGTCCTCGCTTGGTACAGAATGGTTCAGTGGGGTCTTTCCCCACTTTCACTGCTGATTTGGTGTTGGTCAGCGTCATTCTACAGAGGCGGATCAGTTTTGCCGTAACACCAAGTTCAAGCATAGCTTCGTACAGTTTTCCCCGTATGGGGCTATCAAAAGCAGCTTTGCAATCGACAAAAAGATGGTATGTATCGATTTGCTTTTCGTGGGTCTTTTCCGGGATTTGGCGTAGCGTAAATATTTGGTCAGTCGTGGACTTGCCCGGTCCAAAACCACACTGATAAGATCCAATCAGATTTTCAATAATTGGCTTTAGTCTTTCACATAATACGCTCGTCAAGACCTTATACGCGATGGATAAAAGACTGATACCGCGGTAGTTGGAACATACACACGGATCACCCTTTTTGAATACAGGACATAGTACACTGAGACTCCAATCGTCTGGATTCCCCCAGCCACATACCGCATATAACTGGATGAATGTGGGTTAGTAGTCCTTCGCCACCTGCCTTTTATTGTTCCACAAAATTAAAATATCAATCGCACTGCCCGGTCCCGATGCCAAATGGCATTGATTGAGAATATTGCTTATAGGTAATTTTTTTCATAATTTAGGAATTTCTATCCTTCAATAATTTCATTGTTCCACTATTCAAATTAGTACCAAAAAACGTACTTAAATTTGTTGTATTCTATCCCTGCCCGGAGATATGCGAACACAAACGAACATTCTGCTCTCACTCGGCCAAACATCCTTAGGCACATTCATACATATTCAATACAAAGGACAACAGCAAAAGCAACAACAAAAAACATGAGACTTTTCACTTGTAAATAGCGGCATCAACGCTTTTGTAAAAAAAAGGGAATAAACTATTTTTTCTCATACTTAATGTATGCGAAATTGTAAGGAGGTCCTTCTACGCCCCATGTAACGGGTGTGAGATGGGCCAAAGGATACCAGCAGATGCCAGCAGTAGTAGTAGTAGTAGTGCGAGTATTGGCAGTAGCAGAAGCACAAACAGAAACAGCATCTAACGTTAGCTTTTCTTGTTCTAAACGGTTTTTAAAAACTAAAGGATGCAGGCAAACACGCAAAACAGTTGCACCGCAGTTACGATTCGACTGTGTTCGCAGACAAACATCGCGGCCAATAAAAAATAAAGATTATAATACCGGAGCCGGAGAGATATGTATTAAATCAAAAGCGAAAATAGACCACAATGGTGTTCCTTTAGCTGGGAGTGAAGTGATAAAATTTAATCCTTACAAAGGATATATATGGTGCGATCTGAAACATGATTTGAATTTGTAAAGGAAGCCAGCAACAACAACAACAAAAACAACTAAAATCAAGTGATAAATTGCAATGTCAGTGCAAATGTTGAAATGAAGATGATAGTGATGGTGGTGATGATAATGATGATGATGATAATGAAAATTATGTTGATAATAATGAAGTTGCCAAATGCAAGGAATTATGTTGACCATATAAGGGAATATGTTGGTCCAACATAAAGCCTTATTACATAATCCTATGTTGATGTCATTTGTTGGTGGGGGGAGAGAAAGTCGAAATCATGAAAAAAAGGCCTCTGCAAAATGGCACAACATTAAAATATTAGAAACGAAATCAAATTTGAACTCGCGAAAAAACGGGCGTGTAAAATTAGTGAAAGCTTTTCTCGTCCTTTACACTCGTGGGTTGGGTTCATTCTTCTTAAACGTAAAAATGATTTATGATTTACAACTACCAGCATAACAGCGGCAACAACATTTTGGAGGGAAAATTTGTGTGTGTTCACACACCACTGTATCCACCTACGAAAGGAACAGCGACCAACAATACGGATTTGCCTTGATACGTATCGCCCCTTCCGTAACTACAGTAATGTGTTTATGGTGGACCAAACCCTTCCGCCAATTTAACCTCACAGCATCGCGATGTCATCATGACCTAAAAAAGAAACGCAAAACTGTAATATAAATGAACAAAACAATAACAATAACAACATAAGTATTAAAGTCCAACCATAAACCGAACAATCGTGTAATCATCATCGAGCAACGACCAGGACTATGACGACGAAGACGAGAACGACTACAAAGACGACGCCTTTCCTTGACATCCTGCAGAAACAATAATACGGCTTTTTCCATTGCAACGGAATATATAATGCTATTCAAATGTTATTGCAGTTCCGCACACACACATCCATATGCAAGGATGTATGTTAACCCCATCTATATGTTCATACATATGTACATGTACATGTACATATACATATATATATTTATATTATATAATTATCATTCATCCGTTCATCCATCCATTTATTTCCACTAAGAAACGAAGATTGTAAATTTACGTTTTTCTGTGTTTGTTATTAAACATTAACGAAGGACACGTAACATAAGAAACGAAACCAGCACACACAGAAGGCACTCCCAAGTAACCTATTTCCTAATGCCATTCAAAAAGCCACCACACACACACACACACACACACATAAGGCCCACCGAACTTTGTGGCACAGTGGCATCTAGGGTGCTGGAAAGTGTCATCGCACTTACAACATACCTGCTATCCACTACGCACATAACCATGCGTGTTCTTATGCTGGGAAAGGTTATTGGGACTTTACAATTTTATGGTTTTTACATAAGATTAGGGTGTAGTCCTTTAATGTGCCTTCTAAGGAACTATTTGCCGGTGTGACAATAAAGCATCATAAAGGACTAACGTTATCCTAAAAAAAACAGTGGAAATAATTCATGCATATAAATTTCGCTATCGCTAATAAAATGTGGGGTCATAAATTGTTGCAGTTGATCGACTAATGATTATTTTGTTATGTAAAGGGTGTCTCAGTAAGACTACACGTTTTTATTATAAATTTTTTGTATTGGCTTGTAAAGAAGACACGTTCCGATTAAGCATGGACTAAAATATCCGTTAAATGGCCCTCACTGCTCTGATGGCAGGCCATTCATTACTCTTTTCATAAAATTTTCCATGACTTTTTCACAGAGATGTGGTTGTGTCTCACCGATAACGCGTTGGATCTCGGATTTGAGCTCAGGAATTGTTTCTGATTTATTCGCGTAATCCCAAGATTTCACAAAACCTCAAGCAAAGAAATCGCACGGCGTTAAATCGCATGATCTTGGTGGCCAGTTGACATCAGTATTTCTTGAGATAATTTGTTCTGGAAATCGTTGCTGCAATAAATCGATTGCTTCATGCGCGGTGTGGGAGGTGGCGCCGTCTTGCTGAAACCACAACTCGTCCAGATCCATGGCGTCCAGTTTAGGTCACAAGAACACCGTTATCATGTTCCTGTAACGAATGCCGTTCACAGTCACTGCAATTTCAGCCTCATCTTAAAAAAAGTAAGGCCCAATCACGTCGCCTGACTAAGAGTCCAAACAGAACCATACACGCTTCAGACGACGACGAAAAAAATCCCTAGCGTCTAATCCAGTGTTGCCAGAGATCAACCAAAAAATTATGCCAAAAGTCCTCAAAAATTGTGCCGTTTGCAAAACCATTATGCTAAAATTTGTTTTTTAGTGTTTTATCTTTATCTTTATTTATATAGTCCCTCCAAGAAATGGGTGCTTATTACGAATTTCTGCAACAACAACGAAAGCCTTACTAAGGATGATTTAGTTTGAGGTCCATTGTTTTTAACAATTTCTGTCAATCATTTTAGAATAGAATTTCCTAAGTTTTGGATAATTTCTTTTGGATTCCGTTCCACTTATCCTAGCGAGCAGTGGTCAAATCGTCTCTATTTCGAAATTTTCTTTGTCGGGTATTTGTCAACTAATGAACCCGCAGATTTTCCCTAGAATTAATATCTGGAACTTCCATCAGATTTAGACCATTTTGCAAAAGTCACATCTTGATATTGGTCCAATCCAACTAATTTGAAGCTTGTTAATAATCGTCCATATTTTTATTCCAGGTAAAAAAGTACGAGTACGTGTTACAACAGGTTTTTCACTTCTGAGTTGAGGAGAGCATTTTGGCATCCCTAATAATAAATTTATAAGGAATATTGAAATTTATCTCGACACGAAATTTTTAAAATGGCCAACCTATTTCTGATATTTCATGAATTAATTTTTTGCTTTTACGCCTGTGGAGTTACTTTCGAAGCCAGTAACCCAAAAATGTGATGTATATACCGATAAATATGATGTAGCATTTTCAGATAAATTAAAAGGAGTAACTTTCAGTTCGAAAAATTGTGCCGTTTACAAAAAGATTGTGCTAAAAAATTTCACTAAAATTAAAAAAATTCGAAAAATGTTTAGGAAATTGTGCTAAACAGCATTTGGCATAATTTTTCAAAAAACAAGTGCCAAAACCAAAAAAATTATGCCAAAACGGCACAAATTATGCCAACATGGTAACACTGGTCTAATCAAAATGGGAGAGAGAGCGTCTGGCGACTTCAGTTGCTTTTTTCTCTCTGCGTCGTGTATAGTTGCGGCGCTTTTCTGGAATTTGTTTGAAAGTTTGGAAACATAATATTATTGATTTACAGGATTTAAATTGTTTTTACTACTTTAAACAATTTTTCATTCACTTTAATTGTATTGTGTTCATAAATAAATCGTTTTTAAACCTTTTCTTTAATTTTCTTTTGTACACGCATATTCCAACTTATGTATGTGTTGATTGCTCTTATGGTTTTTATGAAAATGTGGCAACTCCATTCTCTCAATTGAGAGATTTCGTGAGAGCGCCGCCAAGAAATTAGAAAAGATTCTACTCTAGCGGCGAGTCGTCAGCCGCAGCGGATTTCCGTCACGATTTTCGCTGCCATAAGAAACCTATGTAAAAAAACGTCGTCGTCTGTAGCGTGTAAGATTATGTTTCGACTCTAAAATCCGCACCTGACAGATGCTCGTTTCTCATGGATTACATGAGGATTTTCTGAGCCCTAAAATCGCCAATTTTGTGTATTCACGAAGAAATTCAGATGGAAATGCGCTTCATCGGAGAAGATGACATTTAAAAAAAAATTGGCATTGACTTCACGTTGCTCCATTATCCATGATCTTCCGGTTTGAGTTCCTGAGTAACCTGAATTTTGTACGCATGAAGGCGGAGCTGGTGCGGATGGCCTACCCGCTGAACTTTTTAGGGCAGGTGGCGAAGGACTGATAGCCCACATGCATCAACTTATATGCGGTATATGGCTGGGGGAATCTATGCCCGACAATTGGAGTCTCCGTGTATTATGTCCTGTATTCGAAAAGGGCCGTTGATGGTGCAATAGTTAGTGTGCGCGACTCTTGTACATGAGAACGTGGGTTCGATCCCAGCTCAGACCACCTTATATTTCTTTCGACGACGGTCACCTCGCTTAGTGATGGCGACACTATCGAGTACTGACCCATGAAAATGCTTCTCAAACTACCGTTCGGAACCGGTGTAAAACTGTAGCTCCTAATCAGTGAGTGTAAAAAGTAGAAAGCGCACATCTCATTGATTATGAGAAGCTCTCCCCAATCCCTTCATGGGATGTTATGGGACACCATTTTTTTTCATTCGAAAAGGGTGATCTTTGCGTTTGTTCCAACTATCGCGGCATCAGTCTTTTATCCATCGCGTATATGGTTTTGTCGAGCGTATTATGTGAAAGACTAAAGCCAATTATTGAAAACCTGATTGGACCTTATCAGTGTGGTTTTGGACCGACCAAGTCCACGACTGACCACATATTTACGCTACGCCAAATCCTGGAAAAGACCCACGAAAAGCAAATCGATACATACCACCTTTTTGTGGATTACAAAGCTGCTTTCGATAGCCCCATACGGGGAAAACTGTACGAAGCTATGTCTGAACTTGGTATTCCGGCAAAACTGATCCGCCGCTGTAGAATGACGCTGACCAACACCAAATCATCAGGGAAAGTGGGGAAAGACCTCACTGAACCATTCTGTACCAAGCGAGGACTTAGACAAGGCGACACACTTTCGTGCAATCTCTTCAACATCTTAATGGAGATAATAATGGGAAAGGCTGCAGTAAATACGAACAAGACCATTGAAAGAAGAACCATACGTTGCTGGCGTATGCTGACGACATAGACATCATTTGAGAGAGGTTACTGCAGTATTTTCGAGAGTCGAAAGGGAATCAGCGAAGGTGGTCTTGTTGTTAATGAGGGTAAGACAAAATTGATGGTGTCAACAACTGGAGAAACCTCTCGACTTGGTCCGCACTTGATCATTGACAAACGATTTAATTTTGAAGTGGTAGATAAATACCTTGGATCCGCCGTGAACAAGGAAGACAACGTCAGCTTGGAGATGGATAGGAGAATTGTACTTGCAAATAGATGCTATTTTGGGCTCAACAAGCAGTTTTGGAACAAAGCGCTCTCTCGACGGACAAAAGTCCAGCTACATCAGACTCTCATTTTACCTGTCTTGACATATGGCTTCGAAATTTAGGTCATATCGCAAGCGGATGAAAAACGCCTGGAAGTTTTCGAGAGAAAAATTCTCCGTAAAATATATGGTCCTGTTAGGGAAAACGGCGAGTACCGACGTCGCTGGAATGCAGAGCTATATAATCTATATTCTGGCGTGGACGTAGCTACGCGAATCAAATTAGGCTAATTGCGTTGGCTAGGCCATGTTATCGGAATGTATGAAGATGAGCCAGCGCGAAAGGTTTTCGATAGCGTACCCGATGGGAGCAGGAAAGGAGGATGACCGAGACTCCGCTGGAAAGACCAGGCAGAAGAATCCCTCCGTATCCTTGGTGTTACAAAGGCGAAGGATAGAGCCAGTTGGAAGAATATGTTGAAATTTGTTTAATTTGTTTGTTTAATTAATATTTGTAAGACGTCTGACCTCATGAGGTTGTAAAATAGTCAATAAAAGTAAAGAAGGTGGAGGAGGTCTTTTGTCAAAATTCGCTGCGTAGTGCTTCGTAAAAGTTGAAGTTGTTGAGAACGATGCCGAATTGATGTTTTCGGGTTTCCGGCGACACTCGTTTACAGCAGCAATGTTTTCAAGAGACCAACCGGTACGTTGACGCAGAGGAGCCCTACTGCCCATAACCGACCCAGTTTCTTCAAATTTTGTGACCACTCTTGGAATGGTTGACACATTATGTGCACTTTCTCGACTGAAAATTATTCGAAGTTTGCGAGCGGTCTCATCATAACTTTCCAAATTGTTGTAATAAGTTTTCACAATTATAACGCGTTATTCTTTCGTTACTCGCTCCATTTCTAATAATAATATGTGGCATCTGGCAAATTTCAGAGTTGCCACTTGCACAAAAAGAATTACACTAAATTTAAAAAGTGCAATTTTACTGAAACACACTTTGGTATGTAGAAAAAGATTATTCCGAAATCAAGCTAAAGGAAACAAATAGCCCAATTTTCCATCTAAAATTACTTCAGAAGTAACGAAATCGCACACAATCAGAAGTTTTTTTAAATAAAACAAAACCGGTTTTAGATACCAATGAAATTCTTTATTCCTGTGAAAGTACGTTCGATGCTATTATGTATGGAACTCGATTACTTTTGCATGGCCACCACGGGCACGCTTGCAGAAGTCCAGACGCTGAACCCAATTTTCGACGGTTTTCAAGCATAAATCGGCCGATACTGCTGCAATTTCACGTTCGATATTCGTACGAAGCTCATCAATCGTCGCTGGCTTGTTGGGATAGACCATAGACTTGACGTAGCCCCACAGGAAATAATCTAACGGCGTCAAATCGCACGACCGAGGCGGCCAATCGACTGGGCCATTTCGTGAGGTAACACGTTCACCAAACTTGGTTTCCAACAAATTGATTGTGGCATTCGCTGTGTGGCTTGTGACGCCGTCCTGTTGGAACCACATGTCCTCCAAGTCCATATTATCCAATTGGGGCCAAAAATATTCGGTTATCATTGAACGGTAGCGATTCGCATTCACAGTAATGTGCCGGTCTTGATCATCACGGAAGAAGTACGGCCCAATGACGCCGCCGGCCCATAAACCGCACCAAACCGTAATTTTTCCGGGATGCAATGATGACTCATGGATTACGTGCGGATTGCTGTCTGATCAATAACGCATATTTTGCTTATTGACGAAGCCATTCAGCCAGAAATGAGCCTCATCGCTGATTGTTGCGACCTCTTAAAGTTGAGGCCACTGACTCCAAACTTCGGTAGTAAATTTTAATAATTTCGACTCGATGTTGGCTCGTATGTATATCTTTCCATGATGAAATGGCAAACCTTACTGAAGAGAAATGTCAAAAGAGCGGGAAAAAATATGGCGTCGTTTGCTGTCCCTATCGATTTACTTTTGTAGCGTCTCTGTTGAAAACCCCTTTACTTATGTTTTTCCTTATAAAATAATAAATAACTTCATCCCATTACCTCCCAAGAAGGGACAGGGGAAACCTTCTCACAATCATTGAGCTGTGCGCTTTCTAGTTTGTACACTCACTGATTGAGATCTACAGTTTTACACCGATTCCGATCTGATTTTTGAGAAGGGTTTTCAAAACCAATTACTCGATACGGCCGCCGTCACTAAGCGCGGTATCCGTCGTCGAAAGAAACGTCGAAAGAGCTGGAAAAATTGTGCCACCTCCGTGGGTCTGTCCCATAGCTCCACTGGGCGCAAGTCAGTAGGCCTATCAGGACAGCTGAAAATGTGAATAGTGTCATGAGGGGTTTGTAGGCAGTGTGGGCACTGATCTAAAGTGCCTGGCATTATTCTCGATCTGTATGAGTTCAGAATAGAACTCCAACCAGATCTAAACTGGGTCAGAATAGTTCTGGTGTGCCTGGGCAGAAGCATCTCATTATCCGAAATCGCGGGTGGACGTTCATTAAGGACCCTGTTGCAGGATTCTGACACCGCTGTGTTATGCAACATTTTCTGGTCTACTGCTATCGACAGTCTGTTGACGTCAGATGGAATGACGTCTTTGATGACCGCGCAGAAGCGCCTGACGTCCTTCCGGATGTGACGAGGAGGTGGATTCCGCATTAGAATACGATGGTTGGGGTGACTGGGCAGATGACAAGCCTAAAGAAACTGTATCGTCAATAACAGATTATGTTGTTGCACTGACAGCATCTTGGTCTCCTCATGTAAATGATCCAGGTTCGTCATTTGTGTGCATCCGGTTGCGATTCGAAGCGCACTGTTTTGGATCCTCTGCAAACCTTTCCATTGGGTATCGCTTAGGAAAGAGGACCAAACCGGGACGGCATAGTTGAAGACTGAGCGACTTATTTGTCTCCTTCACCTTGCACAAAGTTCTCCCTGCATGGGCCTTTAGGACCTTGTTGCTGGTGTGGACTTTTATCCTAATGTGACCCTAATGCATAGAGAATATAAGAAGATTATCGAAAATAACTCCGAGAATATTGGGGATACGGACTGTGGGTATAGACCCCCCATTGACAGAGATGTCGAGCTCTCTCCTTACTTTTTTTTTTTTTTTTTTTTTTTTATCAAACCAACACTCAGGGGATGCCCCCTATAAATGCAGTGCATTGTGTTGGCGAAGGAAAATTGAGGTAGTAGAGGGTGGAAAGAGGGAGTAGTGTCTGTTGATATTTGCCTTGAATGTTTGTATGTCACAATTGGTGGGAAATATACTAGCCGGAAGTTTATTCCACATACGGACTGTACGGCTGAAGAACGAATTTTCTCTATAGTGTGTAGTGCGGTCAATCGGCCACTCGATAAAAAACGGATGAGAGTTCCTGGAAAGCCTCGTACTTCGGCTAAATATCCTCACGTCCGGCATAAGTTGACGGATGTCCGAGGAACACATACCGTGGAAATAGGTTCGTTGAGATCTTTAACAATCTTTACTTAGGATTTCGTGTCGGCCAGTGTCATTCCACAAAGGCGTGTCAGCTTAGCAGGAATACCAAGCTCCGACATAGCTTGATACAGTTTTCCCCATATCGGGCTATCGAAGGCAGCCGTATAATCTACAAAGAGGTGATAACTGTCGATTTGCTTTCCGTGGGTTTTCTCCAGCATTTTTCGTAATATGAATATCCGGTCGGTAGCTGACTTTCCAGTAGCAGACCTTTCCAACTTATAGCCCACAAACTAAATCATCTCAGCCGATAGTCCATCAAAACCAGCGGCTTTGTTGTTCTTAATCCGGGAAATTGGTGTTCTAACTTCGCTTTTGCAAGACGGGGGTAGTCAACGCCATCGTCCTGTATTTTCTCAACACCCCCATATTTATTGAAGTCTCCTGGGACGAGTAAAGCAGAGAAGTGATTTCTCCCAACACATCTTTGACAAGATTACATTCCTTATCTCTAAAAAAGTGGTCCCTGATCCATTTCTGTTGGTTTGGCTTTGCCCCATTCTGCCTTCTGTAAGATTCAATTTGCTCACTCTCACACATTCTCCACAATCGTTCCCCCCCCCCCCATAAACAAACGGGTTTCCTCTCTTCTCTTCTCCTTATACCGCTCTGTCACGGCTCCCGTTGCAACTGACTGAAGCATTGTCATACGTGCAGCGTTCTTTTCATCACTTGCCATGCGACACTCTTCATCGTACCATGGCTTGTCTTTAAGCGGTTTTTCATAACCAAGTACGGTCTCTGCAGCAGTTTTCAAAGAGTGGGAAAAGTACTTCCACTGCTCTTCAGGATCACAAGGCGGGGTGCGATCTGCGCCAGTAGCCGAAAGAGCTTCTCTCCATAGGCCGTGGCTATCTCTTGTAATTGGAGCTTTCCGATGTCCAGATTCTATATGTCTGCTTTCGTTCGACATTCGCTCTGATTATCCTTGTGAGAACATTTGCTGCAACCACGTAGTGATCAGAATCGATGTTAGCCCCTCTGAATGGAATGGTCTCATCCGTGGACATAAGAAATTCATAAACTTCTATACAGATGTTGCAAAACTTGACGGTAAAGTAGGCTTTGGAGTTTTTCAAAGGACCTAGGGTTTTTCATTGCGAGAATATTGGCACATGCCTTTTGAAAACACCTGTCAACCAAGTCGAATTCTTCCATTTTGGGCAAAAAAATGTCCGTGATTATCGAACGGTACCTTGCTGCATTGACGGTAATGTTGCATCCATCATAGTCTTTGAAGAAGTACCGTCCAATGATTCCGTCGGCCAATAAACCGCACCAAACAGTGAATTTTTCAGGGTTCATTGACAGCTCTTGAAATGCTCAGACCGCTCTTCGGACCATATCCAGAAATTCTGTTTATTGAAGTTCCAATTGAGTCAAAAATGAAGAATATGATCTTCTTCCAGTTTCTCTATGGTCCATCCCCCGAAAAGGCTACGTTGTGGTAGGTCGCCCAGCTTCAGCTGCTGCATCGGCTAAATTTTTTACTTACGTAGAAACTTCCAGGTAGGCGAATAACACAAGCCCGATGGATAGATCAGAATGGAATGGACATAAGAGATTCATGAACTTCTATACAGATGGTTCAACGATAAATTAGGCTTTGGTGTCTTTTCTAAGGACGTAGGGCAACAATATAATGTGTTATTGACGATTGCGATGAGATCGCGATGCGATGAGTATCTACCAGGTGGCAATCTGAGAAGTAATGTTCTGACTAAAGTCGGAATCAATATTTTATCTGTTAGTGAGGCTGCGGTTAAGTCCCTGCAAACTGTCTTCATGTATAGGAGAACTGCTCTCGACTGTCGCAGATCTCGTAATGAGATGGCTGAACAGTTTAATATTCACCTTATATGAGTGCCGGTCCACAGGGACTTACCACGGAACTGCAAAGCAGATGTACTTGCTAGACTGGTGACTACCCTTTAAGCTCCAGGGGAACTAGAGCATGTAGCATGACTCTAGAGACTTGCAAACTCTTCTTGAGAAATTTTGCCCTTAGGCAACTAACGGTAGGTAGTCAATTGTGTACATTCCAGACTGATTTGGCCCCACCTAAACTTGACACGCACTAACTCCTTACTGTCGTTATCGAAACCGAACGTCTCTCTTATTGTGTCTGTCATGACGGGTTACTGTCTCAGTGGACGGCACGCAGAGACTCCAAGTCTCGAGAAATGACTTTTGCAGAAGCTGTGGCGCCGAAGTGGAGGTGGACCAGATCGTCTGTGTCTGTGTCCCGCTCTTTTCAGAAGGCGGCGGGCTACACTGAGCTCATATTTCTTTGGAAATCCGGATGATGTTAGCACCCTTGGATGCATTATATGGCTCGACAACACTACGAGTCCAACGGACGTGAATATCTTCACGGATAACTAGAACGGTCAAATCTAGAACGGTCCTTGACCGGCTGCCGGGACACATTCGAGCGTGCTAACATTCTGGCAACAAAATCCAGAAAACTTCCTAAGGTGAGTCAGAGCCCTGTGAAATCAGAAAACAGAGGGCAGGTTGACAAAGATTCTATCGGGAGACCCCGATGGGTTGAAAACAAATGGCTTGATGAAAGTGGGAAAATCTGAAATGAATAAAATGATGGGAGTCTTAACGGGGCATTCGGGCTTACGACTCCACCTATATCGTATGGGATAAATGACAAATAGTGAGTGTAGGGAGGACGATGAGTCGATAGAGCATTTAATGTGTCAATTCCCGGCTTTCACACAAGTCAGATCCAGGTACCTCTCGGACATTACAATACCGAACATAATACCGAAATCATTAATATTCACAACTTCTTGTCTATGTAGGCTTTCATTCATCCTTCATTCAGATGACATTTGTGTCCGTTTCATCGCATTTTGCAAGAATTTCGAGTGATAACTGTTCGCATTCCTGTCGAATATTCTCCTTAAGGTTTGCGATTGTCTAAGGCTTGTTGGCATAAACCCGCGACTTCAAGTAGCCCCAAAGAAAAAAGTATGGGATGGTTAAATCGGACAATCTTGCTGGCCATGACAAATCGCCAAAATGGGAGCTTACGCGACCGGGAAACGCTTCCTTCACAATATTCATTGTACTTCGTGCTGTATGGTCTTGTTGAAAACACATGTTCACCAAACCACGCTCATCCAATTCCGGCAGTAAAAAGTCGTTTTTCATGGCCCTGTAGCGTTCGCCTGTAACAGTAACCGTTTTGACGATGGCGTCCTCAAAAAATTACGGCCCAATCACTCCTCCCGCGTGAATGCCGCATTTCCTTGTGTGTTGCTGACCAGAGGAGACCACGTAGAAATACATACCATGGTACCATCGCCATTGGGTTTGAATGGATGTAATGGCTCTTCGTGCATCACACGCGGATTTTCAGTGCCCCAGAAACGAAGATTTTGGTTATTGACGTAACCGCTTAAGTGGAAATGCGCCTCGTCGCTCATGATAATTTTCGACACAAAATCGTCCTCTTCGTTGTTGAGAGTGAGGATGGCTTGACAGTAATTCGCACGCGACTGACGGTCAGCAGGCATTAACTGATGCACTGTTTGCACTTTATACGGGAACATGTGTAAGTCTTTCACTAAAATCCGCTGTATGGTCTGTCTGGTGATGCCCAATTGTGTGGCCGTCGTCTGGTTGATGTTTCATCGTTCTCAGCGACATCGACAACCACAACCTCGATATTCTCGGCCGAACGACCAGTCCGGTGGCGGCCACGTCGTGCAAGATATCGTGTGGTTCTAATCTATTAGAGTCGAGCAGCTACACTGAAAGAAAATCTTTGCATGATAAATGTTCATCAATTGTTTTTCATTGAATTGATGACAAATTTCATAAAATCAATAACAAAGTTCTTCAAATTGAAGATTATGCGTTTTTTTCACCATTTTCAGCTTTATTGAATTGATCTTTTGATGCTTGATGATCTTTTTACTTCAATCTCCAGTATTGTAATTAGGAAATTATTAGTGGGATCGATTCAAAATATTGACTAGAGTTGGGAATTTTAGTTCATTCAAGTGAGCACTCATTTTAGTTCAGCTTAACAGAATGAACTAGTTCATTCACTTAGTTCACTAGTTCATTCTATCATTTCAGCTTAACAGTTCACATGAGCTGTGAACTAAAGAGCTCATTTCAGTTCAACTTGTAGTTTTAGTTCAATCGGAGTGAATAGTCGCGTAAATGGTCTGTTTTATACAGATTTCTACAGTCTTTTGGATACTGTGATATTTCTTTATACTAACTCGCTCTATTGAAGATCGGCTTAACGATTGGGTTATTCCGTTTCTGAAATATTGACATTTCCGTAATCTTTCTACATTTTGAAACAGAAGTGCTGATTAGCGCTGTAGTTATTGTGTAGAAGCCACATATCAATTCCACAAAGATGGCAATATTAGGCACCTTTGTGCAAATTGAGTGAGACAAAGAGAGCATGAACTTGAAAATGGCGGAGAGAACTGCACAACTGAAATACAAAAAAGTGGTGAAACAAGTGAGCTACTGAAAGAAAAGAGCGAAACAGTGTGAACTAGTTCATCTAGTTCACTAGAGTGAATCGTTCAATTGAACTTGAATTGGTTCGTGAACTCCACAACTGTAATATGGATGTAGCCTTGAAAAAATAAACTGAATAAGAAAAAAAGGCGTACAAAATTGAAAATAAATACATAATAGAAAATAGAGAAATGAACAGGAAACATTATCCACGCTATGAGCATTTTTCATGTGGTCTTACACCTTGTTCTTGTGCACCCATCTTGCAGACAGCTTTCTTAAACCCAACTGATCATTTAAAATCGAAACCACAGTGCCATATGAAATACCTATGGAATCAACAACCTCACGCACTTTTACTCTTCGATCGGCCAACACCATATCGTGGATTTTTTCGACATTTTCGGGTGTATTGAGCTCAATTGGCCGTCCAGAACTTTCAGCGTCATTTGTACCTGTGCGACCACAACAAAAGTCCCCATAGTATTTATCAAGCTTTGCCTTGGTTCCAAGACGATGCCACCCGCCACACCGCGCATGATACAGTGGATTTATTGCAGCAACGATTTGCAGAACAAATTATCTATCTAATCTATCTAATATCTACTGGCCACCCAGATCATGCTATTTAACGCCGTGCGATTTCGTTCTTTGGGATTTTGTGAAATCTCCGGTTTATGCAAATAAACCACAAACAATTCCTGAGCTCAAATCCGAGATCCAAAATTTCATGAAGAGAGTTATAGGCTGTCATCAGTGCCGTGGGAGCCATTTGACACATTTTTTATTCCGTACTTAATAGAAACATGTCTTCTTCACAATCCAATAAAAAAATCACAACTATCTCAAAATATTCGTGATTTTATTTTAAATTGAAAAAGTGCATTCTTACTGACGCACCCTTTATAACTTGCCCGGCTTTCTCAACGATTTCATAGTTAGATGGTGGGTCGAAGTTGAGTACCCAGAGGAAAAAGCGGCAATATGGCCTAATATGGTTGTGAAAAACAAAACTCATGTTGTCCAACCGGTTTAAAAATCGAGTTTTAAGAATATATACAATTACAGGTTTTAGGAAACGGTTTCAAGACACGGTTTTAAAACCCGGGTGAAAGCATCAAACACATATGTATAATTAGAAGCGATTATAATCAATAAAATCGATTAAATACGAAAATAATGGTTTCAAACCTGTTCATATGTAGATGATTTTCATTTTCGGAACCGGGTTGTAAACCCATTCCTTGAAACCAGATTGTAAAACCGAGGTTTTAAACCCGACTCCTAAAATAGTTATTATATATACTTGTCAAACACGAATTGTTCAAACCGGTTGGAGTCATGAGTTCCGTTTTTCACTTATATTTTAACTTATTAATAATCTAGCAACCACACTCAGGTAAATATTAGTTGGAAATCAATTCAGGCATTGGAAATTCCATGATAAAGTCAATATTTTGATTACAATTCATAATTGTCAAACATCAGAATTATTTGTCGATGTTATTGATAGATTAAAATTAGTTCTTACAAAATACAAGTTTTTTTTTTTTTTTTTTTTTTTTTATCAAACCAACACTCAGGGGATGCCCCCCTATAAATGCAGTGCATTGTGTTGGCGAAGGAAAATTGAGGTAGTAGAGGGTGGAAAGAGGGAGTAGTGTCTGTTGATATTTGCCTTGAATGTTTGTATGTCACAATTGGTGGGAAATACACTAGCCGGAAGTTTATTCCACATACGGACTGTACGGCTGAAGAACGAATTTTCTCTATAGTGTGTAGTGCGGTCAATCGGCCACTCGATAAAAAACGGATGAGAGTTCCTGGAAAGCCTCGTACTTCGGCTAAATATCCTCACGTCCGGCATAAGTTGACGGATGTCCGAGGAACACATACCGTGGAAATATCGATAGAACAGTGACACGCAACCCACATTTCGACGATGCTCAAGGGAGGCAATAGAGTTGGATACCCTACTGTCCCCTATTAACACCGTCGCTCTCCTCTGGACACGGTCGAGAAGCTCCAAAGAAGTCCTAGGAGCACCTGCCCATATATGGGAGTTATACTCCATCTTTGGTGGTGTAGATATTGAGAAGATCAGATGGAGTGAAGTATTTCTTGCACCGCTTCAAAAAGCCTAGACACTTGAATCCATCTTTCGACACTTCAAATACATGTTTTGCCCAACGGACATCACATTGTATTTTCATGCCCAGAACATCAAGAGCGTCTGATTCATCAATATCCACACCGTCCATAGACAATGACGACACACCTGGGTCAGCAATACGTTTATGCGACAACAAACAACACTGGGTCTTACTCGCATTAAAATCTACTCTATTCCTTCGACCCCATTCAACAATGGACACCAGATCGCGGTCGAGTGTTTCATTCATTGTCCGGCGTTTCACTTCAATCTCTTGAAGACTTGGCCTACGATCGAATGAATAAGAATGGCAGAGATTACTGTCATCGGCAAAAGAGTAGATTGGATTCACAGTCTGACCCAGGAGATCGTCAATGAAAATAAGAAAAAGAGAAGGAGAAAGAACAGAGCCCTGTGGTACACCTGCAGTCAATTTATGCTCGTCGGATGAAACCCCATCTACAACAACTCGTATAGTGCGATCTCTGAGAAAACTCGATATAAATCGAGTGAAGTTATCACCGACACCAAAAGCAGCGAGCTTTGACAAGAGTGCATCGTGCCATACTCTGTCAAAGGCCTTGGAAATATCAAGAGCCACTACCTTACTCTCACCAAGTCGGTGGATGGATCGACTCCACTGTTCCGAAAGGAACGCCATCAGGTCTCCAGTAGATCTCATTCTACGGAAGCCATACTGCCGATCATTAAGAAGGTCATTGGACTCAAGATACTTCACTAGATGGTGGTTAACCATACTCTCCATAACCTTCGAGAGCGCAGAACAAATTGCAATTGGGCGGTAATTTGCAGGGTTACTTGCATCACCTTTTTTAGGGATTGGCTGGACATTAGCAATCTTCCAACGCGCCGGGAAGACTCCGGCACGGTATGCAAGGTTGAAAAGATTGCGCAGTGGACACGCCAGTGTCGAAGAGCACCTACTCAAGACCAGTGCAGATATGCCATCCGGGCCCGGGGATTTACCTACGACGAGATTCGCAAGAACCTTTTTAACTCCTCGCGTTCGAAAAAATATCGTGGGCATGGAACAAGATACGTAATTGATCACGGGGAGTGGTTGATTGCTATCCGGCAAGGAAGAGTTCCTTGCAAACATTTCAGCCAAGAGGTTAGCTTTATCAACCGGTTCAGTGAATGTTATGTCATCTTTAAGAAGAGTTGGGATAGAGGAAGAACTATCCTTTATTCTTCTTGCATTCTTGCAGACTAGAAAGCGCACAGCTCACTGGTTGTGAGAAGCTCTCCCCAATTCCTTTATGAGAGGTAATGGGAACCCATTCAATTTCATTCTTGGTCATCCTAGTTTTCGATGTCCTTCGAGCATGTCTTCGAATGCCTTCAGCACTGGTTCATTCTGATCCATTCTACTGACATGGCCTAGCCTAACATAACTACGCATAACTACTTCGATGTCGGGATACAAATTATACAGCTCGTGGTTCATCCGACGTCGAACCTCGCCGTTTTCTATTATAGGACCATTTTTCTCTCGAAGACTCCCAGATATGTTTCACCAGCATGCGATATGACCCAGGATTCTGCGGCATAACTCACTGATTGGGACCTACCGTTTTACACCGGTTCCCAACGGTATTTTGGGAAGCTTTATCCTGGCTAAATACTCGATAGTGTCGCCGTCACTATGCGAGGTGATTGCCGCCGAATGAAATTTAGGATGGTCAGAGAAGGGTTCGAACACAGAATCTCATGTACAAGAGGCGCGCACATTAACCATTGCGCCACCGACGGCCACAAGTGCATGCTTATTCCGAAATAACACCTGTATGCAAGCACAATTCTCTATTTGATTTCCAAACTGACGTTATTGCTTCTGTTCACGGCAGATCCTAGGTAAATAAATTCGTCCACTACGTCGAAGTATCAACGTTCGGTTATCAACGATCAGCCCTTCATCTAATCGGGTGGATGTTCTGCTTATCGAAACTATTAATTTTGTCTTATCCACGTTTACTGCCGAACCCACCTTCGCTGATTCCTTCTCAATTCTCGAAAATACTACAGTAACCTCTCGCAGATTCCGCCCGATGACGATACGCGAGCAGCATGTGACTTTTGTTGCTGATGGTTTTATTCGTGTTGACTGCAGCATTTCTCACGATGATCTCAGTTAATATGTGGAAGAGAGCGTAGGATCGTAGGTCTCGCCTCGCACTAAATGGTTCGTTGAGATCTTTAACAATCTTTACTTAGGATTTCGTGTCGGCCAGTGTCATTCCACAAAGGCGTGTCAGCTTAGCAGGAATACCAAGCTCCGACATAGCTTGATACAGTTTTCCCCATATCGGGCTATCGAAGGCAGCCGTATAATCTACAAAGAGGTGATAACTGTCGATTTGCTTTCCGTGGGTTTTCTCCAGCATTTGTCGTAATATGAATATCCGGTCGGTAGCTGACTTTCCAGTAGCAGACCTTTCCAACTTATAGCCCACAAACTAAATCATCTCAGCCGATAGTCCATCAAAACCAGCGGCTTTGTTGTTCTTAATCCGGGAAATTGGTGTTCTAACTTCGCTTTTGCAAGACGGGGGTAGTCAACGCCATCGTCCTGTATTTTCTCAACACCCCCATATTTATTGAAGTCTCCTGGGACGAGTAAAGCAGAGAAGTGATTTCTCCCAACACATCTTTGACAAGATTACATTCCTTATCTCTAAAAAAGTGGTCCCTGATCCATTTCTGTTGGTTTGGCTTTGCCCCATTCTGCCTTCTGTAAGATTCAATTTGCTCACTCTCACACATTCTCCACAATCGTTCCCCCCCCCCCATAAACAAACGGGTTTCCTCTCTTCTCTTCTCCTTATACCGCTCTGTCACGGCTCCCGTTGCAACTGACTGAAGCATTGTCATACGTGCAGCGTTCTTTTCATCACTTGCCATGCGACACTCTTCATCGTACCATGGCTTGTCTTTAAGCGGTTTTTCATAACCAAGTACGGTCTCTGCAGCAGTTTTCAAAGAGTGGGAAAAGTACTTCCACTGCTCTTCAGGATCACAAGGCGGGGTGCGATCTGCGCCAGTAGCCGAAAGAGCTTCTCTCCATAGGCCGTGGCTATCTCTTGTAATTGGAGCTTTCCGATGTCCAGATTCTATATGTCTGCTTTCGTTCGACATTCGCTCTGATTATCCTTGTGAGAACATTTGCTGCAACCACGTAGTGATCAGAATCGATGTTAGCCCCTCTGAATGGAATGGTCTCATCCGTGGACATAAGAAATTCATAAACTTCTATACAGATGTTGCAAAACTTGACGGTAAAGTAGGCTTTGGAGTTTTTCAAAGGACCTAGGGTTTTTCATTGCGAGAATATTGGCACATGCCTTTTGAAAACACCTGTCAACCAAGTCGAATTCTTCCATTTTGGGCAAAAAAATGTCCGTGATTATCGAACGGTACCTTGCTGCATTGACGGTAATGTTGCATCCATCATAGTCTTTGAAGAAGTACCGTCCAATGATTCCGTCGGCCAATAAACCGCACCAAACAGTGAATTTTTCAGGGTTCATTGACAGCTCTTGAAATGCTCAGACCGCTCTTCGGACCATATCCAGAAATTCTGTTTATTGAAGTTCCAATTGAGTCAAAAATGAAGAATATGATCTTCTTCCAGTTTCTCTATGGTCCATCCCCCGAAAAGGCTACGTTGTGGTAGGTCGCCCAGCTTCAGCTGCTGCATCGGCTAAATTTTTTACTTACGTAGAAACTTCCAGGTAGGCGAATAACACAAGCCCGATGGATAGATCAGAATGGAATGGACATAAGAGATTCATGAACTTCTATACAGATGGTTCAACGATAAATTAGGCTTTGGTGTCTTTTCTAAGGACGTAGGGCAACAATATAATGTGTTATTGACGATTGCGATGAGATCGCGATGCGATGAGTATCTACCAGGTGGCAATCTGAGAAGTAATGTTCTGACTAAAGTCGGAATCAATATTTTATCTGTTAGTGAGGCTGCGGTTAAGTCCCTGCAAACTGTCTTCATGTATAGGAGAACTGCTCTCGACTGTCGCAGATCTCGTAATGAGATGGCTGAACAGTTTAATATTCACCTTATATGAGTGCCGGTCCACAGGGACTTACCACGGAACTGCAAAGCAGATGTACTTGCTAGACTGGTGACTACCCTTTAAGCTCCAGGGGAACTAGAGCATGTAGCATGACTCTAGAGACTTGCAAACTCTTCTTGAGAAATTTTGCCCTTAGGCAACTAACGGTAGGTAGTCAATTGTGTACATTCCAGACTGATTTGGCCCCACCTAAACTTGACACGCACTAACTCCTTACTGTCGTTATCGAAACCGAACGTCTCTCTTATTGTGTCTGTCATGACGGGTTACTGTCTCAGTGGACGGCACGCAGAGACTCCAAGTCTCGAGAAATGACTTTTGCAGAAGCTGTGGCGCCGAAGTGGAGGTGGACCAGATCGTCTGTGTCTGTGTCCCGCTCTTTTCAGAAGGCGGCGGGCTACACTGAGCTCATATTTCTTTGGAAATCCGGATGATGTTAGCACCCTTGGATGCATTATATGGCTCGACAACACTACGAGTCCAACGGACGTGAATATCTTCACGGATAACTAGAACGGTCAAATCTAGAACGGTCCTTGACCGGCTGCCGGGACACATTCGAGCGTGCTAACATTCTGGCAACAAAATCCAGAAAACTTCCTAAGGTGAGTCAGAGCCCTGTGAAATCAGAAAACAGAGGGCAGGTTGACAAAGATTCTATCGGGAGACCCCGATGGGTTGAAAACAAATGGCTTGATGAAAGTGGGAAAATCTGAAATGAATAAAATGATGGGAGTCTTAACGGGGCATTCGGGCTTACGACTCCACCTATATCGTATGGGATAAATGACAAATAGTGAGTGTAGGGAGGACGATGAGTCGATAGAGCATTTAATGTGTCAATTCCCGGCTTTCACACAAGTCAGATCCAGGTACCTCTCGGACATTACAATACCGAACATAATACCGAAATCATTAATATTCACAACTTCTTGTCTATGTAGGCTTTCATTCATCCTTCATTCAGATGACATTTGTGTCCGTTTCATCGCATTTTGCAAGAATTTCCGCAAGATTTCGAGTGATAACTGTTCGCATTCCTGTCGAATATTCTCCTTAAGGTTTGCGATTGTCTAAGGCTTGTTGGCATAAACCCGCGACTTCAAGTAGCCCCAAAGAAAAAAGTATGGGATGGTTAAATCGGACAATCTTGCTGGCCATGACAAATCGCCAAAATGGGAGCTTACGCGACCGGGAAACGCTTCCTTCACAATATTCATTGTACTTCGTGCTGTATGGTCTTGTTGAAAACACATGTTCACCAAACCACGCTCATCCAATTCCGGCAGTAAAAAGTCGTTTTTCATGGCCCTGTAGCGTTCGCCTGTAACAGTAACCGTTTTGACGATGGCGTCCTCAAAAAATTACGGCCCAATCACTCCTCCCGCGTGAATGCCGCATTTCCTTGTGTGTTGCTGACCAGAGGAGACCACGTAGAAATACATACCATGGTACCATCGCCATTGGGTTTGAATGGATGTAATGGCTCTTCGTGCATCACACGCGGATTTTCAGTGCCCCAGAAACGAAGATTTTGGTTATTGACGTAACCGCTTAAGTGGAAATGCGCCTCGTCGCTCATGATAATTTTCGACACAAAATCGTCCTCTTCGTTGTTGAGAGTGAGGATGGCTTGACAGTAATTCGCACGCGACTGACGGTCAGCAGGCATTAACTGATGCACTGTTTGCACTTTATACGGGAACATGTGTAAGTCTTTCACTAAAATCCGCTGTATGGTCTGTCTGGTGATGAATTTTAGTTCATTCAAGTGAGCACTCATTTTAGTTCAGCTTAACAGAATGAACTAGTTCATTCACTTAGTTCACTAGTTCATTCTATCATTTCAGCTTAACAGTTCACATGAGCTGTGAACTAAAGAGCTCATTTCAGTTCAACTTGTAGTTTTAGTTCAATCGGAGTGAATAGTCGCGTAAATGGTCTGTTTTATACAGATTTCTACAGTCTTTTGGATACTGTGATATTTCTTTATACTAACTCGCTCTATTGAAGATCGGCTTAACGATTGGGTTATTCCGTTTCTGAAATATTGACATTTCCGTAATCTTTCTACATTTTGAAACAGAAGTGCTGATTAGCGCTGTAGTTATTGTGTAGAAGCCACATATCAATTCCACAAAGATGGCAATATTAGGCACCTTTGTGCAAATTGAGTGAGACAAAGAGAGCATGAACTTGAAAATGGAGGAGAGAACTGCACAACTGAAATACAAAAAAGTGGTGAAACAAGTGAGCTACTGAAAGAAAAGAGCGAAACAGTGTGAACTAGTTCATCTAGTTCACTAGAGTGAATCGTTCAATTGAACTTGAATTGGTTCGTGAACTCCACGACTGTAATATGGATGTAGCCTTGAAAAAATAAACTGAATAAGAAAAAAAGGCGTACAAAATTGAAAATAAATACATAATAGAAAATAGAGAAATGAACAGGAAACATTATCCACGCTATGAGCATTTTTCATGTGGTCTTACACCTTGTTCTTGTGAATTTTTTACGATGAAAATAGGCCAACAAGTTTAGCTACTCTTTCACAAAAAATTTACATCTAAATGATTACCAATCTACATCAAATTGATGATAAACTTACATCAAATTGATGGCAATATTAGATCTAATTGAGGAAAATTTTACAGCAAATTGATGAACAATTTACATCAAAATGATGAAAAATATACTTCATCTTGATGACAAACATATAACAAATATAAGTAGTAAGTAGTAAATAGACGTAACATTGTCGTTGAATCAACGTAATCTATTGATGAATATGGATGAAGGATTGATGAAATTTTCTTCATCAATTCAATGAAATGTGTCGTAGGTTGGAAAATATGGAAATGAAAATGACTCCGTTTCAGTGTAAGCGCCGGATTGTTTGCTGAGTTGGCGCGACACGATAAGGAAATCGACGTCGAAATTCACGCTGCGACAACACCACCGATTGATTATTGGTTAAAAAAATCGACACAAATATTCCACGCTCTTGCGGAGTATAGAGCTCCATTGCTTGTGTTTGTAAACTGCAGCTGTCTAGTTCACAAATGGCAAATATGATTGACGTACGACACCATTTGCAAAAATTATAACATCATAACGAAAGGGTGATTAATTTTGCGCAACCTTGTACAAGGTGTTTCAAAAGAAGTCATCCGGTGTTGTTTGGCTCTCATTTTTTTTCTAAATGAAAAACTTCGACTCTGTTTTTTGATTATGTTTATTTGAACCTTTAGAATTTTATTGGTTAAGTTGAGAAGATGATATCGGTTAAATGGGCGCCGTCACAATTGATTACCATACGGGCTCGTTTTATGGAATTTTTCATCACTTCGGCGAGAACTTCGGGCGACAGATTCTCGCACTCGTGTCGAGTGTTGACCTTGAGGGCTTCCAGGGTCTCGGGCTTGTTCAAGAAAACACGGGACTTCAAAACACCCCACAAAAAAAGTCTGGAACGGGCGATCTTGCGAGCCAGTGCAAATCGCCAAAACGAGAGATGAGGCGACCCGAGAATGCCGCCTTCAGAATATGGGTTGTGGCTAGCGCAGTGTGTGCCGTTGCTCCGTCCTGTTGCAACCACTTGTCCTCCACTCCTAATTCGTCGAATTGCGGCAGATAAAAACTCGGTTAACATGATCCTATACCGCGCACCGTCCACTGTTGTCGTTTGGCCAGCGGCGTTCTCGAAAAAAATGGTTCGATGACTCCTCCAGCGTGAAAAGCGCACCATGTAGTCACTTTGAGCGGGTGTAATGGCTCCTCGTGCATCACTCGTGGATTTTCGGTGCCCCAGAAGCGATAGCTTTGCTTGTTCACGTACCCGCTGAGGTGGAAATGAGCCTCATCGCTATTATGATTTTGGTGGAAAAATCGTCCACTTCGTGCACGAGATTGAGGATGGCTTGGGCGTAGGTTACACGTGTTTGGCGGTCGACAGGCAGCAGCTGATGCACGGACTGGACTTTGTATGGGAACATGCGCAGGTTTTTGACCAAAACTCGCCATAGGGATGACCGGCTGATGGCTAATTGCGAGGCACGGCGTCTGGTCGATGTTTCCGGCGACAGCTCGACATCCTCGGCAACAGCGGCGATATTCTCGGCAGAACGGGCGCTCCGGGGCCGGCCACTCCTGGCAACGTCTCGTGTGGTCCCATACTCTTCAAGGTTAGTGGCCAAACGGCGCAGTGTTTGCGCAGTCGGTGTCGGACGGCCGGGGAATCGACGACGGTATTCGCGCTGCGCCAACACCACAGACGAATTGTTACGCAACAAAATATACACGATTATTCCGCGTTCTTGGGGAGTGTATCGCGCCATGGCTTGTTTACTTGTATTCTACATCTGTCTAGTCCACAAATGTCAAAACAGATTTGACATTGGCGGCCATTCGCAAAAATAAGAGCATCTTCTATATCCCAAATAAAAAATAAAATAATCTGCAAACAAAAATTAAATAATTAACAACAATATCATTTCACTATGAAATAATTTCCAAAATGCATGGAGTTTCTTTTGGGGCTTTCTTTTGGACTTATTGCATTTAGAAGTTGTATCATAGTGCCGTGTGAATGGGGATCAAAAATAAATAAATAAAAAATGGTGCTTATACGAGGAGGCTAACAAAAGTTCGCTTAATAGAGTAGAAAAAACTAAACAAAAAATGTTTTAATTTTATATCTTTATTCTTCATTGCTTCGAATTTTTCCAACGTAATCGCCATTTATTTCGATACATTTTTGAAGTCGATAAATCCACCTTGAAAAACAGTCTTCAAAATCTTAAAATTTGCACCTTCTGGGCTCCATACCATGCTTTGTTGTTTGGTTTCAGGATCGTACGTGTAAAACCATGCTTCATCACCTGTTACAATTTTCTGAAAAGTTAAAGACTTTCCGTTTCTGAATTTGTCAAGAAAATATTGAGCAAAACGCACACGTGCCTCTTTTGAGCTTCAGTTAAAATTCTAGGAACCCATCCTACAGATTTTTTCGTGTATCCAAGATTATTTTTTAAAATTCGCGATACAGCCATGGCATTCAAGCCCAGTTCTTCAGCAATCATTTCCTGGGTCAATCTTTGATCTTCGTCAATTTTAGACTTCACCAGCGCTACACTTACATCGTCAGTCGCAGATTTGGCTTCTCGAGGTTCGTCCTCCACAGAAAAATGAACGGTGTGGAATCTCCGGAACCACTTTGAAATAGTCACAAGGGGTGGCGCATACACTCCAAACGCTGTTTGGCATTCACAAAATATTTCCACAGGCTTGAGCTTACGCCGAAATCCAAGAAGAATAGCAAACCGAATTTCTTGCTGCGCTGGCACAGAGATATCCACTGACACTGCTTCACTAATTTTACGTTTTCTTGTCTCCATTTTGACCGATCTTTCTGAAAATTAGAGTGATACGATGTTGAATTTTATGTTTCGGGATTAGAGAACAAAAAAAAATATTAATCATCGAAAATCACTTTATTGTTTTTCAAAATATTCCCCACGAAGATTTATACACTTTTGCATGCGTTTGAACCAATTGTCGAAACACTTTTGTCACTCTGATTGAGGTATCTCCAAAACATGCATTCTGAATGTAGCAACCGCTTCTTCAGGTGTCGAAAAACGTTGACCCCTAAGTGTGTTTTTTACGTACGGGAATAAAAAGAAGTCATTCGGTGCCAAATCAGGACTATACGGTGGATGACCCATCAAATGGATGTTTTGGGTGCTCAAAAATGCAGTTGTTTCAGCCGATGTGTGACAGCTCGCATTGTCGTGGTGAAGAGTGATCCGTCTTCGGCGGTTGGTTTGCCTGATTTCTTGGAAGACAACTGGCAAACAAATGGTTGTGTACCACTCAGAATTCACTGTTCTGCGTTGTTCTACTGGTACGGTTGCGACATGTCCGGTTTTCCGAAAAAACCGGCGACCATTTGCTTGGAAGTGTTTCGGGCGCGAACAACTTTTGTTGGATTTGGCTCATCTTGAAACACCCATACAGTTGAATGCTGTTTACTTTCGGGCTCATACACGTAAATCCAGGATACATCACCTGTCACGATGTCATAGACGTGTTTCGAAGCACCGCGATCGTATTTTTGGAGCATTTCTTTCGACCAATCGGCACGAGCCTTTTTTTGAACGATTGACAAATTGTGTGGGATCCAACGCGTACAAATTTTTTTGACAGTCAAATGTTTATGCAATATTGAATGTATGCTGGTCCCACTAATGCCTAAAGGTCCAATTAGTTTTGACGGTAAGCGATCAGCTGTTTGAGTTGGGGTTGCATTTTGCGTGTGTTAGAGAGAGACAACTAAAATTTACGGTTTACGACGGTAGACTTCTGCAGGTTGCAGAATCAACCTTCAGGCGTCAAGACCGATCAGCTGTTATTGTTATTGCTTTTACTTCGACATTTTGTGCGCGGCAATACACAATTACACGGCAACCACAATTTTCTTTTTATTTTTCATTTTTTTATTTGACACAATCACTTTTTAACACAAAACTCATGCATGCAAATTATATTTTGTACAAATGCTCTTCGATCAGTTTTGTTGGTTTTGTTTTGTCTTTCTACCGTCTAACCGTCATGACTAACCGCCCAATATTAAGTAGAACGTCAACCGTCGAGACTAATTGGACCTTAAGGTTGTCTCAATCTCACGATAGGTCACATAACGATCTTGCAAAATCAGTTCGCGCACAGCATCAATGGTTTTCGGAACAACAGCTGATTTTGGACGACCTTCACTAAATTCGACTTGGAGTGAACTACGACCACGATTGAAATCACCATACCATCGATAAACACTGGTCCTTGATGGATCTTCATCGCCAAAAATTGAATTAAGTTCGTTCATGCACTGTTGCTGAGTTAATCCACGTCGAAAGTTGTAAAAAAAATAATCGCAAGAAAATGTTCACGATTTAATTCCATTTTTGGGCCTAGATGAATCTTTTTAAGGTACTGTAAACAACACAAATAGCGCTCGTATGTCAAAACATTCTGAGCTGTCAGATGCCAGATTGCAACACTAGGGTTGCCAAATCCCGAAACATAAAATTCAACCCTCGTCTATAGTAAGATTATAACAAACAGTATATAATTTTTGATTTATTAAAAACTTATAATATGACAGCAACTAATCGAACTTTTGTTAGCCCCCCACGTAAGATAGTTATAAACTATTTTATTTTTAAATTGATATACATGTGTATGTATGTACTATGGGAATACTCCCGCATTCATTCGCATATCAGCATCACATCACTGCCGGCAGACCGACAGAAAAGACCTTGACATGACATGCTAACCACTGTGTTTCACATTCTAATATGCTTTCAACAAGACTCGGGCAATATGAATAGACATTGAAAGGCGAAACTATGATTATTTATAAATGAGGCAAACATAAATATGTATTATAAGGACATGTGAACATAAAATATAACATACATACATGAAAAATCGTTTAAAAACCGAAAACTACATATGTGTTGGCAAAAACTACATTTAAATTGCAAACTCAAAATTATTGCCAACACACAAATGATAAATTTGAATCAGTTGTGTTCAGTTATTCATTTTGCAACAGATACAGGCGAAAATAAAATAACTTATTTTTACAAAATATATTTGAAAACTTTATCCAAGTATAAAGTGAAAATCATATTTTATACAAGTACAATCTCAATACAAATAAATAATTTCTTAAGTGATACAATTTAGTACGACTAACATCATTGTATATCTTTACTATCGTATTGATATCTTAAAGTGCTAAGTGATAACCACTAAATACAATTACAAACTTGGAAAATATAAAGAAATTTAATTAAGCCAATCTAAAATAGAAAGGTAAGTAAGAGTATATTAACACAGCTTATTGATTATATTTCCTTATAGCCAACCTTAACATACATAGATACTATATCCACATACATATGTATGTATGCACCTACCTCCATTATATACTATTTATGTGCCCTACCTATTGAACTGCTGCATGTGTACTCGAGTAAATCAATATCTTCTGCTAGGGTACCACCTTCCCTCCTCTCCCTGCCTTATATATATTTCTGTTATTTTTGGTTCCACTTTACTATAAATGTATTATATCTTTAACAGATACATATGTATGTGTGTACTAGGGTGTCACCTATTTTGGTGATTTGAAACATTATAAGTTGCAAATAAGCTGTTGGGTGTAAATAAAGTTTGTTCTACTGCATTCACACCAGGGCTGATAAATCAGGTTGACTACATGGTACAAAAAACTTTACAAAAAAGTATTTTTTTATTCAAAACGTACCACTTTTTCCAAAAGTTTTCTCCTTTCTTTGGGTTAGCATATTTTCTTACAGTTTTTTTAAAATATTTATTGAACTATAAAAAACATACATAAAACAGGTACATAAAATTTCAGTCGCACAAAGGTAAAATCGTATAATAAATCTAAGCGTTTATATGTTGGAATAGTATAAAGTACATTTAGGAGATCGAAATCGCACGACAAAACTTGTTTTACCATGTATTATTGCTGGATAACATACTGCTAGTAATAGTAATATTATAGCGGCAAGAATTTGTTGACTTTCTTTAGTTTGTATGAGACTGGAAACAGTGGGAACACTAAGACTATTCCTTTCTTTTTTTTTTAAATTATATTCTGATATATCTACCAAAAAGTGAAAAACGGAACTAATGTCACGGGTTTTTCAATAAGAGCGCTACAAAATTTTTTTTAAATAAAACAAAACCGGTTTTAGATACCAATGAAATTCTTTATTCCTGTGAAAGTACGTTCGATGCCATTATGCATGGAACTCGATTTCTTTTGCATGTCCACCACGGGCACGCTTGCAGAAGTCCAGACGCTGAACCCAATTTTCGACGGTTCAATTTAAAAATAAAATATGAATTTAAAAATAAAATAGCATAAATCGGCCGATACTGCTGCAATTTCACGTTCGATATTCGTACGAAGTTCATCAATCGTCGCTGACGTGTTGGCATAGACCATAGACTTGACGTAGCCCCACAGGAAATAATCTAACGGCGTCAAATCGCACGACCGAGGCGGCCAATCGACTGGGCCATTTCGAGAGATAACACGTTCACCAAACTTGGTTTCCAATAAATTGATTGTGGCATTCGCTGTGTGGCTTGTGGCGCCGTCCTGTTGGAACCTCTTGTCCTCCAAGACCATATTATCCAATTGGGGTCAAAAATATTCGGTTATCATTGAACGGTAGCGATTCGCATTCACAGTAATGTGTCGGTCTTGATCATCACGGAAGAAGTACGGCCCAATGACGCCGCCGGCCCATAAACCGCACCAAACCGTAATTTTTTCGGGATGCAATGATGACTCATGGATTACGTGTGGATTGCTGTCTGACCAATAACGCATATTTTGCTTATTGACGAAGCCATTCAGCCTCATCGCTGATTGTTGAGGCCTCTTAAAGTTGAGGCCACTGACTCCAAATTTTAATAATTTCGACTCGTTGTTGGCTCGTATATCTTTCCATTATGAAATGGCAAACCTTACTGAAGAGAAATGTCAAAAGAGCGGGAAAAAATATGGCGTCGTTTGCTGTCCTATCGATTTACTTTTGTAGCGTCTCTGTTGAAAAACCCTTTACATGGTTCAGGGCCCCCCTTCTGTAAAGACAAGGACGGAAATCTCATCGCAGATGTGCAGAGTATGTTGGGAATATGGAGAGATCATTTCTCTGCGCTATTGGTACCTGATCTAAATCGATCTAAATTTGGACGACGACGTCGATTGCCCCCCCTTCTAACCAAGACGAGGTCAGAACAGCTATTGCCCAGCTTAAGAACTATAAAGCCGCAGGAGCCGACGGATTACCGGCGGAGCTGTTTAAGGCTGGCGGCGATGGGCTGATAAGGTGCATGCATCAGCTCATTAGAAAAATTTGGTTAGATGAATGCATGCCCGGCGATTGGAGTCTCAGTGTACTATGTCCCTTATTTGGAAAAGGTGACCCGAATCTCTGTACCAACTACCGTGGAATAAGCCTTTTATCCATAGCATATAAGGTTCTGTCAAGCATAATGTGCGAAAGACTAAAACCGATTATCGCTGACCTGATTGGACCATACCAGTGTGGTTTTGGGCCTGGAAAATCGACAACCGACCAGATTTTCACGCTACGCCAAATCCTGGAGAAGACCCACGAAAAACAAATCGACACCTATCATCTATTTGACGATTATAAGGCGGCCTTCGATAGCCCGTTAGGGGGGAAACTCTACGAAGCATTGTCTGAGGTTGGTATTCCTGCAAAACTCATACGCCTTTGCAGGATGACCCTGACGAACACCAAATCCGCAGTTAAAGTTGGTAAGGATCTTACCGAACCTTTCGAAACTAAGCGAGGCCTCAGACAAGGTGACACCCTATCGTGCGATCTCTTTAACATCTTAATAGAGATTATTCTGAGAAAAGCTGCTGTCAACATGAATAAAACCATCAGCAGCAAAAGGCACATGCTGCTCGCGTATGCTGATGATATAGATATCATTGGACGCACAGAGAAGTTACTGCGGTGTTTTCGGGAATTGAGAAGGAGTCACGAAAAGTGGGTCTGACGGTAAATGCCAAAATTAATGGTTTCAACGAGCAGGGCCTCCACGCGATTAGACCAAAGCGTGAACGTTGATAACCGTTATAATTTCGATATGGTAGACGAATTTATATACCTCGGATCTGCCGTAAACAAAAACAAACAAAAGTAACAAAAGTCCAACTATACCAGACTCTCATACAACATGTTTTGCTTTATGGCGCAGAATCCTGGGTCTTATCGCAAGCAGACGAAACATCAATCTTCGAGAGAAAAATACTCCGAAAAATCTATGGCCCTATAGTGCACAACGGCGAGTATCGGCGACGCATGAACCATGAGCTGTATGAGCTTTATCCTGACATTGACATAGTTAAGCGGATCAAAATAACGCGATTGCGCTGACTAGGCCAAGTCAGTAGAATGGATGAAGACGAACCAGCACGAAGGGTTTTCGAAACCGAACTCGAAGGTAGACGAAAAATAGGAAGACCAAGACTCCGCTGGAAGGATCAGGTTGACGAATCCCTGCGTACACTTGGTATTGCCAACTGGAGAAATAAAGCAAAAGATCGAACTGGTTGGCGAAATATGTTATCTTCGTTTTGTAAGGTCCCTGACCCCTCGGGGTTTTTCGTGACCGGATAAGTAAGTAAGTATATTCTAATATACTATAATTCTTTCTACATTGGCAGAAGAATGGGAAACAGGGGTCTAATTACCGCATACGATATCGAGAAGTTACGATATCGTAATCTTATTTTTGGATGACGGCGTTCGATATCGAGTACTTGACATGGAAGTGTCGAATGCAACCATGCGAGCTTTTGCCCGCGTCTATTTTTGTATCGTATACGACAATTTAAAGTGTTATAATTCTTTGACGTTTGGGAATAAGGTCTTAAGTCAAAAAAATGCATTTTGGGTTTTTGATTGGGTTTAACTCAATTTTTTTTTCTCTTTCGTTTGGTATTAATAACTTAAATCTAGCACAACTCCATCCAATCGTAATCATTTGCTCTTTAGGCAATAAGTCAGAAAATTTCATATATAAATAATTTTCAATTTAAAATTACGAAAAACTACAGTTTCTGACTTAAGACCTTATTCCCAAACGTCAAAGAATTCTGATTGGAGCATAATTTGTGCATTAATTCAAAAACAAAATGTAAGTTTCTTTAAAAATATTAAATAATTGAATAATTATTATGATTTCAAATGTTGTAGGTCAAACTCAAACAAAATAAACTTCCAGCAAAAAATTATTTTGGCCGATTTTATGACAGACCATCCTGATTTGGCCAAGAACAAACTTTCAAATTGTTCACAAGCGAGAGCGACGGTAAGTCGGCTTTGGAACAGTTTAACGACTAAGCTGAATGCTTCTGGCCCTCCTGTTAAAACCGCAGCTATGTGGCGAAAGGTATGATTTTCCGATTGAATGTATCAAGATGTTAATTGATTTATTTTTGTTAGGTTTACACTGACCAGAAACATCAGGTGAAGAGAAAGTTATCTTTTAACAAAACTTCCAAGAAGGAAACCGGTGGGGGACCTTTCAAGGAAAAACTGTTAAGTGCTGCCGAAGAGCAAATAGTTGAGGCTGCTGGATTAACTGCCGCAGTCGAAGGTCTCTCATCGGTAAAAACGTTCGGTACATCAATGAATATCGTCGAAATCCTAGAGAATATATTGGAAGACTCAAACCATGAAGACGAGCATTTGGCTTCCACAGAAAAAGATGATTTGATAGATTTTACTCCAAGCACGAGTGCACCTCGAAAAAAAATGACAAAAGTCACAAAAACAACACTCTTGGAAAAAAGTGTGGAACAAAATGTTGAATGGAGATCAGAGCTGAAAGAATTATTAATTTCAATTCGTGATATAAAAGAGAAAGAACTTAAGATTAAGGAGGAAGAACATGCTTTGAATCAAAAATTTTGTCGTCTCAAAAAGGAGGAAAATTCACTTCGTTTAAAAGACCATAAAATGAGAGCAGAAGAGCATGCCGCAAGAATAAGCGTGAACAAAGTGGATCTAGAAATAAAAACACTAGAACTGGAAATGTTAAAAAACAAATAGTGAAATGTCATGTTTTATGTATTTTATTTTTATTTTTTAACTTATAGTGAATTCATGTTTTAGTTTGTATTCTTTTTTTTTGTTATCATTGAAATTTTAAAATGTTTCTGTGTGTGCCTTTTTTAATAGTTAATAAAAATTTATTTTAAAGCTAATTATTAATAAGGGTTGTTTTAATATTATTTCTAATTTGTTCCCTTATTTTTGTACAACGTGTTTCTTCTCCAATGTCTATTTCATAAGTAATTGGGTCTGGATCAGTGTCATTCGTTATATATTGAGGCACTTTAAATTCTATGCAAATGTTGTGCAGAGCAGCTGACACATTTGCAAACATTGCCATTTTTTCTGGACTATATCGACTTCTCTTCCCATTGCTAAGAATTTTCCATCGCGCTTTTAGAATGCCTATGGTGCGTTCTACAATACATCTTGCCTTTGAGTGAACGTCATTAAAATGAGCGTTTGATGTCCCATCCTCAACATTTCTATAAGGTGTTATGCACCATGGTTCTATGGGGTAGCCGGAGTCACCTGGTAGCATAGAAAAATGTTTACACATTTGAATGAAATACAATAGTTAAATGATGTATTGTACCTAAAAGCCAAGCATTATTTTGTTTGTTTTTGTTCCAACTGTCCTCTAACATTGCTCGCTCCTCGGAATGCTTCCATATGAACGAATCGTGTGCAGCTCCGCCATACATACAGTTGATGGCCAGAATTTTATATTCGTGATCGCAAATCTATTTTCAAATTAAATGTTATTAATATCGCGACTTAAATTAAATATCTCGATACTCACTATCATGGCATTGAGGCTGTGATATCCACATCTATTGAAAAACATATGTTCATTTTTGGAAGGTTTTTGCATTCCAATGTGCGTTCCATCTATACAACCAATTACTAAAAATAAGAATATTATTAAATATTTATTATTAAAATTGATTACATTTAAATCACATATACATACCTGCCGGAATGTTGTATTTTGACACAAAAGCTTCTTTGCATTTTGCCGACTCTTCCAATCGAAATGTTATTTTTTTGTGACACAACTTCTTCTCCATTTCTTTTAAAAGTCGGTCTGCGGTTTTGCACAAAGCACTTTGGCTCAAACCAACCAAAAAGTCGTTCCCGACACAGTGCTGGAAGCTGCCGCTAGCCACAAGTGATAGTGTAGCTGCTAACTGTAGAGTAGGTGGTACCGCTGTTGACATATGGCCAGTAAAGTGCAGTTCTGACAAAATATATTTAAAAGCTTCCTTTGAAACACGAAAGCGTTGTTTAAACCTTCAATGTGAAGAAAAACTATAACAGCGGTTGTGGTTTATTAAAATGAGTGTACTTACATATTTTCTGGCAAAGATAAAAGATTGCTTTTATCGCGGATTTGTTTTCTTAAGATGTTTACATTGAAATCATCTTCTGAATCCGACGATGACATAAAAAAACACAATTCCTCATCCATTTTTGCAAAATTTCACTTTTTCACCAAATAAATAACAACATGTTTTGTTTATTCTTAAAGATGGCAAATTTGACATTTTCAAATGTAACAAAACCGATAAATTCGATACTAAATTACGATCGAATGCAATCATCCCAACAATAAATTCGAGTCGTAATTCATGTCGATACGATTCTGCATTCGATAGTGGATGCCGTAATTAGGCCCCAGATAAAATTCGAGTTCTAGGAACATTAACTCAATTAGTTCATTTTTTAATTTAGAATCTTTGAACCAGAAATTACAGATATTTTCCTCTTTTATAGATTTTAAATACTCGAGATCAGCCAATGCTCTGAATTGTGTAGTAATTGATTCAAAATTTGGTTTATCCACAGGAAACATTTTTACGAGAAGTGGTACAATTGTATTAGTATTCACTGAAACTACATGGAAGGAGATCCAAATTTATCGATTCGTCGTCGGTCGCAGGAATTGGAGATCTGTCCGTTTACTACGTGGAAAATTTTGCCCAAAGATCTTGGCCTACAGCCGTATAAGATCGAGGTGATGCAGGAATTAAAGCCACGAGACCATCATATGCGTCGTTGTTTTGACGATTGGCCGTCCTCTAGAGCACTTGGAAACTCATCCCATGTTTCATCGCAAAATTGTGTTTAGCGATGAGGCTCATTTTTGGCTTAACGGGTTTGTAAATAAACAAAATTACTGCAAATGTAGTGAGACTAAACTCCATTATGTCGCATTCAGGCCGCAGTTTATCGCGGCCAGGTGATCTAATCTTTATACCCCCCATTTGAAAATTAAATTGTCATTTCAGTTAGCAACACCGTGAGCCGAGACAAAATTTTTGAAGACGGCGGCAGTCCAGTTTTGTACACGCGTCGAAAAAATTTTGATCGGCTTTCGTCTGTGAAACAGTTGAATTTTTTGTATGTTTTTATTACAGATTTTTTTTAGTAATTAACAGTGTTGCACCAAAATGTTTGTTTGTTTGTTTTTATTTACTATCAATAATACAGTGTGTGCTATATATTCATTCTTAACAGGTTTTGAGTTTTTATCGTAAGATATTTCAACAAATGTTTACGTTTATAATTTGGATATTACAAAATACATAGGAAAAAGATAGTAGAAAAAACCTATATTTAGTATCACAATGTTTAAATTTGATGAAGTTTAGGGAGCAATAGCTAATTCGATCTATATACATGTGTAATATATAGGATTGATTAGCGATTACTAAATCAAACTTCTCAGATGGGCGTAGTTTGACCTTCTGCATTTATCGTTGAATGTCAGAGTCTAGTCATTTATTAATGTCTGAATCATTTTTTGTTTGCATTTACTGTGCAGTTCGTAAAAAAGTCCAAAGAATTATATTTAATTTATTAATTTGCGTCCTTTTTTTATAAAAAATATAATGAAAAATCTAAAAAAAAATTCATTACAGCAACTTGATGGCCGATTTCTTATGGCCTCAACTGGACGGCATTGATATGGCCGACATGTGGTTACAGTACGATGGCGCCACCTGCCGCACCGCGAACTAAACAATCGATTTATTGCAGCAACGATGTGCAGAACAAATTATCTCAAGAAATTCTGACCTGGCCACCAAGATCATGCGATTTAACGCCGTGCGATTTCTTTCTTTGGGGTTTTGTGAAATCTCGGGTTTCTGCGAATAAACCAGAAACAATTCCTGAGCTCAAATCCGACATTCAACGCGTCAGTGGCGAGATACCCCCAAATCTCTGTGAATAAGTCGTGGAGTGCCATTAGAGCCTTCAATATAAAGCCAGAATCAATTTGATGTCTTACACTTAAGAGGGCGGATCAATAAGTCCATGACTTTTAAAATTTCCCTCGTAGTTATATGAAATTCAATACTGCTCCCGGCAAGTACCACCTGTTAGTAGACTACTGTCAAATTTTGAGCAGCAAGTTCCGTCATTTACGTTGCGTTTAACAGCTGTTCAAAACATTCAACCTCGTGCATTTTTTGTAAATGGAAGAAAGTTAAACATAATTTTTTGCGAAAAAAAAGCCGTCAATCAAGCCAAGGAAAAGCTTGATAAACACTATGGGGACTCTGCACCATCGATTTCAATGGTCAAAAAAAGTGGTCTACTGACTTTCGTTGTGGCTGCACAAGTATAAATGACGCTGAACGTTCTGGACGGCCAATTGAGGTCAATACACCCGAAAGCGTTGAAAAAGTCCACGATATGGTACTGGCCGATCGAAGAGTAAAAGTGCTTGAGATTGTTGATGCCATAGGCATTTCATACGGTAGTGTGGTTTCGATTTTAAATGATTAGTTGGGTTTAAGAAAGCTGTCTGCAAGATGGGTGCCGCGTTTGCTCTCAATTAACCATAAACCCACGGATCCACACGTGTGTAGTCTCAATGGCAAAATTTCATGAATTGGGCTACGAATTGGTACCTCATCCGCCATATTTTCCGGATTTAGCTCCCAGTGACTATTTCCAATTTCCAAACCTAAAGAAATGACTCGGTGGAAAGAGATTTAGCTCCAACGACGAAATTATTGATCAAACAAATGCCTATTTTATGGACTTCGAAAAATCCTATTTTTTGGAAGGGATACAAAAATTGGAGAACGTTGGACTAAGTGTATTGAGCTAAAAGGAGATTATGTTGAAAAATGAGTGTTTTGCAAAAAAAAAAAATAGTTTAATTTTTTTTTCATTTAGCCCCCATCCCGCAACGTGCAATAAGGAACTTTGTTTTAAAATCACCATTTCGACATACATTTCGGAATCAACGCGTGCAAAAAACCGCGCGAAAATCCGCGTTCACAAACTCCCGGAGCCTTTTTCCAATAAGTACCATCATCACCACAAACCCTCACTTCGAGATTCCAAGACATTCCGGAAATGTTACGTCCCAGTTTGTTTTTGGATTAAAGGCACAAACATTAAAGCTTTTTCGTGTCATTTTCCATGAAATCGCAGATCAATAACCCAAATTCAATATTTTGCTCTGAAAGTTCATAAAAAAATAATAATAATCATCAATAAAATAATAATAATTACTTTTGTTACAATATGTACTATAACTCCGATCTATTTTGTTGAGTGTTGAAAAAGTACATTTATTTGTGCTGCCCAATTGAGGCCTATTTCTTGGAAAATAAGTGGAGTTTTTTGAAATGATTTGTTTTGTCATCCTTGGATGCTCTACTCATTTGATAAACTTTTTTGGACATAGTCACTTTTGGTCTCATGCTTGCGTTTTTTACATTCTGCAACACCGTGCGCCGCCGCCCATATAATTGGCTCTCATCGGTTTAAAATGTGAGCCGATTTTACCGACTGTTCAGCTCAGTTATTTCAAAAACATTCCAAATTTGTACAAAAAAAATTTGGCATGAAGTTGCTCTAAATCCGTCTAAGCACATACATACTTGCCACCTGAAATGGCAATTTAATCTCAAATTGGGTGGTGTAAACGGCAAAGATTAGAGAACAAGGTTATCGCTAAACTGCGGTCTAAGAGCGACATTGCGTGGATTGGCGGATTGTTGCCAGGTAATAACATTTTCAAACATCAAATGTCAGCCATGACAACCTCAAATCCGGCTGTGACAACCTCTATTGCGATTGTGACAACATCTCATTGTGATAACCTCGAATGCGCTTGGGACAACCCTTAAATTCGGTTACGAGTAATTGCGATGACTCAACCGCATGTTGCTGTGAGTGCTGTTCTTTTACCGTTATATCTGGGCCAAATACCCCGTGAGAGTGAGTTCTCTCTCTATTTTTTATCTGCCTCGTGGTGGGAGTGGCGATCAATCACGTTACACACCACTCTTAGATGGCTTTGAATTACGCTTTGTCTATCCGCATTGCCACTAGAACCTTTTCTGGCTAGTTCACCAGCGGCTTCGTTGCCGACTGTTTCCGTATGACCCGGAATGAAAAGTCGTATCGTGGTGCTGATTCCGTCTAGAAAACTCTTGCATTCTCGAACCTGTATCGATTTATTTTCCACTGTGGATACACGCTGAAAAATTTGTCTTTATTGTTGTTTGGATGCAAATATAACGTATTTGTAGCTTGTCGCTAATATAGTATACTTGTGTCCAAACACATTATGTTTGCTACTCAATAGAACATGTTTGGGACACAATGATTAATAGGTTATAATATATGTATTTGTGATCCAAATGTGGATTTTTGTTGTTGAAAACTGCTGACAACACTGCTGTCTGTCACAGTAAAGAAACAAAAAGCAGCAGATCTTCAATTCAAGGAAATAATGCTTGCAAAAATGTACATGGTTCCTGCAATGTGTTGTTGGGGCCGTTATTCTTCAGCGGGTAAGAGACCTTCTGGCCGCGGGAAATACAATACAGAGCTTCAGTTCTTTCAAAGTCTACAAACTTGGGAGGATCTAAGGCCTACTTCGGAAGGATCTAAGGTTTATGCTGAGCTTTGATGCGCTCTCCTACCGGTATTATGGTAATAACGCATTCACACCGCCGTTTATCGCGGCCAGGTTAGCGATAACCTTGTTCTCTGGGTTATCGCGGGTTGACGGAGTTAACCATCGAAATTCGTTAATCTTGGTCGGAGTAAATGCTTCTAGAACGACTGAATGGTTTATGTTGTGGTTAATGGATGGGTCCTTAATCCTTTGACGACCATACATTTTCTGACGAAGTGATCAACTCGTGATCTATGACCTTATAATAGCTGCGCCGCAAAAATGGCATAATTTTAGCTAAAAGGCACATATATTTGCGAAACTTTTTTTCGGTCCATGTAAGCACGTTTAATGTCGCGGTCAGATTTGCGATAACCTTGTTTTATAATCTTTGCCGTTTCCACCTCCCAATTTTGGATTAAATTAACATTTCAGGTGGAAACTTTGTGCTTAGAGCAACTCAGAGCCGAGTCTAAATAATCTAAGACGGCGGCACAATAGAAAAATTAAATTGGCGGCTTTTGCTTTTGTCAATTTTGTAAAAAGTTGGGTTCTTTTTTTTTATAAGTGAGAGCCAATTATATCGTCAGCGGCGTGAGATTTAACAAATTTTTGGTGTCGGCGACGGGTCGGAAAATTTTGTGTCGGCTGCAGTCTATCAAACAGTTGTCTTTATGTATATGTTTTTATTATAATTGCATTTTTTGTTTGATACTTAGCAGAGTTGCATCAAATTGGACACCCGTTTAAAATGAACTTACAACTTAAACTACAGTTTTTACAGATTCAAATTGTTTGAGTAATCTTCCTGGTTAGCATGGCTTATTGTCACATTTAGACCGCAGTTTATCGCGGCTAGGTTAGCGATAACCTAATTGTCTAATCTTTGACGTTTACACCACCAAATTTGAGAGTAAATTGACATTCCAGATGGCAACTTTGTGCTTAGACAAACTCCGCGCCGAAACAAAAATTAAAATTAAGTTGGCGGCTATTGGTTTTGCCAGTTTTGTACAAATTTGGGATGAAAATTGGAACCAAATTGGGCCAGTCGATCAAATCAGAACACATTTTAAACTATTGAGAACCCAAAATGGTACGCGGCGGCGTGAGCTTCAAAAAATTGTTGGTGCTGCGCCACTTGTCGCGGCTAGGTTAGCGATAACCTTGTTCTCTAATCTTAGCCGTTTACACCACCCAATTTGATATTAAATTGGAATATATATTGGGTTTGCCAGTTTTATACAAATTTGGGTTGTTTTTGAAATAAATGAACTTTTAAAATTGGATCAGTCGGTCAAATCGGGCCTGTCGGTCAAATCGGCACACATTTTATACCGATTAGAGTGAATACTGCCGGTGGCGGCGTGTGCATCAAAAAAATGTTGGTGTCGGCGACGCGCCGGAAAATTTTCAATCGGCTTCCGTATGTCAAACAGTTGATTTTTTGTGTAGGTTTTTATTATTGTTGATATTTTTAGTAATTAGAAGAGTTGCATCAAATTGTACATCAGTTTAAAATGAGGTTAAAAATTAAACTTCAGTTTTGACAGATTAAAATTGTATTAGTACTCTTGTGGGTTAGCATGGGTTAAAGGAGTTAACCGTCGAAAGCGCTAATCTTGGTCGGTGTAAATGCCGTATAATAACGCATTTACACCACCGTTTGTCGCGGCCAGGTTAGCGATCACCTTGTTCTCTAATCTTTCCGTTTACATCACCCAATTTGAGATTAAATTGACATTTCAGTTGGCAACTCCAAATTAGACTTAGACAAACTCCGCGCCGAGACAAAATTATCGAAGACGGCGGCACAACAGAAAAATTAAGTTGGCGGCTATTGGTTTTGCCAGTTTTATACAAATTGGGGTTGTTTTTGAAATAAATGAACTTTTAAAATTGGATCAGTCGGTCAAATCGGGCCAGTCGATAAATTCTGCTCACAGTTCAAACCAATAAGAGCCATTTATATCGGCGGCGGTGTGAGCTTCAAAAAATTTTTGGTGGCGGCGACGCGTCGGAAAATTTTCGATCGACTTCCGTCTGTCAAACAGTTGACTTTTTGTGTAGGTTTTTATTATGGTTGCATTTTTTTAGTAATTAGCAGAGTTGCACCAAAATGTACACCAGTTTAAAATGAGGTTAAAAATTAAACTTCAGACTTTACAGATTAAAATTGTATGAATAATCTTCTTGGTTAGCGTGGGTTAACGAAGTTAACCTTCAAAATGTGTTAATCTTGGGCGGTGTAAATTGACTTTAAAAGATGAATGCACGGTTTGGTGCGGTTTACACGCTGGTGGCATTATCGGATCCTATTTCTTCAAAAATTAAGCCGGAGCTCGCGTTACAGCAGGGGGATTCTGTGGCACAGCTGATTGAAAAGGTACTAGGCCGATAATGGAGAATGAGAGAGCAAAGAAGAAAGGAATTAAATTTAAATATTGTTTATTGATACTAATTACAGCTAAATTATGTTTATGTTGTTTGCATTGAACGAAAATACGTATTGCCTTTGATTTCTGTCCGTTTCATGTCCAACGAAAGTGTAAAATACAGTCAAGGAAAAAAGTCAACATACATCCCTTGTTTTGGAGGTTTTAGAAAGTTTGTGAAGAAAATTAAGAAAATGTTTATTTCAATATTAAAGGCATTAATAAATAAGTTTATTTATAAAATAAAAAACCAATTCATTTACATAATAAAAACAGTACTAACAAAAACACTGAAAATTCATAGGAAAAAAGTCTACATACAGCCACAAAAAATATATATTATTTCAAAATTTTATATATAAAAACAAAAAAAAGATAACTTTTAGTATTTGGTCGGTCCACCTTGGGCATCAATAACTGCTTGAAGACGACGGGGAATAGATGTCACCAAATTCTCCGTAATATCGGGTCTTATTTCAGTCCATGCACGAATAAGGACGGTTTTTAATGTTTCACGGCTACTAATGTCATATTGTCGTATCAATTTTTCCAAAACGTCCCATATGTGCTCTATTGGGTTTAAGTCTGGTGACTGGGGTGGCGAATTCAGCTGCCTTAGGGCATAGTAAAGAAGCCAGTCTCGAACAACGTGTGCAGTATGCTTAGGGTCGTTGTCTTGTTGGAAAATCCATTGATTTCCCAGACCTAAACTATCAACAGATGCCTTCAGATCTTGTTCCAATATATTTTTATATTGGTAGCGGTCCATATTACCCTCGACAAAAACCAAACGACCCACTCCAGATGACGCAATGGCGCCCCAAACCATAACGTTGCCACCACCATGTTTTACTGTAGGTATTTTGGATCTTTGGATCAAGTGCAGTATTTGGTTTTCTTCAAACTTTGGATCGGCCATCACTTCCGAAAATGTTTTACTTACTTTCGTCAGTAAATAAAACACGTTCCCAAAAGTCCATACCCTTATCTAGATGTGCTTTAGCAAAGTTAAGGCGAAGTTTGCGATTTTTCGCTGAAATTAGCGGCTTTTTGCGAGCTACTCTGCTATTAAATCCACTGACGTGTAAAACGTTTATTATTGTTCGTGGAGTAACAATTATATTGGAAGATTTGGCAAGGTGTTCCGCCAATTTTGGAGTACTTATTTTCGGATCCTGGTTGACTACTTTAATAATACTGCTAACATCGCATCTCAAAAGCTTCTAGGTCTGCCAGAACGTGGCCTAGTTTCGGTACTATTGGTATTATTATAATTTCTAATGATCGTCTGGACAGTAGCACGACCTAATTTTACTGTCTTAGCAATTTCTCCGAACTGAAGTATGAATCTCTTTTGGTTTTTCCATTTTCAAGAATACAAATTGGAATAACACCTTTTTTTGTCACTTTGCCCACTTAAATAATTGTTATGCTTGTAAATGTAATTAATTCAACAAAGTTAACTGTTATTTCCCTTTCTTTGTTTTAAATTTTCTATTTGATATTAGGAGTTGCCACGCTGTATGCAGACTTTTTTCCCGCTAATTATTGTGTTTTTTCCTAATAACTTCCATGTTATATTTTTTTTTCATTTTTTTTTTCTTCAAATAATCTTTATTTTAAATGACAAAAATATTGCAATAATATAATTTTCAATTGTCGCTACTAATTCTCTTAAACTTCAAATCGTAGGTTGTATGTAGACTTTTTTCCTTGACTGTAGGTAAAATAAAGCAGCAAATAAACTCTATGAAATGGTCTACTACCTCGTCGTTATAAAGAGAGTAATGGAAACTCTTAAGTATTTCTCTATGGTTACAGTTAATGAAGATCGTTGCCGCACCATGATCAATGATTTTTTGTTTAAAAATATGGATTATACTGATCCGGGCGAGATGTGGTTTCAACAGAATGCCGCTACGTGCTGCCATACAGCGACCGCAACCATAGATTTATTTAAATCAAAATTTGGTGATAATTTGACTTCGAGAAATTAACCTGTCATTTGGCCTACAAGTTCGTGCGATTTGACACCTCTCGATTATTTCCTGTGAGGCTACGTTGTCACTGGTTTGTTCTGATAAACCAGCAACAATTGACGCCTTGGAGGCCATGATTGTTCGTGCTATTCATGACATACGGCCAGCAATGCTCGAAAGTGACCCAAAAGTGGACGCCCAGAATGCCTTCGTCACGAACAGCCGCGGTGGTCATATACCCAAAATCAATTCTAGTTCAGTATGACATCCTGTGTCGCTGGAACATCGTATGTGACATTTAGAGATTATAATCATATCGATATGAATTCTTTGGTCGAAGATCTTTTGTGGAGAGTTTTTTCGACTGTATACACTTATACAACTAATGATACTAATGTACAATTACACTTTCTAAATGGGCTACTTAGTGGTCTTTTTGTTTCTTATGTACCTGAGAAAACTAGGATAGTTAAGGCTAATGGTCATAGTTGATTCACTCTAGAGGTGAAGTCTGCCATTTATAATAGGGATCTTGTCTATATGGCCTATATTGAGAATAAGTCTAATAGAAATAAGGATATATATAAGCAATTATTATATCGATTAGGCGGGCTAAACGAGCTGATAGCATCCGTATGTTTTCCGGAATCAATTGCCCCCGTGAATTTGAAGCACCATGGTGCTGTCCGGCGCGATAGTTACGACTGTGATATTGACCCTGACGATTTGAATGATTATATGGCAGCTTCAACCGTCTTGCGTGATTACCGATTGGCCAGTGCCCGGTCAGCACGGCAGTTAGCCTATATTCTGGCCATGTGTTTCTGGATATGCGACAGTTTCCGTCCTATCCCATCTGGTCTTCGCTCGTTCAAGGTAATACAGGAAAATACCTCTTTTGACCAACCCTATAGTCGTTGCGACTGACACCATGTGGAGTTCGGTGGAAGAGGATCCTGCCCTAGCTAGTTCGTCTGTGTTTTTGTTCCCCAGGAGATCCTTGTGACCTGGTATCCAAGTAAGAAGCACATTGGCCGGCCTAGCTCGACAAGTTATTCCCTACATTCACTAACGAGTTTAGATGCAGTTTTGTAAGATTTAAGTGATAGGAGAGCCGCTTGGCAATCTACAAATATTCCAATGCGCTCTGATTTTCGCCGTCGTATAAGTGTTGCGCAGGCTTCTTTGATGGCCAGTACCTCTGCTTGGAAAACTCTGCACTTGTCTGGGAGTTTGAATGATTAATTGAGGCCTGCCTCTTCGGAGAAGACACCCGAACCGGTTCCACGTTCCATTTTGGATTCGTCCGTAAATACTTTGGTGTCAAAACCTGTCAGTAGTTCCCCTTTATCCCACTCCATTCTTCTGGGAAACTTAGCATCGAATAGGTTATCGAACGTCAATGAGGGGGTGCAGTAATCGGTCATTATATTGAGTTCTCCTGGAATTGTCTGTAGTATACTCGCATGTCCATATGCGTGGCTCTTCCAGAGTCCAAGAGCGTTTAGTCGGGTAACACTCCAGGCCGCAGTAGCTCTGATGTGAAGGTCGATTGGTATAATATGAAGCAAAATATTAAGGGCTTCACCAGGACACGTCCTCATTGCCCCTGTTATGCTGATGCAAGCTGATCTCTGTACTCAATACAACAGTTTCATGGTGGACGTCTTCCCTGCAAAAGGCCACCATACCATTGCTCCATAGGAGAGTATTGGTCTGATTATGCTAGTGTACATCCATAGCACCATTTTCGGTCGGAGACCCCACCGGCTTCCGACCATTTTCCGACAAGCGTAGTTCGTAACGGTTGCCTTCTGTGCGCGGTGCTCTATGTTACGCTTCCAGGAAAGTTTAGGGTCTAGAAACACGCCCAAGTACTTGGCGTGAGTTGACAGTGGAATCTCTATTCCACTTAGCCGAGGAGGATTAAACTTTGGTATCTTGGTCTTCGTGGTAAAAAGCATGACATCAGTTTTCCCTGGATTCACTCCAAGACCACTCCGGATGGGAACAAACCAGACACCATTATTACGACGTCATCCGCATACGCCACGGTTTTGATCCTCATATTGTCTAGTTTCAGTAGTATTTTGTTGATCACGAGTAACCAAAGTAGGGGAGAGATGACTCCACCCAGAACAGTTCCCCTATTCACCCGCTTTGATGACTCTCTGTTTCCCATAGAGGCGTTAATAATTCTACTCTGTAGCATTGTCACTATCCAACTCTTGAGGAATGTTTCCACGCCTAGATCTTCAAGTGGTTCTTCTATAGCCGCTGAGCTCGCGTTATTGAATGCGCCCTCTATATGCAAGAAGGCCGCGAGGGTATATTGTTTGTGTTCCAAGGACTTCTCAATAGTTCTGACGACTTCGTGCAGGGCTGTATCGGTTGAGCGGCCTATTAGATATGCATGTTGGCTGCGTGGTATTTTGGGCGATCCATCCATCTTCTTGCGGATGTGTGCGTCGATTAGCCTTTCAAACGTTTTCAGAAGAAACGATGAGAGGCTGATCGGTCTGAAAACCTTTGCGCTCTCATGACTCCATCTCCCCGCCTTGGGAATGAAGACCACTCTTATCTGGATCCAACTCTTTGGTAAGAAGTTAAGGGTCAGGCAGGATCGGAATAAAATAGAGCCACGGCCTAATTATGATCTCGGCGCATTTCAGCATCTTTGGTATAATACCATCTGGGCCCGGAGTTTTATATGGTGAGAAGCTATTGATGGCCCAGGATATTCTGTCTGGACTGATTATATCCTCTATACCATAAGTATCCGAGTATTGGGTTGATAATGTCGGCACCTCCCGGGATGTGTTCTTGCAGCCCGGGAAGCGAGTTTTCAGCAGTATCTCTAGCGATTCAGCTGAGCTATTTAACCATTTCCCGCCATCCATCCTCACATAGATGGGATTTGAGTGCCCCTTGGCCATAATTTTGCTGTCTTCTTTGTGTTCTCCATCAATCCACAGAACTTTGACCAAGATCGTATTTTTGCAGTGGCTATTGCTTTCTTATACTCTTTAAGTTTATCCTTGTACTGCTGCCAGGATCCACTTATATAGCTTGCATTGAAAGCTTTGTGAGATTCTCTTCTTAGCGTTGTGAGCTCATCTGCCCACCAAGGCGGATAGGTTTTCTTGACGTGACATTTTTTGATTAAAATATAATTATTTGTGTTATTTTTTAAATTTTCAATTTCTATCGAATTAAAAAAACACCCTTTACTATCCATATTCATGCAAAAGTTTGACGTGTCTACGGCCATCGATGTAGATGCGTATAAATGACATTCAAAATTGTGAGCATTCAGTTTTATTTACATGTAGATAGATTCCCCAATCATTATACGTTTTTAAAATCGACAAATTAAGTGACATCCTAAAATTGATGTACGTTATGGCACAAATTCTTCTCTGTTGGCTATTATTCGTTTACGAACTAATGGTGAATTTCTAAAGGATTTGCGACCAAATCGTTCATGATAAAGTTTTCTGGGTTATTCATCTGCAGTCTACATAAATTAGGATTTGTTGCAGTAGAATTCGCAACAACAAAAAACTCTGTTTTCTTTTTACAATTGTGTTAAAACATTTCGTACTGAAGTCGAGACACTGAACACAATATCACATGTTAACGGTTGTAACGGGTTTTTCAATAAGAGCGCTACAAAAGTTTTTTTAAATAAAACAAAACCGGTTTTAGATACCAATGAAATTGTTTATTCCTGTGAAAGTACGTTCGATGCCATTATGTATGGAACTCGATTTCTTTTGCATGGCCACCACGGGCACGCTTGCAGAAGTCCAGATGCTGAACCCAATTTTCGACGGTTTTCAAGCATATATCGGCCGATACTGCTGCAATTTCACGTTCGATATTCTCACGAAGTTCATCAATCGTCGCTGGCTTGTTGGCATAGACCATAGACTTGACGTAGCCCCACAGGAAATAATCTACCGGCGTCAAATCGCACGACCGTGGCGGCCAATCGACTGGGCCATTTCGTGAGATAACACGTTCACCAAACTTGGTTTCCAATAAATTTATTGTGGAATTCGCTGTGTGGCTTGTGGCGCCGTCTTGTTGGAACCACATGTCCTCCAAGTCGATATTATCCAATTGGGGCCAAAAATATTCGGTTATCATTGAACGGTAGCGATTCGCATTCACAGTAATGTGCCGGTTTTGATCATCACGGAATAAGTACGGCCCACAAACCGCACCAAACCGTAATTTTTTCGGGATGAAATGATGGCTCATGGAGTACGTGTGGATTGCTGTCTGACCAATAACGCATATTTTGCTTATTGACGAAGCCATTCAGCCAAAAATGAGCCTCATCGCTGATTGTTAAGGCCTCTTAAAGTTGGCCTCTTAAAGTTGAGGCCACTGACTCCAAATTTCGGTAGTAAATTTTAATAATTTCGACTCGTTGTTGGCTCGTATATCTTTCCATGATGAAATGGCAAACCTAACTGAAGAGAAATGTCAAAAGAGCGGGAAAAAATATGGCGTCGTTTGCTGTCCCTATCGATTTACTTTTGCAGCGTCTCTGTTGAAAAACCCGTTAATACCTACACTTTGCCACATAACGGAACGATCATTCAGTGTGAGAGTTGCACGTCTGTCAAACTCTACTCTGCCAAACGAATTAAAACATTTAAATGTTACCTATGCTGTATATCGAAGCCGACTTCTTCGACATATGTATGCAGCCACTGACTTTATGAGTAGATTTCTACAACTTTTCATGTTTAAAATTTAATTAATATATTTATTTTATTTTTTCTTGCACTTGATTCGAGGGACATTTATTTGATTTCAACTTTGAATTCTTTATTAAAATCATAATTTAAATTATTATTAATAAGGTTTAACATCAGATGTAAAATATGAAAAAAACACCTTAATATCATATGGAGTAGTTTGTAAAATTATTGAGTAGACCATAAGCTCATTATTATATTTGTGCATATTGTAATTTGTTTTCATTGGCCAATAGGCTTTAAATAACAAGTTAAGATGTCACAATAAAAAAACTGCATCTGGCGGTAATTGTGCCACAGTTGTCTTCGTAATGTATTTAGTGGTTTTTTCCTAAAAGCTCTTAAGTCGTTTTTCTTTTCAGCACAGATATCGTTCGTATTTATTGGGCATCCAATGTATGCATATGTTTTCCATCCTAAAACAATTTCAACCGTTTTCTCTAGAAGTTAGTTACATTTCCTTTGCCAGATTTCTGTTTTTCAATGAACTATTCTTGTTTTTCTTCATTCCTTCTTTTTTTTTTGTATGAAAATTTAAAAATTAACATTTTTTATTTTTCCCTAATATTTTTTGCCTTAATTTTTTTTTTTTTTAATTGTAATCTCTCTTTATAAAACTATGATACATTGTTTGGATTTTGTATTTGATACTTTGAATTTGTTTGTTTAACAGAAATGTAAACTTAATTCAATACTAATAATATTAAACTTAATTCAATATAATTTAAAACTAAAAGAAATTTACTAATCAATATTCACCCCCCTAGAGTTTGTCACTAAGTTTTGATGACAGTTCTTGATCGGATACCTAATGTTTTCTGCCAATTTCGATTTCTTTAATAAAAATGAACATCAATCATTCATGTCAAATGGATCCCCCCACATCCCCTCACTCTTTGAACAAAAATGTAAAAGAAAATTGATGTCTTAATACACAAACAAACATCGGAAAGTTGCATCTAAAAGTATTTCAAATTTCACAAACAAATGGCAAATCTTTAATGAAAGACAGTAGAATGCAACTGTCGTCTGCCCATCCATTTGTCCTGTGGGTCTGTCGCAGCAACATTGCAGCATTTGATCATTAAAACATTAGTGGAGGAGCTTTTTCATTTTCTTAAATAAACACTTCAAAGCGCTGCTCTCGGTACAAGAGCAATCCAAACACAGATGAATGCTAATAAAAGTAGGTGAAGCGGAAGTGACACTAGTACTCCTCTTAAGTTCATAACACAAACGAAGAACGAAATGCAGGTGTCAGTTGATAAAGAATCAGCAGCAGCTTTGGGTGCAGTGATAACAGAGACAACAAAAACTGAAGAACTTAATTTAGTATTCATAAAAAGATTTTTAATTCTGTCATGAGTATACAAACAATAGAAATGAAGTGATGATTAGTAGAGGGGTGGGATGATGTAGCAAATAGTGTTCTGGAGATGTTGAGAGACTAATTACGAACTTTGTACCTGGGGTTTCTTATTGCATCATAGGGGCGGGCCAATGAAACAAATGTAGCATATAAAATTTGGTTTTACTTAAAGTCTTCCTTGCACTGTGTAACCTACTGCTAGTATTGATATTCTACTTATCATGTGGCGTTGGGCAATGGTTCCACATGGCAATTCCAGACGGGCAGACCACGACACACATATGGCACTGTATTGTACATTTTGTTCTCACTTATACGTTGGTGAACTCTCGCCACTACAGAACACAAACTACCCATATGATAATTGGGCGTTGTGGCCAGTGTGGTGGTGGTTGTGGTTGCAGTTGCACCAGCAGATGATGTAGATGCTAAAGAAGCGAGAAGAATATATAAAGATATTTACAATAAATACAAGTAGTAGAGCTGAAGAAGAATATACATATGTATGTACATATGTACTTTTGCCTTACTTACATTTAATGATGCCCTCCTTTACCCAGGCATTCTCTTCAATTGTATTCCATGGCAAAACCTTTTTCGATTTGGGCGCTATCCAACGACTAAGTATTTCCGTGGCCACCTTATCCATGGTGGAATCTAGGCAAGGCATAAGAGTGCCAACTAACGCAGGACTACATGCAATATACGGTAGTTAATCAATAAAATGTGACAAACAATTTAAGACAGGGAAGAAAACAGTTTCTACACTTAATAGGCTAAATACAATTGGGGCACACAAAAAGTAGTCAGCTATAGATGATGGTACTGAATACAAAGTACAAAGTCCTTAAGGATAAAACTCGCATTACATTACATTATCCACATTGTAATGTCGAAGAGATAGTTGAGCTCTTTAGCCATTTTATGAGGATCAAGGCATTTATGTATTTCCTCCTAGATTTGGGATTTGATGTTGGTCAGTGCTGCTCCGTATAGGCATTTATTTTCACAGGAATACTGATTTCAATGAAATAACGTAACTGACGCGCCTGCTTTAGTAAACTACTATTTGTATTTTCTATGAAAAATGTATTCATTCTATACAAAAAATTAAAACCTTCCTTGCTACTATTCCTCCTTAATTGACGTTAGTCACCAACAACAACAAAAAGTAACCTATGCGACAAATTTGCCTTGTGATATCTGTCCGAGTGTCGCCGTATAGTATTTGTTATTCAACTTACCACATGGCAGCATGATAGTACAAGTGAGGCCCAACCAATTCACTATACAGCCCATTCGAATGGAGACGCGACGAATCACAGCCAAATAGAAAAACCACACAGTTCATTTGTAATTTGGCAATATATCGTCCATTTATATACTGCAAACCGGAACCATGACCAGAATAACTAGAACATGTCATAAGAAATTCTATGTTAATCTTACTGGGTCGTGCGTTTGTTACCACCGTACATACAAATGTACGTATGTATGTATGTGTCTACATAAGAGTGAAAATAGTCGTATTTGTAAACTTACACAAAGCAACTGCTGGTAAAGAACTTATTGAAAAATTCATCTTGTGTTGGTCTCTGGCCAACCATCCCATACCAATGGGGCAGCCAATACTCATAAAAGCTACGCATGCGCAACTCCATTTTAGGTAAATTTTGATCTATAAAATAGAGGGGAAGAGTGAATTTTTTTGGTTATTTATTTATGTAAAAGTGGTTGGAGATGATCCAATGATCATTCCAATGTTATTGTCAATTATTATTTATAGTTTAGTTTATATTTGAAAACAGTGAGAGAGAGAAAAGAAACGTATATGGGTGATTGTTCGGAAATTATCATTTTCTCGTCCTTTGAATTTTCCCACCCTAAAATGGTCGAATGGTGATTAAATTGCGACATGTTCCCGAAGCTACGATGGTACTCTATTATTTCCATGAAACACATTCCATTCTGAACCGTGTAAGTCGGTTTTAGGGAGAAAAAACTGTTCAAAATGTCACAACCATGGCCTGTCCTCCGTATCGAATTCAGGACTTCAGCAGTAATATCCGTCAAGGACGTGGCTTGAAAGAAGTTACCTGCATATATGTTCTAAGGGACATTTAGATTTACAATTCTACGCAATAAAATTGGAGGAATATGCACGCCATGGTTATTGAACGGTCCACGAAATCTGTCCAACAGTTTTGTCAGAATTTTGTACAATTTGAATTCGACTGTGGTGGCCTCATCTCCGGGGTTTCAATATGACCCACTAGTGGCAGTATTTACACAGGCAGAAGTCAACACACGCACATGTATACGAAGGGGAATTCAATTCGAAAAATTGAAAAGCTAAGTCACAAAATAATACGTCACAACCGTTCTCTTATGATTCACATATGCCGTACGATATTTAGGCCTGATTCCCGGTTATGAAAGTAATATTTCATTGCCTGAACTTCATTGTCTTTGGAACTTGTCGAATTCCAAACCGGTCTGGAGCACGGTTAGGTTAAACACTGAAAGTCACAACCGTGGCTGTCACAACCATGTCATATAGTTTCCAATACTGACTAAAATTGATAAATAATGGTTTATTGACACTGAATGATTAATGTGGAGTAGGCTGTTGCAAAGTCCTGACAACACAGTAGGCTTTTGCGAAGACCTGGCAACACAGTAGGCTTTTGCGAAGACCTGGCAAAACGAGAGTGAAGTATTTGACATATCTTGTGGCAATCGTCAGTCGTGTGTAGGTCGTGAAAGGTATTAGTCTATTGGCGAATTTAACTAAATAAATTAGTTAAAACATTAAAATAGTGCGTTTTATTCAATTGATATACATTAGCAGTGATTACAATTAAGTTTCGTTCAGCCAGTCACTACCGTGGCATCGGAATACCATCAATGCTCCATAACTTCGATTGCTTTGGTGTTGTAGAATAGTGATCTTCAGATCATACTTTTGGACCATGATAACATTCAGCAACGTAAAAAAAATGGTACTGCAGACATATCGAGGTTTGGAAAAATTGCTATCTGAAAAATAACAATTTCCGAACAATCACCCATATACATAATAGAGAAAAACAACATAATAACATCCTGTGGAGCTAGTCTATGTAGCTTCACGAAGATTTCCCTATTTGTCACAGGATTTTTAGCGAGTAGTTGTGAATGTTGGTGTATTCGTTCTAGGTAGGACGCTAACTGCTTTCTTATTTTTTGTTGTATTGTTGTCGAAGTTTTAATGAAGTGGATCGTTGGTAACAAACCACGGGGTTCGGGTAATTATGCTAAGGGTTGTAAATTGATAGCGGTGGAAATTTGCGAGATTGACTGTTAGAGGCCAATTCCCACAATTGGATTCCATATGTCTGTATTAATTTCAAGATACATTTAGCTAGTTAGTCAGTTTGAAAAGACGGGTGCGATGCAGTGTTAAAGAAGCACTCTGATCCTCCCATGTCCGTAGACATACACATACGCCACTGATTCGACCTGTTGTGCGATGCCAATTTACCAAAATTACTATACCTCTCATAGGAATTCGGTGCTATTCACGAATTCCTCAAGATATTCCAGTCCATTCCAACAAGATTGGTAATGTCCGGTATTATACTGCCAGACAGAAATGGATCTAGTTTATGGAAGGCCACAATTATTATTATCGCCGTACTTCCCGAACTTCCGCTTGGTAGGTGCGTCTCGGTTGCGGGATTATCAATGAAAAATCCTATACCCCTTATTTCCCCTAAATTTGAGCCATCCGCGTAATAGCGGGTTCCAGCGTCCCTAGAGGGCGTCATAGTCACATAGTTCGCCTTAACCCTTAACTCGGTCGGTCGGTATTCGGTCGCATTTTCACTCGTACACTCCGGTTCACTTATTTAAAGGCACGAACAATTCCATATTCAGCAGCCTGTATCTTTTGCAATTTATAACCGATTGCAGAATTTTAAAATAGAAATGCAAGCTAGACATCTTGAGATATAAAAAAATCATGACAATAATGGTTTCTTAACTAAAGAACTTTTTTTGAGCAATTTATAAAAAAAAGTCCAAAAATGTGCTATTTTTTTTGGTTCACTTGAATAAAGACACTTTAACTAATTTTAATGAAAAACTGTTTTTCTTGTTTTTTTAATTTATTTTACTTTATTTAAGAACTATTAGTAATGGGTACAACCCCCTTTGTTTTTAATAACTTCAAATATACGGGTTTTCATTGAAAGATAAAGAGAATTTATGTAATCCAACGAAATGTAATTCCAAGCATCCTTAATGGCCTGAATTAGTGACTGCTTGTCATCACATTGTCTACCTCCTTCAAAGACCTTACGAGACAACCAACCCCAGTCATTTTCGATAATGTTTAGATCCCGCGAATAGGGTGGCCAGTCAAGAATATTAACAGTTTGGCTTGCAATGAACCCCTTTACTACTCTGGCGTTGTGTATAGGGTCATTATCATGTTGCAATATCCAAGATATGGGCCAAATAGTTCACTGAACTTCGGAAAAGTCGATTCCAATAACGTTTTACACCAGTCATTTTTGCACATTGAAATTCAAGATCGATGGTGCCATAGTATGTTATACCACCCCACACCATAACGCCGCCCTCCCGGCTGTGAGGTCGGTTCCAAAAACGCTTTTCTTTGCACAGATCATGGAAATAATAGTTGTAGCCATTCAAATTAAACTTCATCTCATCCGTAAATACAACGGTTCTCCAGTCATTTACATGACCTTTTGGCTGCACATCCCATACCATGTAGTTAGTCTCTTGCGAATTGAAGCCGCTTTTCCTTACGATGAGCATTAAGTGGCGGCTTTTTCTTGTAATTTCAGGTATTTAAGATACTCACAGCTCTTAATTACTCTGCGTACTGATGACTTGCTCGCTTCCACTCCAGCTTGAGCTCTTATTTTTGACAAGGATAAGGTAGAATTGGAAGCAATTCTGATGATTTATCTTTTCTCATACGTAGATAAAGACAATGAAACCCTTCCTTTAACATTTGTTCCATACCCCTCGGGGTCCTTGATGTAATTGTCGACAACTGTTGGGCTCCGTCCAATTTTTTTTAGCTATTACGCGGTTAGAATGTCCTTCAGAACGGTAAACATCGATTTTAGTTTTTTCCGATGGATTTAAAATTTTTTGTTTTGCCATTTTGACTCGTAAAATGATTAAGATGTAATAAACAAACGCTCCCTACAAAAATTATCTCTTACTTTTAAAATAAAATAATAAATAGCTTTTTTCAAGTGAACCAAAAAAATAGCACATTTTTGGATTTTCTTTCATAAATTGCTCAAACCACCATTGTCATGATTTTTTTTTATGTCTCAAGATGTCTAGCTTCTGTTTCCATTTTAAAATTCTGCAATCGGTTACAAATTGCAAAAGATAAAGGCTGCTGAATATGGAATTTTTAGTGCCTTTAAATAAGTGAACCGGAGTGTATCTTGCGTGTAACCGGCCAAAGCCTGCATTATTCGTTGGTGTTTCGACTTAAGATCATTGTTGATCTATTCACCTATTGCCTGTAGGCGTTTTGTCGCAAGTGTGGCGTCCTATTTGACCCTAATATCTCATTGGCTGGATACATAAAATAGTTTCCATAGACCTTGTCGAGGTTGTCCTCATTGCACCGCTAATACCAATGCAGCACATTCGTTGAACCTTTTGCAGTATTGCGATTTTGCATTTCATCTCAACTGCGTACTACAGAAGCATATGTTAATTTTGGCCTAATTACGCTTCTATAGAGCCAGTTTGTTATAGCGACCATCATCTGCAGGTCATATTGGCCGTGTCCTCTATGTGATACTTCCAATTCCATTTCCGATCTGAGATTACCCCTAAGTGTTTAACCCTATCGGATATTTTAATCGTTTTTGTTTCAGGAATCGTGGCTCTTCAAACTCTGAGATTTTCGTTTTTCTTGTGAATAGTCATATTTCCGTTTTGTCCGGGTTCACATTTAAGCCCCTTGGCTGCGCCCAGTTGTACGTTATATTCTGTGCCCTCTCGGCCTCCCTGCATTATGAATCTTTCCCCTAAGAAGTATTAGTAGAAGTATTTCCGTATGAATAGACATATTACCGTTTTGTTCGGGTTCACATTTAAGCCCCTTGGCTGTGCCCAGTTGTATGCTATATTCAGTGCCCGCTCGGCCTCTCTGCATTATTATCCTTTCCCCTAAGAAGCATTATAAAGTCGTATGCATAGCAGCCTGGTTTAAGTCCTTCGTCGGTAAGCTTCCTTAGGAGACTGTGTATTGTGAGGACCCACAAGAGTGGTGATATAATCCCTCCTTGTAGTGTTCCACGTTGTACCCTGCTTCTAATATTTATTTCACGAGAACCGTAGTTTATACATCTATTCCTTAGCATATGATTGATCCAGTCTTTTAGTGCCCGGTCCACCATAAACTGGTCTAAGGATTGGATGAGTGTTTCGGTCCGGATATTGTTAAACGCTCCCTCAATATCTATGCATACAGAGAGTGTATTGAGAGATTCTTCTATGTAGTAGGTTAACTTATGAAGTGCGGTTTTCCTTTCACATATGCGTGTTGCTTGAACTTCAGCATACCGACCGGTATTCCATTTCTCACCATGTCGCCCACAATTCTCTCCAATTGTTTTGAGTAGAAACGAGGTAAGGCTAATTGGTATGTAAGCCTTTGCCGTTGCCTTTCTAGGTTTGGGTATAAATACTACCCTAGCCTCCCGCCAATTCTTTGGTGTATAGGCGAATTTTAAGCATGCGGTGATGATTCCCACCAAATGGGTTGTTATTTGGTAAACCTCATGTTTTAGGAAAGCAGGAAAAATCACATTCTGTTTCGCCGATTTATATGGAGAGAAGCTTTTTATAGTTTTTTGACCATTTGGTCCGTAATGATTGGTGTCTGATGTACTACATTTTCGCAATGTCGTCGTTCCCCTGTGGCTTCCGCACGATACATTTGAAAAACACTATTTTGTTATTTAAAGATAATCGAGACAGTCTGTTAATACGAAAACTTAGTTTCCTTAACTGTATATCAGGGGATCTTCGCTTAATTTTAATCTGATTTTTTCTATGATAGTCGTCAATCCAAATAGATTCTCAAGTATTTTACCTAGTTTTACTATGGTAAAGGGTGTTTTCTCCTGCTTAGATAGAACTTAGGAAAGGGTTAGTTGTCAAACGAACTGTCATACTGCGCTCACTTTTTCGCATTTATGCTCAGTATCAACATGATTATCATCAAGAGGAGATTCATTTATCCAAATTTACTTTGGAAATCAGTCATTGACTCGCGTAACCGCTGTAAACTAAAGTGTGGACGAAGATCCAAATTCATCGATTCTTCGTCGGTCGCTGGAATTGGAACTTTGTCCGTCCACTACGTTGAAAATTTGCGCAAAGATCTTGGCTTACAGCCGTATAAGATCCAGCTGATGTAGGAATTAAAGCTAGGGGACCATCATATGCGTCATTGTTTTGACGATTGGCCTCTAGAGCAGTTAGAAACTGATCCGATGTTTTATCGCAAATTTTGTTCATCGATGATTCTCATTTTTGTTAAAAAACTAAATTGCCGCATATGGAGTGAGACCAATCCGCAACAGACCCATTACATGTAGAACAATGCACCGTTTGGTGCGGTTTACAATCACGCACCCTATTCCTACAAAATCAAGCACGAGCACGCGTTACAGTCAATGGAGATCGTTGCCGCACCATGATTAATGATTTTTTGTTTGAAAATATGGATGGATCAATGTCGAAATCAGAATTTGGCTATAAGTTGATTTCGAGAAATGAACCTGTTAATTGGGCCTCCAAGGTCGTGCGATTTGACATCTCTCGATTATATCCTGTGGGGATACGTGAAGTCACCGGTTTATGCTGCTAAATCAGCAGAAATTGACGCCTTGGATGCCACAATTGGTCTGTTATTCGTGACATACGGCAAGAAATGCTGGAAAAAAGGACACAAAATTCAACGTCCAGAATGCGCTATTTTACAACCTCGTGAGGTTAGATGCAATACACATATTAATTAAATTAAACAAATTTCAACATATTTTTCCAACGCCTTTTCTCGAAGGTTGGTAACACAAAGGACACGGAGGGATTCTTCGGTCTGATCTTTCCAGTGGAGTCTTGCTCGTCCTCGGTACCTGTTTCCATCGAGTACGACATCGAAAACCTTTCGCGGAAGTTTGATTCAACGTTGGTTCCAACGACGTGGGTTTCCATAATAGGACCATATACTTTGTGGAGAATTTTACTCGAATACTCCCAGGTGTTTATCATCCCTTTCGATATGACACAAGTTTCGGAGCCATATCCAGGACAGGTCTCATGAGACTGGTATGGCTTAAATTTTGTATGTCGAGAGAGGGCTTTGTTCCGAAACTGCTTGCTGAGCCTGCAAACACAATTCTGCTATTTATCTCCAGGCTGACTTTGTTGTTAGCGGCTGATCCAAGGTAGATAAATTCATCTAACACTTCAAAATTAAATCGGTTGTCGACGTTCAAGTCTAGACCCAGTCGAGAGGTTTGTCTAGTCGTCGACACCATCAATTTTGTCTTGCAATAACCTTTCGCAGATTTTATATAGGTAAGACTTTATGAAGAGGAAATAATTTACTGGAAGGTTTTTCTCAGCCGTGGAAAATGACTAAAAATTAATTTTTTATTTTCAAAAGTGTTATGTATTTTTGTTATAATATTGATAAAAATCTTTTCACGGATTATTTCTTCTGAACTTTTAATTGTTCTGCGAATCTATTTCCATTTTCCAGATTACTTTTGGTACAAGAGTTATGACTTGCGAATTGGATAATTTATTTTTGGCATCCTTTTGTTTTTCCAATGGCATTCTGTACGAGAATCTTTTGTAATGCAAAAGAGAACGAATACGTTTTTCGAAATTTGTATTTGCCTCGTCAGTCAATAGAGGTTTAATTCCAGGAGAGCGTATTCAAATTGATTTTATTTGGGGATGAATCTTCTTTTTATCTTACGTCTTTCAAGTGCAATGTTGCGAAAAAAAAACCTGAACATGTAGGAACGCTGTTTGGAAGGGTTGAACACAAATCAGTTTGTTGTATCACCGAACCTCGTATTCATAACGAAAGAGTATTATCCATGTAGAGTGTTTGTTAGGCTTTGTAATTCGTTAGTCAAGAGATGATTCATAACAGTTTTCTATCTACTGTCTAACTTTAATATGAACATGTCTGGTTTAGCCCAATGCAGTCCTGGTTGCCATGATTTTTGTTAGGAAAACGACGAACAACAGTCAGAACTAGGATTTGAACTCACATTGGCGAACGATCGTTTTGAAGTTTGTGACTCTATTTATTTCATTATTCAAGCTCAATACCACCTATATCTCTATAAATAGAGATAGTTTTTTAAACAAGAAGATGTTTTGCAAATGTATCCTCATGATTCCTGGTAAACCGTATAGCTATTTCAGATCTAGCCACAGAGCGCCTTAGTGATTTAGGAACGTGACGGTTTTGTTCAAATGTGTCACTAATTGCCGTATTGTTTTGAAAAATTAAACTGAGTTAACTCGCACACTTTTTGCATATGTGGGTCAATAAGCGGCAGCTCCGGGGGAAATTATATTTAAATTTAGGTTTCGAGTGACATTGTGCAATTGTCTAATTTTAGAAGTGTGGTCAGTAATTCGTTAGTCAAGAGATGATTCATAACAGTTTTCTATCTACTGTCTAACTTTAATATGAACATGTCTGGTTTAGCCCAATGAAGCCCTGGTTTTCAGGATTGTTGTTAGTAAAACTACTACAACAGTCGCAACTAGGATTTCAATTCACATTGGCGAACGATAATTTTTAAGTTTGTGATTATTCTCATCAGCGCCTTAGTGTTCTAGGAAAGTGACGGTTTTGTTCAAATGTGTTACTAATTTCAGTTTTGTTTTGTGAAATGAAACTCAATTAACTCGCATACATTTTTTGCGTCTGTGGACCAATTAGTCGGAGCTTCGGGAGAAATTATATTTAAAGTTAGGTTTCGAAAACTTGACAATTACATTGGTTTGGACAACTTACCTGGATTAATAACATATCCACCCTCGGTTATGTTAACGCTTAAATAACCATTTTGGATTTTCTTTTTGTAGTGGGTATATAACCTCCAGAGGCATTGCAAAGAGTTTACACGACTAAACTCTTGAAGGACATTCATTTCTTCCCAGAAGAAATGGTCTAAACGCTAAAATTGAATAAGATGTAAATATGTTTATTCACATAAATTTCTAAATATAACTTTATTTGTAAAAATATTTGTTAGAATCATTCTTACGTGAAATATTCCTAAACTTTAAAATTAAAATATACTATCTTCCTTAGAGATTAAATTTATTAGAAATGTTTTCCAAGGGTTTCTTAACTAACGCCTCGTATTCAGTTTTTATGCAATTTTCGTTACCATAAGAAGTACGTGTATCAAAAATAACGAAAATTTCATGAAACGAAAATTTTCCTCACTTTTCATTTGAAAATTTCGTAGGAAATATGTAAATTACGAAAATTTCATGAACCTAAACTTATTTCGTACGAAAACAATTGTTTGACAATTGTTTGGGACCGGAATTTTGACATTTCAATTATTTTATTTAGTAAACAAAAGTAATATCACATGAGTTAAAAATAGAATAGAGTGCAAAGATGAATTACACAGTGATACAAAAAAAAACTAAAGTAGAAACACCTGCGAAGTGATAGTATTTTTCTTGTCGGTACAAGAATCTGCTTGTGAAATTTCTCAAACACCCCCAAAATCTTTAAAACCGGTTAAAAACCCGATTTTGCGTACCTTTGTTAGTTAGTTGATTATCAACCGATTTTCATTTTCTCAGCGGATTTAAAAAGAAGAAACTTAGATCTTTCAAACGATATATGACAAAAAAATTCGCAGGAACTGAATACGGGGCTTAAACAAGGACGTAAGGCGAAAATCCATTCACAACAGGTATTGTTAGAGTGTATTCTTATGAGAACAAACATTGAAAATATCAACTTTGACAGAAAGCAAACAGAAGGCACACAGTAAATCAAAAAAAAAGAGCGTAGAGATCAAAAATTATGCATTCCAAATTTAAGTTTACATTTCAGTTTACGTGGTATATGAATTATTCAAGAGTTGGAATGAAAACTCATATTTATTTTATGCTAGAGTTAGTTGTATTTTAAGCAACTTTACACTCACCTCATCAACAACTAAAATACAAGGATAACAACCATTAGCACTAGTAGACACATCATTATCTGCACGAAGAGAAACCATTTTGTAATATATGTATACAATTAAATGACTGTCAATTTAACCTTTAAATTCATGCTGCATTTCATTTAACATTATACACGCCAACTTTCTCTGATCCAGATTATATGTCAGTATAGCGCAAATTGCATCCATTTCCAGAAAAGACAAACCTAACACTTGATCGGCGGCCAGTGATAACAAAACTCTGGCCTGTTTATCCAAACTGTACAAGTCACAGAAATCATCAATTTTATGCCAACGTTTGCGACAAACAGCTGATGATGTTGACGATATTGGTTTGCCAGAGAATAAGAAATTCCAGGGATAGAAATAAGTTTTTAGATCGGCACAACTAGCCTAAAAGTATAAAATCATAAACAATATTTGAGATATAGGAATTTCTTTACATTTTAATTGAAGCGGTAGTTCTTATTGTCAGCTAAAATCCAAAAAGACGTAACAACATTTTCAAAACAGTACAGGGAGGCAAAAAAAATACGAAATTGTGGCTATAAAATTGTAATTTCCGAGTATGTAGTGTAGTCAATTCAAAAAATCACAGCATCTTTCTCTATGAAAATTGTACTTTATATAAAAAATATAATGAGGAGAAAAACGTTGATATATGAAAACATTAATATTTTTAAGTCTCTAGAGTAAAATCGATGGTTTTGAACAGAGAAGTCGAATGGTCGGCTAAGCGAAGAAAAGTCACTTACATTCGTCTCAAATTGGTTTCCTCTAAGGTCGAAATTCTCGTTCGATTATGATGGATCCCGAAATAGAGGAACCAACATTTGTACTGAAAAGTTTTGGAAAATTTTATGTCTTCATTGGACTTGAAATTACAAGATTGTGGAACCCAAATCAACATTCTGTTGACTAGAACACGAACGAAAGCTTTCGTTCGAGATCGAGAAACAGGTTGTACAATTTTGTAAAATCGTGTATTTTAGTCCAACACCAGGAGGAACCAAAATTTGTACTGAAAAGTTTTGAAAAATTGTATGTCTTCATTGGACTTGAAATTACAAGATTGTGGAACCTTAATCAACTTTCTTTCGACTAGAACACGAACGAAAGCTTTCATTCGAGGAACAGGTTGTAAAATTTTGTAAAATGACGTATTTTACTCGAACATATCGTAATAAAAACCCCCAATTTTTGGGAATGTGTTGCTACGCCAGTTTGAATATCCGGTGACGATATACTCCTTACTGCTATGTAATTGTTTAGTTCCCCCATTAACTTCCAGTACAGCTTTTTTGCCTCCGGTGTATTCCAATCCTTTGGATCCACACTAACACATTTTTTAAGACGTTGCACAATACTACCAAATTTCTCGAATAATTCTTTTTGTTCTTCCCCCGCGAATCGTAGGCATATCGGTGTTGGATACTCTTCGCTGCGAGAATGCTTTAGTATAGTTAAATATATGGCAGCATCACTTTCGTGAATTTTGGGAAATATTGAAAATGTAGTTTCTTCTCGTGGTCCCTTGCACAATTGCAATATTGTCCATTCTAATAGAAGAGTAAGATAATTAAAAAATTAAGAATAAACTAAGATTTATGACCTTGTGTCAAATATAACTTACCATTTGGCAGTTGTTTACATATCTCTTCTAATTTTTCTATACCTTGTAGAGGATCAGTTATACCATGGAGGAAATTACATTCAGTATCTGCGGGAGGATTATTGTTGATCTCTTTAGGGTTTTGCTTCAAAGCCTTGCTTACAAACTGGATAAGGCAATTACTAAAATAATAGGTAATTTTTGTTTTATTAATTATTCAAACATTATAGGTTTTGAAATTCATTTTATTGCCTAGATGTGTAAATTTACTTTTTCTAATGAAATGCATAACAAATTAATTTTGTTTTGAATGTGAATAACTTTGTAGACATGCCTCCATATTCATAACGAAACAAAGTTAACGGCTAACTACACCATTACCAATTGAAATTTAAAAAATATCAATTTAATTTTGAACTACATTAATTGAAACTTTTTTTTTCATACTGTGGGTTTTTTATTGAATCTGCTCTTAAAGAGCCTAACAATAAGTATTCGAATCTTATATTCTAATCAGTTTAATTCAATTATTATTAATTAAATTGTTGTTTAAGCGGGCCTAGGAAATAATTTTGGTGTCAGGGATTGGTTGATTTATAAAACTGATGGGAAATCTCTTCTTCGTAGTCGGGATGAAGTTGTTGTTATTGTCAAGTTTCTTGCCAGAGGGTTTGTGTGCTGTTCCAGTTTTCGATTATGACTCTGTTTGATGCGCTGCAGTTCGTCTCTTACAGCAGGTATCTTTAAATCTTTGTGTAGGTTCTCATTTCTAACATACCAAGGGGCACCAGTAATTAACCGTAGTATTTTAGACTGCACTCTTTGTATTACTTCGATGTTACTCGCGCTAGCGTTTCCCCATATCTGGGACCCATATGACCAAATAGGCTTAATCAGTGTTGTAAATCTGGACGTTATATTCTAATCTCAGCCTTGAGTTCGAGTTAAGTGGCCAATGCAGTTGATGCATCTTCAGCTTTATTTGTGTCTTCTTGGCCTCTATATGCCTTTTCCAGGTCAGTCTACGATCTAGATGTATACCCACATAAGTAATATCATCACATAAGGAAATTGGTACACTGTTGAGTTGTATTTGTGGGCAAGTTCTTGCGTTTAATGTGAACGTAATTTGTTTGCTCTTCGTCTCGTTTACTTTTATCCTCCAGTTAGCAATCCAAGATTCGATTGTTTGGAGATGTAAGCTAAGATTTTCGGAGGCTTTACATGGGTTTCTATGAGAGCTCAGTATTGCCGTATCGCCTGCAAAGGTAGACGTAAGCAGATCGCTTCTCGTGGGGAGGTCAGCTGTAAATATAAGAAAAAGAAAAGGACCGAGAACACTTCCCTGCGGGACCCCGGCATATATTTTGTATTTATGCGTAATTATCTCTCCCTGCTAGACTCTAAAATATCTATTTTTCAAGTAACTTTCGAAGAGGGATGGTGTATTAACTGGCAGATATTTTTTAATTTTATGTAATAGACCCTCATGCCAAACCTTGTCAAATGCCTGAGCAACATCTAAGAATACAGCACAACAATATTCTCTTTTTTCATAAGCTTTTCTAATCTCGTTGGTCAAACGATTTACTTGTTGTAGAGTACTATGGCCCTCCCTAAAGCCAAATTGGTGATCAGGGATTATATTATGAAGCGAAGTGAGGCTTTTAAGTTTTGAAAGAAATGCTCTCTCGAAGAGTTTTGATAGGCATGGTAACAATCTTATCGGTCTATATGATGAAGCTAAAGTTTTGTCCTTTCCTGGCTTTAATATCATTTTCACTAGAAGGGAAGTAGCTATATTTTATTATATTATTGAACAAACCCACGAGGAACTCGATAGCTATTAGCGGAAGTTATGATATCATCCTCTGTGTTATTAGATCATAACCAGGAGCTTTTCTAGGATTTGCTGTTTGCTTTATAAAATTGACAAACTCCCCTACCGTTATATGCAGTGGGACTATAGATGTCTCCGTGTTGCACGCTACATTCGATAGACTAAAGCTGTTAGTACATGAATTGGGACGGAAAACTTCACTCAAGTGCTCTGCAAAAAGTTTAGCTTTTCCCCCATCTGTTGTAAATCTCATCTCTTGAAAATTATATTTGATATTTAAAATTTCCATTTGAAAGAATCAATAGAAGTTTTAAAAAATCAATTGAGATTTGAAAGACATCAATTAAAGTGTAAAAGACATCAATTTAAATTTGAAATTCGGCATTTGGAATTAAAACATTTGAAAAAATAAATTTTTACCAAAAAATGGGGTAACAAATCGTTTTTTTAACTAACCCCCCAATGGGTAAATAAACACAACTATGTTTACACGCAGTTTTATAGAGTTAAGAAAGACCTTTGTAATGATACCCATTTCAACCAGATCAGATTATAAATACCTGGGATATGAGCAATTGTATACTAAAGCTTTGACGGCATAATCTCAAGAAGAAGCGAAGAAGCTTTTGTCGGTGGTGAAATTTTGGTGTAGATCAGAGAGTTGGTGCTAAATCAAATTTATGCCGCATATATTTTTTTGGCTTAGACTGCAAACACACCGTAAAACGTATTATTTCTATTCAGCAAACAGTACATTGGTTATACAATCCAATCACACCAAAAGAAACGAAGAAAAAACACATTTTCAATACATTTTCTAGCATCATGAAGCAAAAAAGTTTTGACTGATCCTTAGTCACTCCATAGCTAAAAGTCGACGCGATTCACTCAAACGGATTTCTCTCTCGCGGGATGACTTGATTATTTCAAACTTTTTACGTACTTTATGTGATTTTATTTAAACTTACTTATCCGGTCTCGAACAACCACGGAGGGTCAGGGACCTTACAAAACGAAGATAACATATTTCTCCAACTAGTTCGATCTTTTGCTTCATACCTCCAGTTGGCAATACAAAGTGTACGCAGGGATTCGTCAACTTGAAACCTCCAGCGGAGTCTTGGTCTTCCTTCGAGTTCGGTTTCGAAAACCATTCGTGCAGGTTAGTCTTTATCCATTCTACTGACATTGCCTAGCCAGCGCAATCGCATTATTTTGATCCGCTTAACTATGTCAATGTCAGGATAAAGCTCATACAGCTCATGATTCATGCGTCGCCGATACTCGCCGTTGTGCACTATAGGGCCATACATTTTTTGGAGTATTTTTCTCTCGAAGACTCCTACAGATGTTTCGTCTACTTGCGATAGGACTCAGGATTCTGCGCCATAAACCAAGACGGGTTGTATGAGAGTCTGTTATAGTTGGACTTTTGTTACTCTAGAGAGTGCTTTATCTCTAAAGTGCTTGCTTAGCCCAAAATAACATCTATTCGCAAGCACAATTCTCCGCTTGATCTCAAGACTGACGTTGTTGTTTTTATTTACGGGAGATCCGACGTACATATTGAAATTCGTCCACTACCTCGAAATTATAACGGTTATCAACGTTCACGCTTTCGTGTAATCGCGTGGAGGCCCGACTCGTTGAAACAATTAATTTTGTCTTGTCCTCATTTACTTTCAGAGCCACATTTGCTGACTCCTTCTCAATACTCGAAAACACCGCAGTAGCTTCTCTAATTGTGAGCCCAATGATAATATCTATATCATCAGCATACGCGAGAAGACGTATGAGTTTTGGAGGAATACCAAGCTCAGACATTGCTTCGTAGAGTTTCTGCCGTATCGGGCTATCGAAGGCCGTCTTATAGTCGACAAATAGTTAATAGGTGTCGATTTGTTTTTGGTGGGTCTTCTCCAGGATTTGGCGTAGCGTGTAAATCTGGTCGGTTGTCGATTTTCCAGGCCTAAAGTCACACTTGCCGTCGGTGGTGCAATGGGTAGTGTGCGCGCCTCTTGTACTTGAGATCCTGGGTTCGATCCCTACTCTAACCACCTTAAAAAAATTTCTTTCGACGGCGGTCACCTCGCATAGTGACGGCGACACTAACACTGTCGAGTATTTAGCCATGAAAATGCTTCTCAAAAATACCGTCCGGAACTGGTGTAAAACTGTAGGTTCCAATCAGTGAGTATAAAACTAGAAAGCGCGCAGCTCACTGTTTGTGAGAAGCTCTCCCCGATTCCTTCATGGGATGTAATGGGAAACCATTTGTTTTTTTTTAAGTCACACTGGCTGGTATGATCCAATCAGTTCAGCACATTATACTTGATAGAACCTTATATGCTGTGGATAAAAGGCTTATTCCACGGTAGTTAGCACAGAGACTCCGGTCACCTTTTTTAAATATGGGACATAGTACACTAATTTTGCTAACGGCGTATAGAAACCCAAAAAAAGAAAATCCAGGTTCGATATATTGCATCCTGGCCAGCGTCTTATCCATAATGGGCGACTGCAATCAAATATCCTGGCAGTAGGTAAAATGCAAAAATCCGGTGGACTGGGTTTGCCCCCCGCCACCGTTCATAATGGCAGTGAATATAAACAGCCGCTATTTGTTGACGACCCCCGCAAACGTTATAAGAATCACGATTTACGTATATTTTATTTAAACATGGTTGGAATTTCGATAGTAAGATACTATAATAACATCTAAAAACTGCACGTGTATTTAAATATTCAACGAAGAGAACAGAGAAACGAGGCGCTTCACTCGTTTTCTTTGTTGGCAATCCACTCCGTGAGTAAATTCTCTTCCCTGCCTTTCTTCATCCTCTTTGCCATAATTGTTGGTGATAAAGCACCGTGTTTAGTTTTTGCAAAAATTTCCGTAAACCCTGGTATTCAGTTTTTATGAAATATTCGTTGCCATAAGAACGTGTATAAAAAATAACGAAAATTTCATGAACGAAAATTTCGTTCACTTTTCATATGCCTAGTACTCGGCTCTTTACGAAAATTTCGTAAACAAAAACAATTACAGGGTTGTTACGCCAATGTTATTTCGTACGAAAACAATTGTTTGATAATTGTGAACGGAATTGTGGCATTTCGATTATTTTAACAAACAAAAGTAAGACGACGTGAGTTAAAAATAAAATGGAGTCCGAAAAGGAATTATTAATGACAAATTTGCAAGGTAAATCAAAGTTAGGTAAGTTAGGTGGTAACTTAATTTAAAAAAAAATCCAGAGTAATCAACTGTTTTTTGATTTATGATTCATCAGATTTGTTACTCTAATAATTTGGGGACAAAAAACATGTACTCATACTTATATACTATTTGCGAGTCCTACTCCGTATTGTCCAAGCTAAGAAGCCTGCTTCGATTGCCTGAACGAATTGAATGTATTACCGGAGTTAGATGGACATTTGTTAAATAAACGTAAGATTAACCAGCAAATTATGCAGCAATTGACATAACTGCATCTAAATGTAAATACAAAAGCACCTAGCAGAGTAATCCTCGGACTAGTATAACTATTTAAATGTGATGAGTTCTTCTATACACTTTTCCAATAAAGATGAAGTTGCAGGTGGCACTTGGTTCGACTTCTATCATTTATCAGCTTTTCTTACTTGTCAAATTCTTTGGCTTCCTCTGCATTCATTCCAGCTATTAAATCATCAACACTCGGGCACATTCTCTCTGATTGGGATTGATAATAGCGTTCCTGGGAACTTTGATACAATGAGACCACTTGATAGTATATCGAACGCGTCGTGTTACCATTGCAATATTCATGTTCAGCTTGGTGTAGGAGAACCTCTAGAAATCCCCAAAAACAAATTAACATTTCGTTATTCCATCGCTATATTTTATAATTTCTACTATTTTTACCTTTGGCATTTGGACCGATATTTGTGGATACATTGTCCTGTGTTACAAATTGCAGTAATTCATCATCCATTTTCTATAAATTTGTTTTAATTCTCTAAATTATTTCTGATTACCAAAAAAATGTTCAAATGACGCGGTTGCAGTGTAAATTGAAGTAAACAAAATCAGCTGTTGCCAATATGTAGAGCTGCCAAATATTCTACTTCAAGAAAAAGTGCTAAGTGCAGAAATAGTACTGTCGCATTTACACCGCTGTTTATCGCGGCCAAATTAGCGATAACCAAAACGATGTACAAGTAAGTAGACTAAAAATTTCTCTTCACTCGAATGCCCTCATACAAAACGAGTGAAACCTTAACTATTCTATGCTCTCTCTTACTTTATTCATTGAATATTGCAATACACGAGCAGCTTTTTGAAAGTGTTATTAGACCTGTTTTTTATTCCCTGCTAAGCCAATTTTTCGACCACTTTCTATCACTTACAAAGACGTCGAAAAATTAGTTTAGCGGGGAATAATTAAACACGCTTATTGTATATAACTATACAAAATCTAACCATGTTGAAGTAAATATAACTAACTAATATAACTTTTTGCGCATTATTTTATTGAATAATCTTAGAACGTTTTTGCGAACAAGGACCTAAACTACTTTTGAAGTTTATTATTTTTGTTCTTAAACCTTTGGCTGGGGGGCCATTCCATTCCACTACATTATAATTTTTTTATTAAGTAAATTTTTAACATACTATTGCCTTTTAATTTGATATGTAACGAATAAACTATGTAATATTTTAATTTGGCCAAATTTGGCTTTTATATTACGGTAAATAAAATGAAATGAAAAATAATCAAGATATGACGCGAGAGAGAAATGTGTTTGAGTTAATTGTTACCACTTTTTGGTTCTCTTTTACGAGGGTTGCCAGATTGCGCACATCTTCCGGTCGTCTAATTCTTGATCATCTTTGCGATAAACTTGTTCTTTAATCTTTGCCGTTTATACCATCCCATTTGAGATAAAATTAAATTAAACAAAATTAAAGAAAAATTAACTTTTTGGCTATTGGTTTTGCCAATTTTATACAAATTTGGAATGGTTTTAAAATAACTGAACCTTTAAAAGTATATCAGTGGGTTAAATAGGGCCAGTCGATAAAATCGGGTTAAATTTTAAACCAATCACAGCCAATTACATCGGAGGTGGCGGCGACGCGTCGAAAAATTTTCAATCAGCTTCCGTCTCAAAAACGATGTACAGTGACTCAAAATTTCTCTCGGGTGGGATGGCAACAGAGCAAACGAGTGAAGCGTTATGTTTCTCTGCTGTCTCTCTCTTACTCACTTCATTGAATATTTCAATATATGAGCAGCTTTTTGATAGTGTTATAGTATATAATTATACAAATTCCAATCTTGTTTACTAATATTACATAAAGTATGTACAAAGTATGAAATAATCAAGAAGTGACGCGACAGAGAAATAAGTTTGAGTGAATTGTGTCGTATTTTTAGCCTTTTACGAGGGTTGCCAAATAGCGCACTACTTCTTGATAGTCTTTGTAGCGTGTTCGGTTCTGTTTGAACTCAGAGGTTGACGGGAAAAATTAGTCGATACGGTTCAATAAAACTCATTTCACTCTAGCGTAATAATTTCATATTTTATATATTTTTCTTTTAATTTGATTGGAATTTGTATTGTTATAAACAATAACATTATGAAAGAACTGGTATATTATTGAAACATTCAAAGTGTGAGTAAGAGAGACGATAGAGAAAGTTGACTACAATGATGTGCGGTTCCGCGTAGTTTAAGAACCGGTTCTGCCAAGTCCGGTTCCGAGAAGAACCGGGTATTTGGACCTGTTCTCAACAAATTACTGCTCTAACGAGGCGTAAATGAAACATCTTACTATAAGAATATAATATTTGATAAAAATACACATTTTCTGTCGAGTCCGGTTCCGTGAAAACCGGGTAATTGGGCCGGTTCCGGTTCTCTGCATATTGCTGTTCCACACAGACTTAAGTGAAATATCTTATTAAAAGAATATAAAATTTGATAAAAAATACTCATTTTCTTTCGAGTCCGGTTCAGAGAAGAACCGGGTATTTTGACCGGTTCCCGTTCTCAGCAAGTTTTTGTTAAGTGAAAAATCTTGTTATGAACATATATATAATTTTATACAAATACACATTTTGGTTCCTTTGGAAATGAGTCCTCTTATTCAGGGACCGGTTTACTGTTCTTTTCATCTTGTTTTCAGTTCCTGTAGAATCGTTTTTGGGTCTTTCTGGAACCATTTTCGGTTTTTTTGAACCTTTTTCGGTCCCCAAAGAACAGTTTTCGGTTCATTTGGACAAGCCTTTCGGTTCTTGTAAGCCCCTGTCCGGTCGGTTCTTCTAAAGAACCGATACGATTCTGTGCAAAACTATGTAGTTCACTACAACTAGAGTGTTCAAAAAAACCGACATTTCGGGTTTTTATTTCGTATGGAAAACAATATGTTAAAATTTTTGTAAAAAAAATTAATACGAAATCAACACAAAATAAAATTTTCTTATCTTGTTTTGATTGCCCGTAAAAAGTATTTTTATTATTCTTAAAATATAGCAGCATTTCTCAGATTTTAATATTTTTAAATTTTACATCAGTACATTCAATTCAATACATTTCAATTCAACTCAATTCAGTTCAATTCAATTCAACTCAACTGAATTCAATTCAACTCCATTGAATTCAGTTAGATTTCATTCAATTCAATTTCTAAGTCTAATCTAGTCTAATTCAGTTCAATTAGTTGTATATTCATAATTGAATCGAACTGAATTGAATTGGTTTTTATTGAAATGAATTGAATAGTTTTATTGGTGTTTCAATCTGAAAATTTCACAGCTGTATTTAAATTTAACAATAACGTTTTATTTTTAAATTAAAATGTAAATCGTATTCCAATTTGCAATGTCTGTTTAATGTAAAATTGACAAGTTTAATTCATATTTACATTAAATTTATTTAAATTCGAAAATCATGTTCGAATTTGAATTTTCATGAATGAGTGTAAACAATTAATTGATATACTAATTTAAATTATTCAATTGTTATTCGAATGATGAAATCATTGCGAAATTAAAAACTGTTTAAAATCTTATTATTTTTATATTTCAAAATAGATGTGTTACTTAATTCAAACAAATAATTAATATTGTTATTTCCAGTTTTTCCTGTAACTACAATACAAGAGAATTTTTTCCCATCTATGTACAAAATGGTGTGTGTCAAATCAAACAGGATGTACAAGTAGAGAAGAAAAAACCGGCACAATTTGGCAAACCTGGTAGAAGAGAACCAAAAAAGTCGACGCGATTCACTCAAACACATTTCTTTCCCGCATTATAACTTGATTATTTCATAATTTGTACATACTTTATGTAATTTTATTTATATATGGTTGGAATTTCTATAGTTAGATAGAATAACATTTTCAGGAAACTGCTCGTGTATTGAAATATTCAACCAAGAGAGTAAGAGACCGAGCAGAGAAACGACACGCTTCACTCGTTTTCTTTGTTGGCATTCATTTCCATGCGTAAATTTTCTTATCTATACAATAGTTGCTTTATGGTCAAATATACAAAACTGTAAGTCTGGCAACCCTGCGTGATACATAGCCGAAATGTTTTAGCATATCTGTACAGCAGGGTGCTTGACATGAAAATAAAGGTTGGTGTCTTGAATAGAAAGCAGGAAGCGACAAGCTCTCAATCCATTAGTTTGAAAGCTTCGAACGAAACTTTTCATTCATAATTTCAATTGGGATAGATATAAAAGAATTTACGCACACACACATTAACTTGCAACAAAGCAACTTCGTTGTGATTATTTTGAGATTTATTGTAACACGTAATTTGTACGAGAGTGTTGAGTAAAGGTGTGTTTGTGCATATCCTTTTAGAAAAAAAAACATGCAGAAGTTGAACTTAAGCTCTTTGCTGTTTTGGCTCTCTCCATCTCTCTGTTTTTTGTATGCAAATGCGTTTTGTGGATGCTGTGACTTTAACTGCTGCTATCGACTGCCGGCTGTAGCTTTTTCGTGTCTCGAAATCTGTGTCAAACTATCAAATATTCTGGCGATAGGGAACCACACCCTCTAGGTGGCCTAAAAACAAAACTCTGCACGAGATGTGTTGATAGTTTTCGATAATCGTAGTGTCACTTGTTGTTGCTTTTGTTGTTGTCCCTCACCCGAAGCTCAGAAAGTGAGAGCTTTCTATCTGAAGGGGGGATTTTTGTGGGTTGTTTGGATGGTTGTTCACTCGGTCGTCAATGATGATGATGATGATTACGTTGTTGCCTTTTCATTTCGTTTAATACGCATCTTCGCCTTTGTGTTTTCGTGTTTTATATTTTGTTGCTGTTGGTCATCAGTGCAAGCTTAATCCGGTGGCAGTAAACCAGTCAGTGAGTGACTGAGTGCATCACACTTCCTTGCACACTCGTACAAAGTCAAACGCCTACTCGTGTCTAGGGAACAATGACGTATGAACAAAACGAACATTTGTTGTGCGTTAAGCGTAAATGCGTTTGTTACTTTTGACATCCACGTAGCAGGTGTGGCTGCAACGGCCTTTTCTTATTATTGTTGTTGGCATCCTAACCGGGATAGAAATGTCCTTGCAAGTAGAAAAGGATAATCGCAGCATCCCAACCACCTCATGAATATACAAAATGTTTGAACGTGACAATGCTGTTGTTCCAATTCTTTGGTTTGTCCTGGATTAATTTGAATTTCTTTGAGAGTTCGTTCTCACAAGGCTTCAGTAGTTCCGGTCAAATTTTTGGTACCCTACTGCATACATATGTATTAGGGTGGACCTTGTGTCGATATTTTGGTAGATGAGGGCTCTATTCCGTGCCTTTTTGAAAAAAATGACAATGCCGAAAAAAAAAATTTAAAAAAAAAAACATTAGGGGTTGCGCACGAGCCGAGAAAAAGGTCCACTTTGCCAAAATTAGGGGGGAAATTGCCATAGGTCATCAGGGGTCACCCGTAGGGGGGAAGAATGTATGGCCGACCCCCATTAACTTTTTACCGCCAACATTTTCCCCCAAGACACCCACCCCCTATCTCCTCCCCTTAGGGGGGTCACCATACAAAAATGGAGGTTGCTCAGTATTTTCGAAAAACACCATAGGTCATCAGGGGTCACCCCTAGGGGGGCAAAATATATGACCGACCCCCATTAACTTTTCATCCCCAACATCTTTTCCGAACAAACTTACCCTCTATCTCCACTCCTTGAGGGACTCCCCATACAAAAATAAAAGAAGCTGTAATTGAGTAGTACTACTAAGCACTCTTAATATAATATAGTCAAATTAACATATTTTTGTTCGCTGATGGGTATTTCTTGCGGTAAGAATCGATAACATGTAGTAAATACTGTTTCTCTTCTTCGCCTTGACACAGTATTCTATTATAATCTTGTATCATTTTTACTCCTCTTTCGGCAGTGTCGTTCACAACGCGCAAGTTATTTACAATTCTACGACCTTCTTGAAAGTCTGCGCGAGATTTCCAGGTTGCTGGATTTGCAAGAATGAAATCTTGCGATATTCCAAATCGTACAAATAAATTTTTGGTATTATGAGAGACGAAGTTGCTCAAGTCTTTAGCCAATAATTCCTCATTCACATCTTTGAATTTCACCTCGATTTTTTTAACGCTGGTGCTTTTGATTACGACGCGAGGAGCTGGGAGAACCGGGTCGTCTTCTTCATCTTCTTCACCTTCTTCGTCTTCTTCATCTTCTTCACCTTCTTCGTCTTCTTCATCTTCTTCACCTTTTTCGTCTTCTTCATCTTCTTCACCTTCGTCATTCTCATTTTCTAGCAATGCTTGGGCCATTTTGGCCTTCAACTCATTTGAAACCTTGTCATCGAAAAAGGCAAGGGCTATGTGCTCATCGGCGAGATACCATAGGTGACCGATAAATTTCTTTATCATTACCCGAGATAAATCCTGGTCAACGGACTTGTACTCGACGATGTCCTTCAAAAACTTCCAATCTTGATTCGGCGCCTCAGCTGCTCGAGAAGAACCAAACCATGCCTTGACGTAAAGTCGCACCACATAAATACAAACGTGTCGAATACCATTCAATTCACATACAGATAAGTGAAAAGTTCTCCGAAACAAAAACATCTTGAGGCTGTAAATGGCTTTTGCCATCCATCGAGCATGGGAAACGGGTCCTGGAGGTCGGAAATGGTAATTCTCAAGTTTTTCACCCAGAAACAAAAGAATTAATTGTAGCATTTCTTTGTAGTCATCGCGAGGGTGTTTCTCCTTCAATTGATCTAAGCAAAACTTCTTTATGCCGACTTGCATTGCCACAGGAATTTTTCCGACGACTTGATCGTCTATCAAGCCAGAATGGAATGGTTTAACCTTTACAGCGTCCCATTCCTGTTTGAAACGGTCAAAGCAAGGAACGCCTGGTGCACTGGTCTTTACCATTTTTGTCTCAAAAACTTCCCTTAGCACCAGTTCGTATACGTGGTGTCTGCAAGGTAAATATAAGATTTCTCTCTCCAACAGCCGCTCAAGAGCAACTGCGGCTCCGGAGAATGGGCCACTGTTCGTTGATGTCGTGTCGAAAGAAAGTCCTTGTATTCGATGTGTCATATGCCAAGATGCCAACAGTTGATAAACGGCATGTGCTATTCTCCGGCCTTTTCCTTTCCCATCTTCTACTTTGGGAACTCCAAGAAGTTGTTCTTTTTCTCCGTACGAGACAATTACCGGTAGACGGTCCACCTTCTTTGTACCCACAAAATCCAAAAGCATTTTGCCATCCCAATGGACTACGAAGGATTTAGCTGCGACAAGCTGGAGATGAATGAAACGCGTTGAAGAATAAGAATTCTGAATGAGAGCAAATAAATCTATGCGATCTTACTTCTGGATTGTCTTTCACATAACTCAGCATGTTCTCTCGATTTGAACGCCGACATCTCCGAAGCGACGTACGGTTTATTGTGTATTGTTGAGGATCGCGTCCAAATGATTCTGCCGCCGCTATCATAATGCCGACCGCGTCTCGGTCAGTCACTTTGCACTTGTCCAAAGCTGATAGGACTCGTTCAGTAAAACATTGTTTGTAACCTCTTCTGTCACCAACATTTGACGGGCCAGCTTCTGCCGGGAAGTTTTCGTCCTGTCTCCCATTATCATCGCTTGAATCACTGCTTGAAAATTTAACCACTGCAATTGAACGAATTTCATTTGAATATAAACATTGGACGGACACACAAAAGCGCGAAATAGCTTACCGCCTTTAGCGAACCGATCTCTACTAGATTCCGTTGCACGTTTGCGTCGCAACTCTTCTTGTTCTTCGCGCTCAGCTTTTCTTTTCCTCGTTCGAGTATCAGTAGCGTCCACACCTCCCATAGTTCCTGGCCGGCCATCTTCTCTTTGCTTTAGCAGAAACTCAATGTCTTCGGTATTTGTCATTTTCTCAAGGGCGTTGGCGTGTGCGATGTCGAAAAGATTATCCAAGCTATCAGAAAACGTATTCTCTTTTTCTCTAGTGGACTCAGTCTTTCTGTGAGATGACTTTCTTAAAGCATCCCACTCATCGTGCAGCGCAGCTATTTTTCTTGTAACATCTCCTCTGGCTTTCGTCGGAATAGCTGCTTGGCGCCAAAAAATCATCACTGCGTCCGCGACTATAACCGCACTATTTTTCTTCGACATGTTTCGTTTGCGAATGTTGAAGAAATGCATTCTTAGCACTTGCTTCTTCGACGGTAATTTGTTCCCCGTAATATTCATGCTTGGATAACCAATCAAAAAAGTATCGTCGCGCGATCTAAGTCGTGTTGTCATCTTAACTTTTAAAAAACGGGAGAAAAATCAATTTACTTTTCGCGGTCGTCGGCACTTGTTGAATGACAACAATCGATGAATGAACTGCTATTTATAACTACTACGTATTTTGCAATATTTTACTGCCAGGTACTGATGAATGGGGGCATCTGCTAAGGGTGCCTATGTACCTGATTCAGCACGTGTGCGTTTCAAATTTTTCAAGACTTTCCAAACAATGACCACTCTTGAATATTGGTGGAATTTCTGTAAAAAAATCAAAAAAAATCAAAAAAATCTCGATATTGTGCAACTGTAAATACATAGATTTTCAGTATTTTTGTATGGGGAGTCCCTCAAGGAGTGGAGATAGAGGGTAAGTTTGTTCGGAAAAGATGTTGGGGATGAAAAGTTAATGGGGGTCGGTCATATATTTTGCCCCCCTAGGGGTGACCCTTGATGACCTATGGTGTTTTTCGAAAATACTGAGCAACCTCCATTTTGTATGGTGACCCCCCTAAGGGGAGGAGATAGGGGGTGGGTGTCTTGGGGGAAAATGTTGGCGGTAAAAAGTTAATGGGGGTCGGCCATACATTCTTCCCCCCTACGGGTGACCCCTGATGACCTATGGCAATTTCCCCCCTAATTTTGGCAAAGTGGACCTTTTTCTCGGCTCGTGCGCAACCCCTAATGTTTTTTTTTTTTAATTTTTTTTTTCGGCATTGTCATTTTTTTTCAAAAAGGCACGGAATAGAGCCCTCATCTACCAAAATATCGCAAAAATGTCATTTCAAGGTCCACCTTAATATGTATGTATGTATGTATATTGTCCGTAGTATAAGACTTAAGCTCAGTTCTTATAAAAATTGCATTCCCTTAAGCCCGGCATTCAGTTTTTATGAAATTTTCGGTGTCATAAGAAGTATGTGGATAAAAAATAACGAAAATTTCATGAACCGAAAATTACGCTCACTTTTCATTTGCTTGGTACTCAGCTTTTTGCGACAATTTCGTAGGAAATATCAAGTACAGGGTTGTTACGCTCAACATTTTTCGTACGAAGACAATTGTTTGATAATTGTTTGGGGCTGGAATTTTGACATTTCGATTAGGTATTCATGAAAAAATCCACATGTACTAAGTAGCGACAAAGAGTTACACGGATAAAAGTTGCTCCAGAAACATATTGCAGGAACCATATATATGTTTGCGAGCAATCATATATATAGTTCCTTGCAATATGTTGCCGGGGCCGTTTTTTGCTGCATGCAAATCTTTGCCGTTACTTAGCGCATGTAGATTTTTTCAATAATACAATGTTTAAATCTGATGAAAAATGGCAAACAGCTTATAATATTATTAGGTTCAGACAATGGGTAAAGAGATTTAATGTGGCATAACTCTGGAACAGTAACTGCAAATTCAAAATTTTTTTTACAAAAATTGCTTGAAATTTATCCGTCTTTTAAAGTGCATTTTAAATTTTCATGGAAATTTAAAGCAAATCCGACTCAAAAATGGCAAACAATTTAAATATTATTAGTTTGGGAAAAAGGCTTTAAAATGGTATAACTCTGCAATAGTAACAGCAAATTTTTTCACAAGTTGCTTGGAATTTATAAGTCTTTTAAAGTGCATCACTAGTTTTTTAAATTTTCATAGGAATTTTATAAGATATAAAGCGTTATTTACATAATTTATCCAAAATTTACGAAAAAATGTAATACATGGTACCTTATTGAGCAAAATCATTGCCAAAACTGGTGGTTTATGCATATACAACAAAAGTTTTGACGTTTTGCTTTAAAAGTGAAATAAGGAAAATCCTGTTCATTGACCGAGTTTTAAGTAAAATTCAAAAAACGTTCGGAATACCCGATTTTTGGGGGAAATTCGACTTGCGCGACTTCTGAAGCTCTTCCAAAATTTCTGAAAAAACTCTCAAAAATACTTTATCCTATAAGCTTTCAAATAAAGCATGAGCAAAACATGATTATTCATGGGACACCCTATTGTTGCAATCACCTTATTGGTCAACAAACTTACCTCGGCCTTCTTCGGAGCCGGCTCACCCGAAGAAACCAATTGCTTAGACAGCTGCTTGGTCTCGGGAGTGTTGTAATGCATCCATGTTTCATCCACAGTCACAAAACGCCGCAAAAACTCCTTCGAATTGCGGTTAAACAACTCCAAACAATCTTTTGAAGTTGTTACACGATTACGTTTATGGTCACTTGAGAGCGAACGCGGCACCCATCTTGTAGACAGCTTTCTTAAACCCAACTGAACATTTAAAATCGAAACCACACTGCCATATGAAATGCCTATGGTATCAAGAATCTCACTCACGTTTAATCTTCGATCGGCCAACACCATATCGTGGATTTTTTCAACACTTTCCGGTGTATTGATCTCAATTGGCTGTCCAGAAAGTTCAGCGTCATTTGTACTTGTGCGACTACAACGAAAGTCAGTAAACCACTTTTTTACCATTGAAATCGATGGTGCAGAGTCCCCATAGTATTTATCAAGCTTTTCCTTGGTTTGATTGATAATTTTTTTTCCAAAAAAAATAATGTTTAAAGACTTTTCACTTTTTTCCGTTATTAAAAAAATTAACTTTTTTCCATTTTTAAAAAAATGCACGAGGTTGTAAGTTTTGAACAGCTGTTAATCGCAAAGTAAATGACGGAACTTGCTCAAAATTTGACAGTAATCTATTAACAGGTGGTGCTTGATGAGAGCAGTGTTGTATTTCATATAACTACGAGGGAAGTTCGAAAAGTCACGGACTTATTGATCCGCCCTCTATAAGTAGATAGCATTGCGCAAACACATCGAGAAAATAGTGTGATATTTTCGAGAAGGCGTCGACCAAAGTGATTTTGGCCCCGTATTCAGTTCTTACGAAATTGTCGTTGCCTTAAGAAATAAATACGTGTATAAAAAATAACGAAAATTCCGTGAACAGAAAATGTCGCCCAATTTTCATTTGCTCAGTTCTTTGCGAAAACTTCGTAAGCAAAATCAATTACAGGGTTGTTACGCCAAAGTTATTTCGTACTAAAACAATTGTTTGGATCAGAATTTTGACATTGCGATAATTTTAAGAAACTAAAGTAATACAACATGAGATAAAAATAAAATGCAGTCCAAAGAGGAATTCTTAATGTAATATTTGCACGGCAAATCCGCGACAAAATTTTCCGTTTAGAGATAAACGACAAAAATTTCTAACGAACATTTGGCAGGAACTAAAATTGAAAAACCGCTTCGCAACAAACCATGGTACGATGAAGAGTGTCGAATAGCAAACGACGAAACGAACGCTGCATGTATGGCAATGTTTCAGCCAATTATAACGCGAGCTGCAGCTGAGCTGTGTAGGGACAAAAGAAAGGAGGTAAACCGGCTCTTTAGGTGTAAGAAACGGCAGTGGAGAAAGTGCGAGAGTGAGTAAATTGAGACATACAGAAGGAAGGACGAAATTCGAAAATTCTACCAAAAAGTCATAAACAGAACTAATGGACATGGTTCAGGGCCCCCCTTCTGTAAAGACAAGGATGGAAATCTCATCGCAGATTTGCAGAGCATGTTTTGAATATGCAGCGATCATTTCTGCGCGCTGCTGGTGCCTGAGATATCCAATGACGATGCGACAATCGATCACAATTTGTACTACTACGTCGATCCCCCCTCCTAACCAAGACGAGGTCAGAAGAGCTGTTGCCCGGCTTAAGAATAACAAAGCCGCAGGTGCAGATGAATTACCGGCGGAGCTGTTTAAGACTGGCGGCGATGAGCTGATAAGGTGCATGCATCAGAACATTAGCAAAATTTTATTAGATGAATGTATGCCCGGCGATTGGAGTCTCTAGGATGTCCCATATTTAAAAAAGGTGACCCGGGTCTCTGTACCAACTATCGTGGAATGAGACTTTTATCCAGAGCATATAAGGTTCTATCAAGCATAACGTGCGAAATTCTAAAAACAATTTTCGCTGACCTGATTGGAGCACACCAGTATGGCTTTAATCCTGGAAAATCGACAACTGTCCAGATTTCACGCTACGTCAAATTCTGGAGTAGACCCAAGAAAAACAAGTAGACACCTATCATCTATTTGTCGATTATAAGGCCCGATAACCCGATACGGAAGGAACTCTACGAATCAATGTCTTAGCTTGGTATTCCTGCAAATCGCATACGCCTTTTCAGGGTGACCTCGACGAACACCAAATCTGCAGTGAAAGTTGGTAAGGATCTGAACCTTTTGAAACTAAGCGAGGCCTCAGGCAAGGCAACACACCATAATGCGACCTCTTTAAATCTTAATGTCTCACCATCAAGCCTAGGGTTTCCATATTCAAATGGCCTTTTGTCTGGAATTTTGAATAAGTTAGCTGGATTTTAAAAGAAAAAATCTGGATTTCGTAAATCCCCAAATATGAGGAATAAATTCTGTTAAATTCATTCATTAAAATTATTTAATTAAATTATAAAAACAAAACAAAACATTTATAATTCAGTCTTTTCCATTTATCGGAAAAGCTTGTAAAATTTGTTTTTCTAGACGGTCCAGCTTCCTCATGGCTCTCCATGCTTATTGAACGAATGTTTTGCTTGCAATGTGAAACTTTGTATTTACATTTGCTGTCGATCAGCTGTTAACAATTGTCAAATTATCAGTATTGGTTTCTCTTTGGGTGTATTTGAGTGCTGGCTAAAAGTAATTAGCACTCAAAAATCACCTTATTGAGAATGAAATAGATAAATAACTAAACGTATAGTCTTTCCTATCGAAATATTATTACAAAATGTATATTTAGCTGGAAAAATTATTGAATAGCTTGTAACTGGACTTGACATAGAAAAACCGGAAATTCCAGCCCATTCCAGCTCATCTGGCAACCCTAATCAAGCCCCGTATTCAGTTCTTGCGAAATTTTCGTAAGGAATTTTGGCAACGGAAAATTTTGTTACAGAGAGTTACCACATATCTCTGATTTACCTTGCAAATATTTCATTAATAATACATCTTCGCACTCCTTTATAAAATAATCGAAATGTCAAAATTACTTACTTACTTACTTATCCGGTCTCGGGCAACCCCGGGGGGTCAGGGACCTTACAAAACGAAGATAACATATTTCGCCAACCAGTTCGATCTTTTGCTTTATTTCTCCAGTTGGCAATACCAAGTGTACGCAGGGATTCGTCAACCTGATCCCTCCAGCGGAGTCTTGGTCTTCCTATTTTTAGTCTTCCTTCGAGTTCGGTTTCGAAAACCCTTCGCGCTGGTTCATCTTCATCCATTCTAGCCAGCGCAATCGCGTTATTTTTATCCGCTTAACTATGTCAATGTCAGGATAAAGCTCATACAGCTCATGGTTCATGCGTCGCCGATACTCGCCGTTGTGCACTGTAGGGCCATAAATTTTTCGGAGTATTTTTCTCTCGAAGACTCCTACAGATGTTTCGTCTGCTTGCGATAGGACCCAGGATTCTGCGCCATAAAGCAAAACAGGTTGAATGAGAGTCTGGTACAGCTGGACTTTTGTTACTCGAGAGAGGGCTTTATCTCTAAAGTGCTTGCTTAGCCCATGTCAAAATTCCGATCGCAAACAATTATGAAACAATTGTTTTCGTACGAAATAACTTGGCGTAACAACCCTGTACTTGATTTTGCCTACGAAATTTTCGCAAAGAGCTGAGTACCAAGCAAATGAAAAGTGAACAAAATTTTCGGTTCATTTTCCCATTTTGTCACATGCTGCTCGCGTATGCTGATGATATCGATATCATTGGGTGCACAATGAGAGAAGTTACTGCGGTGTTTTCGAGAATAGAGGAGTCGGCAAAAGTGGGTCTGAAAGTAAATGAGGACAAGACAAAAGTAATGGTTTCAACGAGTTGGGCCTCCACGCGATTACACCAAAGCGTGAACGTTGATAACCGTTATAATTTCGAGATGGTGGACGAATTTATATATGTACCTCGGATGTGCCGTAATCAAATCAACAACGTCACCCTTGTGATCAGGCGAAGAATTGTCCCAGCGAATAGGTGTTATTTTGGGCTAAGCAAGCACTTTAAAGATAAAGCCCTCTCTTTCGGTAACAAAAGCCCAGCAATACCGGAATGTCATACAACCTGTCATGTTTTATAGACACATCTCTAAGAGTCTTCTAGAGAAAAATACTACGAAAAATGTGTGGCCCCATAGTGCACAACGGCGAGCATACCCCGAAATTGACATGTTAAGCGGATCAAAATAACGCAATTGCGCTGGTAGGCCATGTCAGTAGAATGGATGAAGACGAACCAGTCCGAAGGAGTTTCGGAACCGAACTCGAAGGAAGACGAAAAATATTAAGACCAACACTCCGCTGGAGGAATCAGGTTGTCGAAACCCTACGTACACTTGGCGAAATATATTATCTTCGTTTTGACCCCCCGTACTTGTTCGAGACCGGATAAGTAAGTAGGAAAGTTTTATGATTTTAATGTAGATTAATTAAAGAACAGGGTGCCGATCAACTTGCTTCGACTTCCAGCGCCATCGTGTTTTTACGATTTTCCGAATTCAATCGTGATATTTGTTCGGTCTAGTAAGAATTTCGTGAAGATCGATTTTGAGGTTGTTGCAATATCGTCATACGTCTTATCGTGAAATGGAGACATGCTTGGGCATTAGTTCCCCTCGCATATAATTAATATTGCATTGATATTTGGATTCCTTCACGTTGTATGCCGCATAATTTGACAATCGCTCTAAAAATGTTCGTGTCGGGACTCCGTAAAGTCGATGTTTCCAAGGGTTTACCCAAGGTTTTCTCTTTCATTCCGTAAAGAATACAGTTATAGCTACATATTTCGATGTCCACCAGCTCGATTTTACCACTAACCATAGAATATATAGATGTTCCATTTCATACAACGTTTTGTCGCCCATCAAACGAGGTCTAATGCGTCCCATGTTCTCAATTTGTAATGAGTCCCATGCTCACAGTTAGCTACGCTCTTTTATTCTTCTCTCTACGCCATATGGTTGCTTGTGCGCTCTGCTACTGTTCTACACATCGGCAGTCACAGTTGAGCTTCTGTGTGAGGATGACAATGATATGAGTCTGCGGGTGTTATTGTTGTTTCGTGTGTGTTCATGTTTTAATGATAGGCGACAACGTTGCAGTTTATGTTCAATTTGAATCCAGATTTCAACTGATTAACATAAAAAGAGCATTGATTTAAAAATAATAATTAGTAATTAGATTAGTGTTTTCATATCCTGTCTCATATTTATTTGTTGAGTTTTGTTGTAATTTATAATGGAAAACAATAAGAAATTAATTGATAATAGGAAAAATAGCCGTGTATGTGTTGTTGAAACATGTTTGAGAAGCAATAGAAATAGATCCGACGATTGTCCCGTTCGACTTTTTAAATTTCCTAAAGATGCATTTTCTAGAAGTAAATGGATACATAAATTGAATTTAGGCGCAGACGTTGAACGTAAATTTGTTTGCGATCGACATTTTGAAAGAAAGTGGTTTGGGAAGAAGTTTTTACTGTCAGGTGCATTACCCACTTTGAACTTGACAAAAAATTCCTTATTAGAAACTTTCGATTGTTTGCTGCCTCAAGACAGCTACGAATTTGCTGAAAACCTAGAGGCCGTGGTTCCATATAAATCTAACGCAGAACCAAGACCCAAATTTCCTAAAATATCGGATGAACTCCCCAACGATTGGCAAGTATTTCACATTTCTATCGAAGACAGTGATGTGGAAGATGTTGGAGATCTTTTGGTTTTCAAAGAACATCAAAAAAACGAAACGTGGAAAAATTTAAATTACATTCGAGAAGTTAAAATTCCCTCTCATAACGAGTCCCCATTTTGTTCTTATTGCCTTAACCGAGAAAAAAATGAGGCTTTTTATCGCAGAAAATATTATGAAATGCTAAAAAAACTAAAAAATCAAGAAACTGCTAACATTTTTCTAAAGAAGGAAATGAAATCATTAAAATCAGATAAGAAATTACAAAGGCGTAAATTTCAACTAAGAAACAAACGATCAAAGAAACCATTTGATATATTTTCGACTATTGATGGCATGTCTCATATCTCCCGCGAATCAAAAAGCTTTTGTAAAATGCTTTTAAAAAAGAGCAGAACCTACAGCAGTGACGAAAAAGTGATAGCCCAAAATATAAATTTCTATTCTGCCAGAACTTATAATTACCTCAGAAATGTTTTGAAGTTTAAGCTTCCCTCAAATGGGACTTTAATACGATGGGCTCCACTGCAAAATGTCTCTCCAGGTTTTAACCCTGATCTCTTGCAAAACTTGCAGGAAATAGTATCGAAGATGAGCACAAAAGGAAAAGAAGCTATTTTGGTATTTGACGAAATAAAAATTAAAAGCAGTTTACAGTACAATTCTTTCTTGGACGAAATACAGGGGTTTGAAAACGATGGTGTTTCTAGAAAATTATTACTGGGAAAACAAGTCTGCGTATTTATGGTAAAGGGTTTATACGAAAACTGGAAATATGTACTTAGCTATTTCCTGACTTCCACTGGTATTAAAAATGGGCCGCTCAGGGAAAAAATAAAGAGCAATATTGAATATTGTCATGCTTTAGGTCTTAATGTGAGGGCAGTAACTTCTGATCAGGGCTCGAACAACAGAGCTGCCTTTAAAAAGCTCAATATTTCGCCGGAAGAGCCAAGTTTTAAAGAAAACAACAAAGACATTTTCGTGCTATACGATGCACCTCACTTGCTTAAATCCTTACGAAATATTCTAATGAAACGAAACCTTACCACTCCTGATGGAATAGTATCTTGGGAAATAATTCGGCAACTGTATGAGCTGGATCAAAATACTGTAAGACTTTGTCCCAAACTGACTACAAGACATATTTTTCCAAATACATTTGAAAAAATGAAGGTTAAGTATGCAACGCAAATTTTCAGTCATAGTGTTGCTTCTGCAATTTTTACAGTAGTTAAAAGTGGCAAATTTTCGGATTGTCAAGAGACTGCTCTTGCAACTGCAACTTTTATTGACAAAATTAATAAGCTTTTCGATTGCCTTAATAGCTATTCTCTGTACGACAGAAACCCTTATAAATGTGCGTTGCAAGCCAATAATATTCCTTATGAATATCTTCAGGATATGCTGAAATATTTTCAAGAACTTCGTTATCCGATTGAAGTTTATTGCATTAAAGGAATGATACAAACCATTTCTTCTATTTTAGGCTTGGCTAAAAGTGTATGGAGTGAAAACTCTGATATTTTCTTTATTGCAACAGCCAAACTAAACCAAGATTCATTAGAAAACTTGTTTTATCTGATAAGATCCAGAGGTGCTACCAATTCAAACCCCTCAATGTATGAATTCAATATTATTATGTCTAAAATGCTGTCAATGAAAATTATAACTTCGAAAACTATGTCCGGAAATTGCGAGCCAGACGAGGAAGCATTATTGGTAAATGTAATTAAAGAAAGTAAAATCCTGCTACAAACAAACACAGAAAATGTTTCCGGAGATATTTTAGTGGTATGTGGTTCAGAAGATTATTATGGTTCAAACATTGAAGCAGAAGTTGAGCTTTCCTTAGAAGCAACATTTATTAGCACAGAAAACGTGTTAAATGATAATGCATTATACTTTGCGGGCTATTTGCTTTATAAAGTAACGAAACGGTTTCAGTGTGAAGCTTGTGCCGATTTGTTAAAACAAGATCTTGAAAAATTAAGCTCATCTGAGTTTTTAATATTAAATAAAGAATACGGCTATGTGAACAAAAATCTAAAACTGAAAGCCCCTACCGACTATTTTTTTATTCTCATAAAAATTCATTTCAACAAATTTCAAATCATGTTTGATAAAAACCCGCACATTTCTAACCTTAAACGGAACTTATTTACCGCGTGCGTATCTGCTACGGAAAAATCGGAGGGATATGCTGATTGGTTTTCGGAAAATCATGACTGTTTCAAGCACAGAGAATATATGCTGAATGAATTTCTATTAATTTTGATTAGAAAGAACTGCCAGTGGCTAACAGAGAAAATAATTGGAAAGGTGTCAAATTCAAAGAACAAAGTTAAGATACTCTCTAGCTAATTTTGCAGCGAGGTTACGAGGAAATAATTTTTTTAATTAACAATTTAATGAATTTAACAATTTGATTTTCTTTTTTGCATAAAAATCACATTTTAATTTTTTACGTTGTACATACTTTTCTTAAAAATATACATTTAAAAAATAAATTTGTTGTCCTTTGCTTACAACAGTACATTTTCTTAAAAAACTGTCTTCTCTTAAAAAATACATTTTCTTTAAAAAAGATCCTTCTCTTAAACAAATTCATTTTCCTTAAGAAGTTATTTTTCTGCAAAATGGTACCTTTTCTTAAAAAAGTAAATTTTCTTACAAAAAGAAAAGTTTTAAAAAAACAAAGCACCTTTTCTTTAAAAAAAATCAATTTTCTTAAAATGGTACCTTTTCTTAAAAATTTACCTTTTCTTCCTTTCCTTATAAATATGTAGGACATATTCTTAAAAAAGTACCTACCCTTTCTTAAAAAATATATTTATATCAAAAAGTACCTACCCTTACTTAAAAAAATATCTTTTCTTAAAAAAGTACCTTTTTTTAGAAAGTACCTTTTATTTAAAACCCGCCTTTTCTAAAAAAGTAAATTTTCGGAATAAAACACTTTTTCTGAAATAAGTAAATTTTCTTTAAAAAAATACAATTTTGCTATACCCTTTCTTAAAAAATATCTTTTCTTAAAAAAGTACCTACCTTACTTAAAAAAATATCTTTTCTTAAAAAAGTACCTACGCTATCTTAAAAAAATATCTTTTCTTAAAAAAGTACCTACCCTTTCTTAAAAAATATCTTTTCTTCAAAAAGTAATTACCCTTACTTAAAAAAATATATTTTCTTAAAAAAGTACCTACTCTTTCTTAAAAAAATATCTTTTCGTAAAAAAGTATTTAAAACCCGCATTTTCTAAAAAAGTTAATTTTCGGAATAAAACACTTTCCTGAAATAAGTCAATTTTCTTTAAAAAAGTAAAATTTTGCAATTCCCTTTCTTAAAAAAATATCTTTTCTTAAAAAAGTACCTACTCTTTCTTAAAAATATATCTTTTCTTAAAAAAGTACCTACCCTTTCTTAAAAATATATCTTTTCTTAAAAAAGTACCTACCCTTTCTTAAAAATATATCTTTTCTTAAAAAAGTACCTACCCTTTCTTAAAAATATATCTTTTCTTAAAAAAGTACCTACCCTTTCTTAAAAAATATCTTTTCTTCAAAAAGTAATTACCCTTACTTAAAAAAATATATTTTCTTAAAAAAGTACCTACCCTTTCTTAAAAAAATATCTTTTCTTAAAAAAGTACCTTTTCTTGAAAAGTACCTTTTATTTAAAACCCGCCTTTTCTAAAAAAGTTAATTTTCGGAATAAAACCATTTTTCTGAAATAAGTCAATTTTCTTCAAAAAAGTAAAATTTTGCTATACCCTTTCTTAAAAAAATATCTTTTCTTAAAAAAGTACCTACCCTTTGTTAAAAATATATCTTTTCTTAAAAAAGTACATACACTTTCTTAAAAATATATGTATCTTTTCTTAAAAAAGTACCTATCCTTTCTTAAAAAATATCTTTTCTTCAAAAAGTACCTACCCTTTCTTAAAAAATATATTTCCTTAAAAAAAGTACCTACCCTTTCTTAAAAAAATATCTTTTCTTAAAAAAGTACCTTAGTAAAAGCCGCCTTTTCTAAAAACGTAAATTTTCGGAATAAAGTACTTTTTCTGAAAAAAGTCAATTTTCTTTAAAAAAAATATAATTGTTTTAAAGGAAAATTTTTTAAAATCATTGCTCATGCTTAAAACAGTACCTTTTCCTAAAAAAGTTATATATAAATTTATGAAGAAAAAATAATAGTTGTTTGGTTAACAAATCAAAATTTTTTATTTTTAACCTGCGAAACTGCGGATTATGTTAGAAATAGATTAGAAGTTTTGAAACTTTTAATTACTCTACATTGTATACTATAAGTAAAACTTGAAAAATTTGCAGATTGAATTTATAAGGTTTTCTGCTTCTCCTGTAAAAAAATTAAAATGTGCTAAAATTCCCTCATAATACTAAAATTCTAAATATGAAACAAAAATAGCAATAGCAACAAAAATACATGGACACACACACACGAAAAAAAATGTTTCCCTCAGCCCTACAGCAACAACACCCCCAGATTCATATCATTGTCGTCATCGACTGTGACTGCCGATGTGTAGAACAGTAGCAGAGCGCACAAGCAACCATATGGCGTAGAGAGAAGAATAAAAGAGCGTAGCTAACTGTGAGCATGGGACTCATTACAAATTGAGAACATGGGACGCATTAGACCTCGTTTGATGGGCGACAAAACGTTGTATGAAATGGAACATCTATATATTCTATGGTTAGTGATTTTACACAAGTATTTGGCTATATCATCACATCTTATAGAGATAAACAAAACTCAACGTAACACAAGCATTTTCTGTCTTCGTTGGTTTCGTCGAAAGCCAGTCCATTGATATTTATTATTTTATAGAAATTGCATGAGCAATCAACTTGATTACGACATTAATTAACAGTTAATATTTTTTCTATCAACTGCGTCCTCAATTTGGTTAAAAGCATTGACAAGTGGACGTTTGCTAGCCGATAGGTGAAACTTTGTGAAAAACTAAATGTGAAAATTTTCATCATATTGATGAAATAGTTTCATTTTGTTTTGGCTTCAATGAAACATTTAAAAAATATGATGTTGGTTTCAAACAAATTGAAGAAGTTCATGATAAAAAGCAGTGCAACATTTCCGAAACTTTGATCCAAAGCATCTTTAATGTGATGCAAGTGGTTCATCAAATTTGTCGAATTGCATCATTTTAACACGAATTGCATCAAATCGCCTCTGCGTGATATAACAATGCTGCAGCTGTGTGACATGTAACGCCATCCTGTTGGAACCACATACATATGGTTCCCAACAATATCATCCAATTTTGGTAAACAAATTGGTTATCATCGATCTTTAGCACTCTCCATTGGCAGTGTAAGTAATGCCATCACAGCTATCGAAAAAGTACGCACCGATGATGCGCCGGCCTATAAGTAGATACAATCTACATTCAACAGGGACTTTTTGCGGATGCATTACGATTCGACCGACTTCGTGTGAATTGATTTCGTCTCAAATCCGACAATTTTGCTTTTTGTCATACAGCTTTAAATACAAAATAATTTTGATAATAAAGATTTTTGTCATTTGCACGTGTTGCTCGACCCTGTATTTTTCCACGATGATTTGTCTTTAATGTCCGTAAAATAAAAAATAGGAATTTAACGAAAGATACAACACCTTAATAGCGATAGAGTAAATTAGAATAGAGAAACCATTTCTCTCATCTGAAGTTCCATTTCACCAGGGGCGGATTTACGAATTTGCCGCCCGTAGGCAGGCAACAAAGTGCCGCCCTTTTTTCTTAATAAAAATCTCTTTTGTAATTTTAAAAATTGAATAATATGTAATGTAATAAATTAAATCTCCTTTTAATTTTGATTAAGATTTAAAAAAACAAAAAATACATCTTTTAAATAATCAAGAAGTAAATCACAAATCATTTCGCGCTTACTAATGTACATTATGAATGTACATTTTTACGGCGGACTTTTTCAACAGCAAATCTATCGATGATTTCGTTCAGATCAATTTTTTGCAAAGTTTCCTCTTCAATACACATTATAGCCAAAGCATTGAGTCTTTTCTCAGTCATCGTCGAACTCAAATAAGATTTGATAAGTTTCAAGCACGAAAATTATCGGTACAATGTGCTGCCGCAGTACAAGTAAACATTCTAACAGCGATATCGATCATCGGATACAACTGGTGCAATATTTCTTCGCGCAATCATTTGCTTAGTGAAAGAGGATTGGTTGGTTTTATTTTTGGATCGAGAGTTGCGAAGTGAGACTTCAGATGTAGCAGTTCTGGGACGAGCGTATCCTCTAGATCTAGATGTTCACCAGCTTCTTCCAGTTCAAACAGGGAAATTTTTTCAAAATCGATGATGGCATTGAATTTTTCGTTGATCGCAACGTACGCCTCCCTTCTCTTCGTCAATTCCGCACTCAGCTTGTCAATAATCACGAGGTAGGTGTTGATCCTAAAATTCTCACGACTCGAGAATTCCACTTCGTTGGTCCTAGTTTCATCGTGTTGCAATTTCCTTCTTTTCTTCCTTCGTAGGTCCGTTTTGTATGAATCGACCGATGACAATTTCTCGCCTTTTCTTCAAAATAGTCAAATTCACCCCTGAGTGATGCTATAACTTGGATGAGAGAGTCGTAAATTCCTACCACGGAACTCAAGTCAATGTCGACACTTTGCAAAATTTTGTTGGACTTATTTAAGCGCTCTAAAATAAATCCCCAGAATACCGTCATGAACGTGGATTCAAGTGTGTCCAAACTATTTATTAGTCCTTGCGCCTCCGATCGCGTTATTGGTTTTTGCATGGGATCGTCTGCAATGGTATGGAGTGCTTCGAAAACCTGCTCCCAATCATTCATTAGAGCTCGACAAGCGTCATCTCGTGCGGACCATCTAGTAGCAGACAGACTTTTCAATGTTTGGGATGTATCTTTCTTAAGCAGCGAATTCATTAAGACTTCCCACCTAGACATCGACACGCTGAAAAATGCGTACACATTTTGGAGGAATAACAAATAGTTGCAGGCTTCGCAACAGCACTCCACAGCGTTCGTTCCAACGAGATTTAAGGAGTGAGCCGAACAAGGGATCCACCCGATTAAATGATTCAATTCCTGCATGCGCGTTTGTAGACCGGTGTAAGTTCCAGACATGTTTGGAGCATTGTCATATGACTGTCCTCGGCAGTTTCTCACGTCCAAATCATTTAATTCGAGAAATCCATTTAAAGCTTCAAACAGTTTGAAATATTTTGCAAGATTTTGCCGCCCTATTTTTTTTGCCGCCGTAGGCACAGGCCTACTTTGCCTATGCGTAAATCCGCCCCTTGATTTCACACTCGACGTCATAGGTTTGTGCAAATAAGAGACGTTCGATGAAAATTGACTTACACTAGGTGGAGTTAGAAGAACTGTTGACATAACTGTTTCATGTCGTTTTGGTATAGAATTGTGAAATTTAAATGTAGTTTAAACTTTTTTGTTGACTTTTCTTGTTGGTATACATTTGCATTGTATTTAATGCAGATATTTTACCACACAAACACAAAATGTCGTTGGTGTTGTCTTGTTGGATGTTTTATACTTATGTCTCTATCTGGTATTATTGAACCCATCCATACTAGAGTTGGGTAGTTCATTTAGGGTAATCAGATATCACCCTCTCGAACATAATGCATATGTTCGATACAGCAAGTATGAAGCAAGCCCGGGTAGTAGTCTTGTGTCGAACTCGTTCACTTGTTCTCGAACTCACTCTCTGTGACAACATTTTCCGATTACAGATAGAGTCCGGTATTAAGATTTTATGAAATTTTCGGTGCCATAAGAAGTACGTGTATAAGAAATAACGAAAAATTTTCATTTGCTTGGTACTCAGCTCTCTGTGAAAATTTCGTAGGCAAAATCTATTACAGGGTTGTTACGCCAATGTTATTTCGTACGAAAACAATTGTTTGATAATTGTTTGGGACCGGAATTTTGACATTCCGATAATTTTAGCAATCCATTCCGATAATTTTTAACACCACATGAAACCACCACACCACAATTATAAATGAAATATTTTCAAGGTAAATCAAAAATAGGTGGTAACTCTCCGCAACAAAATTTTCCGTTTAGAGATAATTGACAAAATATCTTACGAAAATTTCGCAAGAACAAAACAAAACAAGAACAAAATTTCATACGAAAATTGCGGAAGAACTGAATACGGGGCTTAAGTTGGAATCTCCTTAATCTTCTATCATGCGTAGTTACTTCTAGAAGTCTGCGTGCCAAGATGTTAGTATTAAGCATAACGTGCGCTGATGTTGTCGATCTCGTGTTGAACAGTATTTATTCGGAAGTCCCTGTGAAGGGTTTCGTTTCTTACGTAGTTGGGTGCATCTGAGAGTAGTCGTAGGCATTTAGATTGGACTATTTCACAACCTCATGAGGTCAGATGTCTTACACATACGAGGGCGGATCAATAAGTTTGTTACTTTATGAACGAAACACAGTTTTTTTTGCAAAAAAAAAAGAATTTATTTTTCAACATAATCTCCTTTTAGCTCAATACACTTAGTCCAACGTTTCTCCAATTTTTGTATCCCTTCCAAAAAAGTAGGAGTTTTCGAGGAGTTTTGATCAATAATTTCATCGTTGGAGCTAAATCTCTTTCCACCGAGCCATTTCTTTATGTTTGGAAATAGGAAATAGTCACTGGGGTCTAAATCCGGAGAATATGGCGGATGAGGAACCAATTCGTAGCCCAATTCATGGAATTTTGCCATTGAGACTTGAGAGCAAACGCGGTACCCATCTTGCAGACAGCTTTGATAAACCCAACTGATCATTTAAAATCGAAACCACACTGCCATATGAAATGCCTATTTCTTCAACAATCTCACGCACTTTTACTCTTCGATCGGCCAACACCATATCGTGGATTTTTCGACATTTTCGGGTGTATTGACCTCAGATGGCCGTCCAGAACGTTCAGCGTCATTTGTACTAGTGCGACCACAACGAAAGTCAGTAAACCACTTTTTTACCATTGAAATCGGCGGTGCAGAGTCCCCACAGTATTTATCAAGCTATTCCTTGGTTTGATTGACGGTTTTTTTTCGCAAAAAAATAATGTTAATGAGCACTCGAAATTCACTTTTTTCCATTTAAAAAAAATGCACGAGGTTGTATGTTTTGAACAGCTGTTAAACGCAAAGTAAATGACGAAACTTGCTCAAAATTTGACAGTAGTCTAGTAAAATGTGGTACTTGATTTCATATAACTACGAGGGAAGTTCGAAAAGTCGACAAATAAACAAATTTTAACATATTTCTCCAACTGGTTCTATGCTTCGCCTTTTCTCGCCAGTTGGTAACACCAAGGATACGGAGGGATTCTTCGGCCTGGTCTTTCTTTCGGAATTTTGGTCGTCCTCAGTTCCTGCTTCCATCGGGTACGTTATAGAAAACCTTTCTTTATCCATTCGGATAACATAGCATAGCCAACTCAATTGGCCTAATTTGATTCGCCTGGCTATGTCCACGTCAGAATAGAAATAATAAAGCTCTTGATTCCAACGACATCGGTACTCGCCTTTTCTTTAACAGGACCATATATTTTACGGAGAATATTTTTCTCGAATACTCCCAGGTGTTTTTCATCCGATTACGATATGAATAACCAAGTTTTGGAGCCATATGTCAGGACAGGTAAAATGAGAGTCTGGTATAGCTGGACTTTTGTCTGTCGAGAGAGTGCTATATTTTTAAACTGCTTGCTGAGCCCAAAATAGCATCTACTTGCAAGCACAATTAACCTATTTCTCTCCAGGCGGACGTTGTTATCTTTGTGCACGGCGGATCCAAGGTGGACAAATTACTCTACGACTTCAAAATTAAAGCAGTTGTCGATATTCAAGTGCGGAGAAGTCGAGGGGTTTGTCTAGTCGTTGACAACATCAATTTTGTCTTGACATCATTAACAGCATAACCCACTTTCGCTGATTCTTTTTCGATTCTTGAAAATACTTCAGTAATCTGTCGCAAATTTCGCCCAATAATGTCTATGTCGTCAGCACACGCCAGCAACATATGGCTTTCCGAGTTGTTCATATTTACTGCAGCTTTTCTCATTATTATCTCCTTTAAGATGTTGAAGAGATTGCACGAAAGTGTGTAGCCTTGTATCAGTCCTCGCTTGGTACAGAATGGTTCGGTGAGGTCTTTCCCCCCTTCACTGCGTCATTCCACGGAGTCGGATCAGTTTTGCCGGAATCACAAGTTCAGACATACATAGCTCTGTATAGTTTTCCACGTATGGAGCTATCGAAAGCAGCTTTGTAATCGACAAAAAGATGGTATGTATCGATTTGCTTTTCGTGGGTCTTTTCCGGAACTTGGCGTAGCGTGAATATTTGGTCAGTCGTGGACTTGCCTGGTCTAAACTGATAAGGTCCAATCACTGTTTCAACAATTGGATTTAGTCTTTCACATAATACGCTCGACAAGACCTTATATGCGATGGATAAAAGACTGATACCGCGATAGTTGGAACAGACACACGGATCACCCTTTATGAATACAGGACATAATACACTGAGACTCCAAACATCAGGCATAAAAAACCCGTTTCCTATTACATCCCATAAAGGGATTTGGGAGAACTTCTCACAACCAGTGAGCTGTGCGCTTACTCATTTTTCACTCACTGATTGGAACCTACAGTTTCACACCGGTTTCGAACGATATTTTGAGAAGATTTTTCAAGGGTAAGTACTGGAAGTACTCTAAGTACATCACTAAGCGAGGTGGGCGTCGTCGAAGGAAATGTAAGGTGGTCGAACCCACGTTCTCATGCACAAGAGCCGTGCACACTTGCCATTGCGGATTCCCCCAACCATATGCCGCATATAAGTTGATGCATGTGGGCTAGCAGTCCTGCGCCACATGCCTTAAAAAGTTCAGAGGGTAGCCCATCCACAGCAGCGGCTTTATTATTCTTAAGACCGGAGATTTCCGTTCTAATCACGCCTTGGCTGGTGTGGAGGGGAGGATGGTATAATCTACACTGTCTTTCACAATCATTACCTTCTGATCTTCAGTGGAAGAATCTGAGTGGAGTAGTTCTGAAAAATGGTCTCTCCACATTTTAAGCACACACTGATTATCCGTCACCACATTCCCATTCACGTCCTTGCAGGAGGGCAACCTATTATTCTAACTTCTTACCCTCTGGAAAAATTGTTTGGGATTTATTGTTCATCATGCACATTTCGGTCTTTTCACTCTCTCTGCTCCTGTCATTTTGCTGCCTAAATAATTGGGGCTTTTCCCTTCTCAGACTCTTGTATGGAACTCGATTTCTTTTGCATGGCCACCACGGGCACGCTTGCAGAAGTCCAGACGCTGAACCCAATTTTCGACGGGTTTCAAGCATAAATCGGCCGATACTGCTGCAATTTCACATTCGATATTCGTACGAAGTTCATCAATCGTCGCTGGCTTGTTGGCATAGACCATGGACTTGACGTAGCCCCACAGGAAATAATCTAACGGCGTCAAATCGCACGACCGAGGCGGCCAATCGACTGGGCCATTTCGTGAGATAACACGTTCACCAAACTTGGTTTCCAATAAATTGATTGTGGCATTCGCTGTGTGGCTTGTGGCGCCGTCCTGTTGGAACCACAAGTCCTCCAAGTCCATATTATCCAATTGGGGCCAAAAATATTCGGTTGGGGCCAAAAATATTCGGTCTTGAACATCATGGAAGAAGTACGGCCCAATGACGCCGCCGGCCCATAAACCGCACCAAACCGTAATTTTTTCGGGATGCAATGATGACTCATGGATTACCTGCGGATTGCTGTCTGACCAATAACGCATATTTTGCTTATTGACGAAGCCATTCAGCCAGAAATGATATTTAGAATTCAGAAATTGGACGTAGCGCTCTTAAAGTTGAGGCCACTGACTCCAAATTTCGGTAGTAAATTTTAATAATTTCGACTCGTTGTTAGCTCGTATAACTTTCCATGATGAAATGGCAAACCTTACTGAAGAGAAATGTCAAAAGAGCGGGGAAAAAAATGGCGTCGTTTGCTGTCCCTATTGATTTACTTTTGTAGCGTCTCTGTTGAAAAACCCTTTACAACGATTCGCGGAAAGAAATCGCGTCAAATGTCAATTTGGTTTTAACATTTGTGAAGTTAACAAACGCAGAATACAAATCGACAAGCCATGAATCGGTTTACTCTGCAAGAACAAGGAATAATTGTATCCATTTTGTTGCACAGCAATTCGTCGGTTGTGTTGGCGCAACGGGAATTTCGTCGCAGAATTCCTGTCCGCCCGACACCAACTGGACAAACACTGCGGCATTTGGCCACTCGTCTTGAAGAGACTGGGATAACACGAGATCTTCCCAAGGCTGGCTGGTGCCGGAGCAGCCGTTCTGTTGAGAATATCGCTGCTGTTGCCCAAGATGGCGAAGAGGAGCCCGGAACATCGACCAGAGAACGTGTCACGCAATTGGGCATTAGCCGGTGGTCCCTACGTATAATTTTGGTGATAGATTTGAAGATGTTCCGTACAAAGTGCAGACAGTGTATCAGCTGTTGACCGCTATACGCGTGTAACCTACGCTCAATCCATCCTGAATCTCAACGAAAAGGTGGAGGTTCCTCCTCGGTACCCACTGAATCGGAGCCATGGCTGTGCCCACACTGGCAACACTGACATCGGGCGGCACATTACCCGCCATGATTCCAGTCTTCATGTCTTGAACACTTTCTCTATTGTGAGTGTTAAATTGTGTTTCATCCTCTAAGCGGGCGCCCCACATATCTGTTGCGATTATTATGCTCACTCACACAGCGCCCGGTGAAACCTGCCCCAGCCCTCGGCCGATTGCACCACCATTCTTTTCTCGGCCGCATGTTGTCACTGGTGTCGTGGGTCGGCCTGTTGAAACTTGAACTTGAGTTGTGAGTCGACACTTAAGGAAATAGGATGGACGGGCATGGCCCTGTTATGATCACACTTCCATATTTTGTGCAGGCGACACCATAGCACCGTTATGGCCACTGGAATCATGGGATAATAAGGCACCTTGACCCGAGTCTCCACACGCATTCTTGTCTACGGTGTGATTGAGCTACGTTAAATTGATGGGAATTTATTACCACACCCGCACTAAGGCTTCGCAAATTGTATTCACCGCCAATGGTTGTGGTGCCTGCCATTGCTCTTTTCCTGACTCGATACAGTTGGTAATTTCGTCGTCTACACTAGTGTGATTAGCAGCACTGTTTGTGGACGTAACCATCTTAGCGGTTACGTGAATAAACAAAATAATTGTTTCTGGGGCACCGAAAATCCATGTATCATCCACGAAGAACCATTACACTTGCTCAAAGTTACTGCGTGGTTTGCTGTTTACGCTGGAGGAGTCATCGGCCTTTTTTAGAACCGCGCGGGCCAAGTGACGACTGTGGACGGGGCACGATCCAGAGCCATGATTATAGAATTTTTCCTTCCTCAATTGGTTGAATTGGGACTTGAGAACATGTGGCTCCAACAAGACAGTGCAACGGCGCATACTGCTCGAGTCATAAACGATATTCTGAAGGAAGCATTTCCGGGCCTCTTAATCTCTCGTTTTTTTAATTTGCATTGGCCGGCTAGATCGCCCGATTTAACCGTTCCAGACTTCATTTTGTGGGGGTTTTCGAAGTCGAGGGTTTATGTCAACAATTCTCAGACTCTTGAAGCCCTTAAGTAGAATATTCGCTAAAAATGCGAGAACCTGTCGTCCGAAGTTCTGGCAAGACTGATGAAAAATGTCATAAAACTATGGCGGCGGCCACTTGGCCGATATCATTTTCTCAACTTGAAGGAATAAATTCTAATGGATTAAATAAACAAATTTAACAAGCAGAACGAAAGTTTTTCAGTAAAAAAAAATACAGCAAAGTAACATTGGGGACTATTTTTGTCCCACCTTGTAGACTGAAACTCGCTTTCATTTATAAAAGATCGCATGTTCATTCTGCTTTCGATTTAAGGGCACCCTAGACCAGCGGATTGGTCTGGCTGACTTCTGAGTCGGGCCGACTCATTTCCCTGTGTAAGGTGCGGGCGGGCGACTAGTCTGGCAAAAATCAAAATAAGTTTTTGAAGTCGGGTCTTTTTTTCATTTCATTGTGAGTGGAGGTCTAGTCGACTCTTTACAGTTTAAGGGCCCCATAGACGAGTACTGCCGCAGTTCATGCCGATGAACCTCTTGTGTCCGTGTGTGATTGACAATTTCAATACACACACATATCAATCATCATTTTATTTTAAATTTTGAAATAGTAAGACCATAGAGTAAATATGGGTAGAGAAAATCTTTCACTCACCAAATTTCTGACATTTGTCCTCGTGTGATGTATACGTTTGATGTTGAAAAGAATTGCTTTACTAATACCAGATAGAGGCAATGGTTCAAAACAACGAACAAAATAACAACAACGGCATTTCGTTTTGTGTGTTAAAATTAATGATTTAAATACAACACAAATGTATGCTAACAATAACAGTCAATAAAAAAGTTTAAAACACATTTAAATTTCACAGTTTTTCACCAAAATGGCATGAAAAATTAAAGCAAGAAGTTATTGTAATTTTACCTGGTGTATACCACTTTTCGTCAAACATCTCTCTATCACACCGACCGCATCACGAAGAGTGTTAAATGAAACGTCAGATGAGAGAATAAGTTTATCTAGGTATGTATTAGTCTATGATTGTCCGTGTGACAAATACATTCTCATGTTGTGTCAAATTCACAAATACACTCATATTGCCGTTCCTGCGGCAGTACTCGTCTATGGGGTGCTTTAAAGTGGAATGTCAAAAGAAAATATCAAATCAGGCAGTTTTTGTTGAAATTTCTCATACAATTTTAATCTGTAGAAACTGAAGTTTAATTTTTAACCTCATTTTAAACTGGTGTACATTTTGATGCAACACTGTTAATTTTTTAAAAAATTCAACCACAATAAAAACATACACAAATAATCCACTGTTTGACAGATGGAAGCCGATCGAAAATGTTGGCACGATTTGACTCACTGATCCAATTTTATAGGTTCAGCTATTTCAAAAACATCCCAAATTTATACAAAACTGGCAAAACCAATAGCCGCCAACTTAATTTTTCTGTTGTGCCGCCGTCTTCGATTATTTTGTCTCGGCGCGGAGTTTGTCTAAGCACGGAGTTGCCAATTGAAATGTGTATTAATCTCAAATTTAGAGGGTTATCGCTAATATGGCCGCGAAGAATGGCGGTGTAATACGGCATTTACACCGACTAAGATTAACGTAGTTCAAAGGTTAACTTTGTTAACCCACGGTAACCCAGTAGATTACTAAATTTGAAAATTAAAATTTGAAGTTTAATTTTTACCTCATTTTAAACAGGTGCACATTTTGATGTAATATTGTTAGTTACTAAAAAAATGCAACCCTAATATAAACATACACAAAAAATCAACTGTTTGGCAGACGATCGAGAATTTTCCAACGCGTCGCGTCCACCAACAATTTTTTGAAACTCAAGCCGCCGCCAATATAATTGGCTCTTATTGGTTTAAAATATGAGCCAATTTTATCGACTGGCCCGATTTGACCCACTGATCCAATATTAAAGGTTTAGTTATTTTAAAATCATCCCAAATTTGTTAAAATAACTGGAAACCCCAATATCCGCCAACTTAAATTTTCTCTTGCGGAGATTGTCTAAGCACGGAGATGAGAAAGTGGGTTAGTGTATGGCGAAACAATGTCCGACACCAAAGTCGGCCTACTAGCCGGCCGACTAGACTACAATTCTAAGATTGCCCTTTACACTAGCAGTTTTGGTAAATGAAAGACAATGGAATGGGAGAATGCAAAAACATAAGTACATAAGGCTGTAAAGTCATAGATTAATTTGTATGTATGTATATAGATTTGTCAACTCACTCATCGGTTTAATGATTGAATGGAAGCGAACTTGTGGAAATTGCAAGTTTGAACGTCAAGAGGAGTATTCTGTCGCTGAGGTATGACGAACACAGCTGAAATTGTTACTGTGAATGGTCAAAATATGTAAATACACGTATATGAACATCGTGAATACACAAAACTAAAAATGGTGGATTTTGTTCAATGTTGTTGACAGAAGTTCATTTCCTCTTTGAAGAAGCGCAAAGAGAAACGTCAGATGAGACAAATCTATATATAAATTAATCTATGTAATATGTAAAACAAACGTTGGAAAATAATAAAGAATAGATTTCAAAATAAAGTTGTGAATATAAATGAAACCACCGTCGTTGGTGCAATGGTAGTATGCGCGGCCCTACTCTGACCACCTTAAATTTCTTTCGACTGCGGTCACCTCGCTTACAGACCAATTCTAAATATTCCCAGGGGTACTCATTTCAATTAATTTTTTCTGGGAATAAAATCATCCTATTGTAAATAGACGGGGAATAGAATAATAAGGGAGAGAGAATTACGAATTTTCGAAGTCAGCTGTTTTGCTTTATGACATTTTAAGCAAATAACACGTAATTAATAATCAAAATATGTGAAAATCTACAAATATGTGAAAATAACAAACGTTTGCAAGGAGATAGTTACGCGATGCTACGAATTCACTTGAACTGCCGCAAACTTTGTAAGTACAATAAGGGAACATGTTTACTTTAGCACCAAATGCCCTATTTTTTGATTTTCCGAAATATAGACCTCCAAAGCTTGAATATATAATCGGTCATAAGTCAGCCATTTATTATCCGATTTAGTTGGAATCGGTACCATTGCAAAGGTCTTTCTAAACTCTATAAATCTGTGTATAAATATTTTTATTTATATTAACCAATTGGGGGGCAAATTAAAACAAAAATTTTTTAACCTCACTTTTTTTATAAAAATTTATTTTAGGCTCCGACAATAGACAAAACCTTAACTTTTTTTGGGTATAATATTCACCTATAACCCTTCAAAGACCGGAGATATTGAATTTCAAAATTAAAGTTCATAGTATTTTTATGTTATCAAGCTTTCTGCGTGGCTTAGGAATTTTCTCGTCTGGTGCGAGTCCAACACCCGCTTCGTGGCTTTGGCAGAGTATTTTTGTGTTAAATCGCAAAATTTTTTATAAATAATTTTTGAATTTTGGTGAAACAAGTGGCAAATGTATTTCAAAACTTTGAACTTAAATGTCTCCGGTCTTTGAAGGGCTATTGGTGAGAATTTTATATTAAAAAAATTCTAAAGTCTTGTCTATTATCGGAGTCTACCAAAAAAAAAGAATAATGGGGGAATTTTTTGGAAAAAAAAATTTTTTATTAAAAAGGGAGGTTAACAAATAATTTTGTTTAATTAGCCCCCAATGGATTAATAAAAATAAATATGTTTATTCACCGATTTATAGAATTTAGAAAGACCTTTGTAATGATACCATTTTCTACTAACTTTGATAACCACTTTTAAAACTTTTGAACTCAGTGCATACTAGGGTAACCATTCAATTAATCATTATTCGGTTAATCGATTAATCGTGCTTTAAAATTAACCGAACATTTTAATAATTACATTTTTCGATTAACGATTAACTCGAACAAATCATAGCGATTAATCGATTAATGAAATATAAGTATGTGTTTATGGCAAGCAGTAATAGTCGGATGAAATTTCAAGACCCACTGGTCACTTTGTATGAGGGGTATCAAAATACATGGTCCGATTCTGTTCAAACTACATACAATAAGTATAACAGTCAGAAAATTACGTTTTGCAAAAATTTTGTAAAAATGAATCGATCCAATAGGGTGTTATAGTGTGATATAGTTTCAGAGCGACCCTACCCTTTGTATGGGAGGTACCGGAAAGCGTGGTACCAAAAATCACTAATTTTCATGTTGCTGCAACTACAATTTGTGAATATATATATATTTTATACTTATAATGAAGTTGCTTTTGTTACGTTTTGTTTTGTTTTAATAAATGTGCCTAGTATAATGTTTGAACACTGTTTTCTTTTTTTTTTGTTTTATTTTATTCGAATAATCGATTAATCGAATAATTTGATTGCGTGTTGTTCGGTTAATTGTCAGATTGAAATTTACGATTAACCGATTAATCAAAAAACTCGATTAAATGGGTACCATAGTGCATACCGTCACCTAAAATGCCCAAAGACGTAACCCTCATTTTCAAAATTGTACAGGAGAAGCAAAAAAAAATAAAATCCAAAATATTTCAGTTTTCAACCCGTTCATTCCACAGCTTACCTTAGGAACTTGGAAGTCTACTATTTTGCACATATATATTTTAGCGTGGAGTATTTATATTCAATCAAAAAACAGTTTTTATTTTTTGAGGGTTACGCCTTTGGGCATTTCAGGTGACGATACGCTTTTCTCGGTAGTGACATTTTGGTGTAGATCAGAGAGTTGGTGCTAAAGTAAATTTATTCCGTCAGAATAATGCCATCATAATGATTACTGCTGTGAATTTGTTCTGTATGTTTGTATGTCGCAATGGTGTGTAATTTTGCTATACATTATGGTAACATACGTGGGTTGAGAACGAATTTTTTCGGTGTGTACTCTCACATTAATATTCATCGGCCTCACAAGATCCAGAATTTAACTCTCTTTGGGTAAAATTCAAGATAGGAACACATGTCTTACATTTCGGATTTCTTTATAGAAGTCCTAATGCGGGAAGGGAGGCATCCTTTAATGGCTTTGAAACCCTTTCCGATTCAATTTCTGAGATATTGGGGAATTATCCAGACAGTGAAATCGTTGTTGCTGGTGATTTCAATGTCCATAATTCCTCCTGGTTAACGCATTCGAGCCATACAACTACGGAGGGCCAATTCGCTGAGCTCTTCGCCGCGCATAATAACTTAACGCAATTGGTGAATGAACCGACGCACATTCCGTGTGTTCAAGGGCACAACCAAAATTTACTTGACCTCTTCTTAACTTCGCACCCTGAAAAGTACGAAGTTAACACGCTTGCACCTCTGAGTAATTCGGATCACTGTATCATTTCAGCGTCCTTTTCGTATTCAGCTCTTCGTCTCGTTTCAAACACAGTCCCGAAGCGAAAATTGGTGTAACCAGACATGCAAAAATGCTGTCAGATCCAAAGAGGACGCGTTCAGATACTGGCGTTCTAATAAAAACGTTAATACTGAACTGCTACGCAAACAGGTAAGATCCAAGTGCGCCAAAATACTTCGACGCGAAAAGTTTCTTCACGAACAGCGTATTCGTTCTAAAGTCCTTTCTTCCCTAGAGGAAGTAAGAGCTTTTGGTCATTTGCAAGAAGAATAAAAGAATAAATATCCCAACCCTTCTTAAAGATGGCATAACATTCACTGAACCGGTTGATAAAGCTAACCTCCTGGCTGAAATGCTTGCAAGGAACAAGGAAATGTTTGCCGGATAGCAATCAACCACTTCCCGTGAGCAATTACGTATTCCATGCCCAAGATATTTTTTCGAACGCGAGGAGTTAAAAAGGTTCTTGTGAATCTCGTAGTAACTAAATCCCCGGGCCCGGATCGCATATCAGCACTGGTCTGGAGTAGGTGCTCTTCGACGCTGGCACGTCCACTGCGCAACCTTTTCAACCTTGCATACCGTGCGGGAGTCTTCCCGGCACGCTGGAAGGTAGCTAATGTCCAGCCAATCCCTAAAAAATGTGATGCAAGTGACCCTGCTAATTACCGCCCAATTGCAATTTGTTCTGCGCTCTCGAAGGTTATGGAGAGCATGGTTAACCACCATCTTGTGAAATATCTTGAGTCCAATTACCTTCTTAATGATCGGCAGTATGGCTTCCGTAGAATGAGATCTACTGGAGACTTGATGGCATTCCTTTCGGAACAGTGGAGTCGATCCATCCACCGGCTTGGTGAGAGTAAGGTAGTGGCTCTTGATATTTCCAAGGCCTTTGACAGAGTTTGGCACGATACACTCTTGTCAAAGCTCGCTGCTTTTGGTGTCTGTGATAACTTCACTCGATTTATATCGAGTTTTCTCAGATATCGCACTATACGAGTTTTTGTAGATGGGGTTTCATCGGACGAGCATAACTTGGCTGCAGGTGTACCACAGGGCTCTGTTCTTTCTCTTTTTCTTATTTTCATTGACGATCTCCTGGATCAGACTGTGAATCCAATCCACTCTTTTGCCGATGACAGTAATCTCTGTCATTCTTATTCATTCGATCGTAGGCCAAGTCTTCAAGAGATTGAAGTCAAACGTTGAATGGGGTCGAAAGAATAGAGTAGATTTTAATGCGGGTAAGACCCAGTGTTGTTTGTTGTCGCATATACGTATTGCTGACCCAGGTGTGTCGTCATTGTCTATGGACGGTGTGGATATTGATGAATCAGACGCTCTTGATGTTCTGGGCATGAAAATACAATGTGATGTCCGTTGGGCAAAACATGTATTTGAAGTGTCAAAAGATGCATTCAAGTGGTTAGGCTTTTTAAAGCGGTGCAAGAGATACTTCACTCCATCTGATCTTCTCAATATCTACACCACCTACATCTGGCCAAAGATGGAGTATAACTCCCATATATGGGCAGGTGCTCCTAGGACTTCTTTGGAGCTTTCGGGATTATTATTAATTTTGAAAATCATAAAACTATAAACAATGACAAAAGTTCAGTGTGGTGTTATTTATAAGAATAGTCGAAAGGTGCACCTCAAGCAAAATTCAAATTGTGCAAAAAGGGTTAAAAACCAATGGCGGCTCTACAAAAGGTTTAATAACACATCTTAACGTAAGTTAATTTTGGCATATGTATGTATGTCTATTATACGGCTTACTCTCCAAAAATTACAACATTTATGTTACATGTTATTCTAAGCAAAGAAAGTAAAATAACAAAATCGGGGCAAATGCATAGGTTCGGGCAAATGCATAGGTTCGGAATTAAAGACCCCGACATTTCGGATACTTTTTGCATAGGTTCGGAGTTAAAGACCCCGACATTTCGGATACTTTTTCCACTAACGTGCCGTGTAATATTTTATACCGTACCGTGGTATAAAACAAGTCATAACAAACTCAAAAAATAATGTAGCATTTTTCGCTTAGTTATCGAGTTATCGGATGTTTACGTTTCTCACACAAAAAATGTCAAAATTTTTTTAAAATAATTTTTGTTTTTGATTGAAAAAAAAAAACATTCGAAAAATCGCGCAATGTTTTTAAAATTATTTTTGTTTTTATTTGAGAAAAGTAAAAAAAATCGGTATTTTTTCTAAATGTCAACATCCGATAACTCGATAACTAAGCGACTTACCAAAAAGTGCTACATTATTTTACGAGTTTTTTTTAATTGATTTTTACAAAGAACTGATATCAATGGCTTTGCACGGTACGTTAACGCCATAACCCTCTCACATATCCCAAACTCCGAAACTATGCATTTGCCCCGATTTTGTTATTATATTTTTTTGCTTAGAATAACGTATTCTAACCTTCTTGTGGTTGTTTGTTGGAGTGTAAGTCGTTAAATAGACCTGTTCCCAAAAAAATTTAAAAATGGAATCCCGAAATCCCAGGATTCCGAAAAATCCCGGGATTTCGGGATCGGGATTTCGAAAATCCCGAATCCCGGGATTTTTTAATATCAATCCCGTTTAGCATCCCTAGTACTTAGCCACGAAAAAGCTTCTCAAAATACCGTTCGGAATCGGTGTAAAATTATAGGTCCCAATTAGTGAGTGTAAAACTAGAACGCGCACAGCTCACTGGTTTGTGAAAAGCTTTCCCTAATCCTTTCATGGGATGTAACGGGAACTAAAGGGGTTTTTTTCCCATTTTCTTTGTTCTTTTCTTTCCAAATGCAACCATGATCGCATAATTTTGTGAGTGAAATCAAAAAATTAGAGATCTGTCAAACTTTCTACGGGCAATTGTTCTCTTGAAATTTACACTATACCATTTCCTGTTCTCTGCAAACGGAACTTTTGACATATCCAACGATTTCTCTAATAGTCTACACAGCCTTAAATGCTTTTGCAGTTGTGAAGAAAGATTATTTGAAAGACATAAACTCTTGCCATCTTTTTGAACAAAATTGGAAGAGAAATTTTGTAGCAACTTCATTTTACCCCTTTACATGATGACAACGATGATAATCATTAAGACGATGATGATGAAGATGAGCTTCATCTGAGGCGCATGCGTAGAAATATAAGATATTTTTGTTGTTTATACTCATCTAACGATGTAAATATTGTCATTAATATACAATATTGTTGGGATGTTTTGAAACACACACTCACACATATACACGCGAAGAAGAAGAAGAAGAAGAAAAAGTCAAACACGATGATATTGCGGTGAGGGGATGTGATGTGTTGACTAGGCCATAAAGGTGGTTTGTTGGTTGGATGTTGCTGATGCTGATGGTGGAGTCAAGAGCAGGATGGGTGGGTGGTTGGACGCTTTTACAGCATCAGAATGTTTCGTTAATAAATCATCTGTTACAAATGTGTGACGTTGTAAAGCTTACGAAGAAGGTGCTAAAGCAACGCAATGGAAAGGTGGATTGGAGAGGGGTATTTTTTCAAATCAGAATTTACGTTGGTATAGTATTAAGAAAATCAAGCACAGGCCAGAAGTTATAAGCTATAAGATATTGTTTAAAGGGAATTCGCTGGATTCAAAATAAACTGTAGGATGGTAAATGAGATGATTTTGATTAGACTTGAAAAAGGTTTGTTTATTAAACAACGTGTATGTGGACGCATTTGTGCGAATAATAAAACATCACTGTTTACGCAAAAAAAACAGGACAATAGAGAGAAAGAGAGAGTGAGTTGAACTTTGCTACGCTCTTGTTTGAACATCGAGAGAAACAAAGGATTCTCACACTCCTGCATCCCCCCACATTTGCTGAAAGCACACAGCTGAGATATAACGAAACCGATACAAAAGTTTGTACGTATGTTCGCCAACCTGCCAGCCAGCCAACCATCTAGCCAGGAGCAGCAGCATCCAACATCGGGTCCAAGCAAGAGCAGTAGCAAACATTTAACGAATTTCATAGACGACGGTTGTGTGCAGTGTTGTAAGATATTCGACTTTGGATAACAAAAACATCTAGAAAAAAGAAAATTTGTATTACCCCACAGAGAAAAAAGAAACTCTGTTGGGACATCAAGAAAAGAAAATTACAACAAATTATAGAAATTAAAGAAAAATCAAACAAAATCCCATAAAAATCACTCAAATTCGCTTAAAATCAAAATCATTTTGCTCGATTCAACAAAAAAAAAAAAAGGTGAAAGAAAAAATTGTGCTGATGTTTTAAGGAAAGGAAAATGTGTCTACATATTTTTTTTCTTTGGGAAAACTCGGAACTTCTTCTCGCAACGCGCAGGGAAGAAACGAGACATCAAACTCAAAAGCCATTGTTGCAAAAAAAAAGGAAAACATTTGGTATAGAAAATGCAAGTTCCTAAGGAAAACTACAACATTTAACAAAATTTCCTTCACTTGGCCAGCTTAATTAAAAATTAAGGCGTGGTTTTCCCCCTTTGGCACCAGCAACAACAAAAAGTTCATACCCCAAAAAAAGAAAAACGACAGTGAAGTAAAACCAGAACGCACAGAAGACCCGATTCTGAGTGAAGGCATAAAACAAAAAAGAAACAAAAAAGAAAGAGGTGGGGATGTAAAGGAGGATATGTTCAAAATTCCTTAATATATATTGCCAGAGATACGCGTGTGTGTGTGTGTGCGTATATATGTGTTTTATGCCAACATATGTATGTATGCATGTGTTTATTTATACACGAATGTTTGTACCGTAGTGTATAAGTGTGTGTGTATTGGGTTCGTAATCCGAATTTTTCTGAGAGCTGACAAAGGATGCGCTTCGTTAAGTTTACAATTATCTCCGTTTAATATAATGCACACTACGATTCGTTAAGTTTGTGAAATGAAAATGGAAAATTTGACGTTTGTTAAATGAAATTTATTATGAAAACAAAAACATGTTCGCTCTCTTTTTCTTTGGTTCTCTCGCCACTCTTCATCGGATGCAAAAAGGAGAATAGTTCTCTCTGAAACTTAACGAAAATCATGACACCTACACATCTGGATCAACTGAGAATTGACTGCGAAATTCTCTGAGGTCCTTATAATACTGACGCAAATAACAAAACATAAACTTAATAAATCAAAAACAACGAATTGAAAACCGATAACCCCGATTTTGAAAATTGCATACTTATACATTTTTTGAATAAAATTACAAATTTTAAAATATAAAATACATATATTTTTGTGGTGAAAAACAAGAATATAGTAGCGCCTTCCCTGGCAGTACGTTAATTTTTTCGTATAGCATTCAGGGTCCTGATCCGCCAACTGTTTTCCAAGTACCAATATTTTAAATATATACTAAGGAGTGCGTACGAAATAAATGGTGCACACATTTTTGGTAAAAAACTCAAGATGCTTGGATTAATTTGTTTAAAAGTGAGCCTGTTTTTTTTTTGTTCCTTGCTAAACTAATTTTTCGACCACTTTGTATGGGGAGCTAAGCGATATAAAGCGGCAGCCCATACAAAGTCGTCGAAAAATTAGTTTAGCAGGAATTAAAAAAACAAGCGTAGTATTTACGTATTAACAATTAATTAAGTTCAAATTCACTTTTTACACTGGCTTGCAAATATTTAGTGTTTATTTATAATTTTTTTTATTTTTTCAGGGATGCCTTCCATTTGGGCTTTAATTGTACTCTCTGGTACCATATTAGTGCTTGTAGCCCACTTTCTTCTAAACACTTTTGCATCCTTAGCAGCTCCTTTCGTAGCCTTTAAATGCCGCTTAACTAAGGCCCACTATCTTTCGATCGGACGGGGTTGTGGACAGTTAGGTGAATTTGCCTTCTTTGGTACAAACACTACCTTATTGTTTTGCTACCAGCCAAAAGCTCGTTTGCTGTAACGTCAAGACGCGAGATCGGGCCAAAACAATGTAGAATCTCCCAGCGGCGAAAGTCGCAAGGCCTTCCACAAATAAGGCATGTGGAATGGTCCTTTTGTAATGGCTTCCTAAAATAAGGCCTGCGGAATGCAAGATTTTTTCCATCAGATATAACCAAGAAGAAGATTTTTCAAATTTTGAGGAATTTCTTTTCCGATTCGTTTCAACCGTAATTTAATTGGAAAATTACATACAAATTTTAAAATTATATTGTTTATTTTATACTTTTCAGGGTATTTTTAAAATTATCAATTTGAAGTTGGGCGTGGTAAAACTTTCTAAAATAGATTCAGACATACTTATAAATAAATATGTAGAAGTGGATAATGATATTGTGATAAAATAAATTATTTTAATTTTAGTTTTGTTTAACAAAAGTAATTTAAAGTAAATGCCTTCTAAGACCTTCCGCTTTGCATTCCTTCTAAGGTCTTCTTTTGGGCAATGGGCAAGGAAGGTCTTGCCTCCCAATTTCACGCAATGTTAAAAAGAAAGGAGGAGGTAATGCGTAGGGAAGGCCTTCCGTATTTTAAAGAAGGCCTGTTTGGTAATGATTTTAGGCCTTCCAGGTCATGACTTCCGCCGCTGGGTTCGTGCTTTATTAAAAATGGACGAAGTCGTTTTTGTAGACAATGTCTAGTCTACTAGACATTCCTTATTGATATACACTTCAGTATTTATCGTGCCAGTTGTAACGCATGGGCTGCTCCTTTGTCCACAAGTGCAAATGGCATGGCACACCAAAAATTTCTTCGGGAACTTTGTCTTTTTTTGAACTCTGTATTCTTCTACAACATTTCCTCTACTATCTGCAATATAAAACTCTTGGCCAGGTAGCAGTAAAAGGTCGGACAGCCCGTAGGTTTCATCATCCATTACATAAAACAATGGTGGCCCATAACATCCCATGAATGGATTGAGGTGAGCTTCTTCTCGCAATCAGTGAGATGGGTGCTTTCTAGTTTTTACACTCACTGATTGGGACCTACAGTTAAACATCGGTTCCGAACGGTATTTTGTGAGGCTTTTTCATGGCTAAATACTCGATAGTGTCGCCGTCACTAAGCCAGGTGACCGTCGTCGAAAGAAATGTAAGGTGGTCTGAGCAGGCATCGAACCCAATAGCCGCGCACACTAACCATTGCACCACCAACGGCCATCCATTATATAAGATCCATAAATTGGAATAACATTTCTTTGTAAATTTTTATCTCGTAGTATTGCTTCCAATTTTTTTTTTGGATTTTCTACCGGGCACTTTCTGATGTTTGTAAGTTTTGAGCTCTACCTCTTTTTTTACTTTTCTTACCAAAGACTCCGAGCAATTGGTTTCCTGAGCAATTTTCTTCCTGATACATTTGGAGTTTTCTTAAGAATGTCTAATATTTTCTTTGCCTTTCCGACGTCTGAAAAGCTCTTTATTCTGCCATACCCAGATTTTCTATCGATCGTCAGGAGTTCCTTATATTTTTGTGTAACTCTAGAAACTGTATTACGGGACACCCCTGCCATCCTAGCAATTGGTTTATATCTACGTCTTTAATTTTCGTTGAAAATTTGAATTATCTTTTCGCGAATTTTTTGTTGGTTCACCATTTTACAAAAAAACTAAACAAACGATTGACGTTATATTAAGCACGTGGTTTTTGATGGCACTGACAGATGTCAATGACATCTAAATGCAATGGATACAAAAAAACCTTGTAAGCCTAAAAGTATGCACTATTTATTTCGTATGCACTAATTAATATCAACAAAATTTCATTTGTATCAGTTTTAAACTCACATATTCTGACGGTAGCAATTCAATGCAAAAAGGAGGAACGATAACACTGTGTGTAATTTTTTAAGTAAAGGAAATATAACCATATACGGACACCACTACGTGATAAAAGACCAATAAAAAAAAGACCCGTGTCTCCCAGTTTTGCCCAAAGTCATGCACTTTTTTTATAGGCCCCCAAAGATTTGAGGCCTCGGTGTCACTTTTGCAAAGAAATTGATCATTTTGTCAGGCTCATATCTTGCAAACCGTTTGGAATTTTGATGCACTCACTGAGGGAAAGTTGTAGCTCTTATCATGAAGAATACAAATTGTGAACAAAAACTGCATCTTCAAGGTCAAAATCGCAAAAAAAAAAAAAAAAAACTTTAAAAAAATGCGATTTTTTTTACCTTTCTTCCCCATAGCATCCCCATCCCCGTCCCCAACCGTTCAAAATTCAAGGAAACAAGAGCTACAATTTTCCCTCAGAGAGTAAATCAAAATTCTAAAGGGTTTGCAAGAAATGAGCCTGACAAATCATTCACTTTTTTGCAAAAATGACACCGAGGCCCCAAATCTTTGGGGGCCCATAAAAAAAAGTGTTTGCGTTTGGGCAAAACTGGGAGACACGGGTCTTTTATCACGTAGTGGCGTCCGTATATGGTTATATTTTTTTGTGTTGCACTGTGTAATCAACAAATCGAATTTAAATTTTCAAAAATTTGTTCGTTGCTTTAGATATTAAAATGTAAAAAAATTTAAATTAATATTTCAAAACACTGCAGATATCTCAAAAAGTGTTCACACCAATAATCGTGTATTTTAGTTGTACAAACCAAATCAATTTCAATATTACTCCAGCACCAGGTTTTTAGTTCTTTTTTTAAATTCGAAATTTATAAATTCGCCTTTAAAACGCTAGTTTGCTGCATCAGTTTGCTCATTTTGCTGCATACTCTATAATCTGTATGTCTTCTTTGGTCTCTCATTCTACATCATTTCCTTCGTACCTTTTCGATCAGCTATGCCATAGAAACCCCCTGGTTGAGCTGAACTAAAAAGAGCGCTCACTTGAACGACCTAAAATTCCCAACTTTAGTAACAACACTGTAATTGATTTTGCCTAGGAAATTTTCGCAAAGACCTGGGTGCCAAGCAAATTAAAAGTGAACCACAATTTCTGGTTCATGAAATTTTCGTTATTTTTTATACACGTACTTCTTCATGTCAACGGAAATTTCCAATGTTCCTTTTATTTTATCGATCTTGAAAAGTTTAGGTTTTTCAATCATTATTCCCATTAAAAATAATTTTTAACAGGAAAAGTTGTTAAAGAAGAATTGAAATTTAATATTTCGGTGGATGGTTGGGAAAATAGCTATTTCGATGTCCACCATGACATCCCATCGGTTCCCTTCTCCACAAGTATTTAGGTATATCATCACACATTATACGGGTTAACATTTCTCAAATTAACGAGAATTGTTTCAACAACACCTACTACTGCGAAAACATCCAAAGCAATACTCTACCGAAATCAACAATATTCACAACCTCTTCTCTATGTAGTAGTGATGAGAGGTTCCGCGTATTATTAGAACCGGTTCTGTCGAGTCCGGTTTTGAGAAGAGCCGGGTATTGGGACCGGTTCCGGTTCTCAGTAAATTGCTGACCCAAAGAGGCATAGAAGTGAAGAGGCATAAGCCTAATTATAAGAATATAAAATTTGATCAAAATACACACTTTCTGTCGAGTCCAGTTCCGACAAAAACCGGGCCTTTGGGCCGGTTCCCGTTCTCAGCAAATTGATGTCCCAAAGAAGCTTTAGAGAAATATCTGGTTATGAGAATATAAAATTTGAAAAAATACACATTTACCGTCGAGTCCGGTTCCGAGAAGAACCGGGTATTTGGACCGTTTCCGGTTGTCATCAAATTGCTGTCCTAAAGAGGCTTAAGTGAAATATCTTATTATAAGAATATAAAATTTGATAAAATTTCACATTTTCATACCCTCACCCAAAGGTTAACACCCTTGGTTCCTTGGGAAACGAGTGATCTTATTTAGGAACCGTTTTGCCGTTCTTTTCAAACCGGTTTTCAGTTCCTCTAGAATCTTTTCTCGGTTCTACTAGAATCGATTTTCGGTTCCTCTAGAATCGTTTTTTGATCTTTTTGGAACCGTTTTCATTACTTTTGAACCCGTTTTTCGATCCTTAAAGAACCGTTTTCGATGCATTTGGACCCGTCTTTTGTTTCTGTAAGCCCCGTCCCGGTAGGTTATTGTAAATAATCAGTTCTTCAGAATCGGCTTCTCGATTCTGTGCATCACTATTAAGTAGGCATTCATTGAAAGCCAATGCGTAAATGTTGTTGTTTCAAAATAGAAACAACGATTGTCATGAGATTGGCGTTACAGTGTAACGTCTTCGTATTACTTCCGATGTTCTTTTTATTGTATCGATCTTTAAAGGTTTCAGTTTTTCAATCATTATCCGTTTCAAGGTCATTTTATTCCCATTAAAAATAATTTTTAACAGAACAAGTTTGTAAAGAAGAAGTGAAATTGAATATTTCGGTAGATGGTTCGGAAAACAGCTATTTCGATGCCTACCAAGGCATCCCATCAGCTCCCACAAGTATTTAATTAAAAAAAAAAAACGGGAGAGCTTTTCGCAATCAGTGATTTGCGCGCTTTATATTTTCGCACACACTGAGTGCGACCTGTAGTTTTACACCAGTCCCGAATGACATTTCTAGAAGCTTCTTATGTCGAATTACTCGATAGTGTCGCCGTCACTAAGAGAGGAGTGGCCGTCATCGAACGAAATCTAAGGTGGTCAGAACATAACTAGCCATTGCACCAACGACGAGTCACAAGATACGACAAATGGGAATATTACATTTTGACCAATGAAATGTATCAGAAGAGGCGTGGCAATTACGTCAATCTTAAAATCCAAACATTCTCCAAAAAATAAATTCAATTCTATCAAGTCCTAATAAATCTTTTGAAATCGGATCCAAAATAACTGATTCTAGAACTAATTCATTTGGAATGAGTTATGGTTCCCTAATAACCACATGGAACCGGAAAGTGTTTATTTTTTGAATTTATAAGGCGTCTCAGTAAGAATGCACTTTTTTATTTTAAAATAAAAGCACGTATTTTTTGAAATAATCGTGATTTTTTATTCGATTATAATGAAGGCATATTCCGATTAAGTATGGAATAAAATATCATTGCTCTGATGACAGACCATTACTCTTTTCATGAATTTTTCCATGACTTTTTCACCGATGACGCGTTTGATGTCGGATTTCAGCTCAGGAACTGTTTCTGGTTTATTCACATAAACCTGAGATTTCACAAACCACCAAAGAAAGAAATCGCACGGCGTTAAATCGCATGATCTTGGTGGCCAGTTGACATCAGAATTTCTTGAGATAATTTGTTCTGGAAATCGTTGCTGCAATAAATAGATTGTCTCATTCGCGGTGTGGCAGGCGGTGCCGCCTTGCTGAAACCACATGTCGTCCAGATCCATGCCGTCCAGTTGAGTCCACAAGAACCCCGTTATAATGGTCCTGTAACGAATGCCGTTCACAGGCACTACAACTTTCGCCTCATCTTCAAAAAGGTAAGGCCCAATCACGCCGCCTGGTAAAAGTCCGCACCATACAGTTGCACATTGTGAATGCCTTTGAAGAATCAAATTTTCAAGAGGATTTTCTGAGGCCCGAATTCGACAATTTTGTGTATTCACGAAGTCATTCAGATGAAAATGCGCTTTATCGGAGAATATGACTTTAAAATAAAAAATGGCATTGACTTAACTTTGCTCCATTAATCGAATTGCTGGCGCTTTCCATGGTCTTCTGGTTTGTGCTCCAGATTAAATCGAATTTTGTTTGCATGAAGGTTGAGGTCTTTTGTAAAAATTCGCTGCGTAGTGCTTCGTGAAATTTTAAGTTGTTGCGAACGATGCCTAATAATTTCAAGAGACCGACCGGTACGTACGTTGACGCACAGGAGTCTTACTGTCCATAACCGACCCAGTTTCTTAAAATCGTTTGACCACTCTTTAAGTGGATGGCACATTAGGTGCACTTTCTCGACTGAAAATTCTTTGAAGTTTGCGAGCGGTCTCAGCATATCTTTCCCAATTTTAGTAATAAGTTTTCACAATTATAGCGCGTTATTCTTTCGAAAAGCGCTCCATTTTTAATAATCGGAATAAACATATGTGACAGCTGACAAATTTCAGAGTTGCCACCTGCACACAAAAAATACACTAAATTTAAAAAGTGCAATCTTACTGAGACACTTTTTATAAGTACAGGTTCCTAAGCAATTTTACACAAAGAACTTTAACAGTTGTTTTTGAAAAATATTCGAATTTGGTTTAAAATCTAAATTATTCTCTGAGTGATTCAAAACAGTAGTTCCGGTCCGGAGCGATATTTCCCACGGTACCAATATATTAGGCCTGTTTTTAATTCCCTGCTAAACTAATTTTTCGACTACTTTGTATGGAGAGCTAAGTAATTTTAAGCGGCTTCCCACGCAAAGTTGTCGAAATATTAGTTTAGCAGGAAATAAAACATTACGCTTGTTATATAACTGGCACGAGTACCGTACGCACGATTTTATTTCGGTGGGGGGGGGTGGGGGCAAACTGGATATTTAGGTTGAAAAATACCACTACATTCAAAGATCACCTCTTAGGGAAAAGAACTTCGGGGGACCCGAGTCCCCGAGCCACCCCTGCGTACGTCCCTGACTGGCACTGTAGAAAATGTTGGGTTGGCAAGAAAGTAATTTTGGGGTTTTTTGTTTAATGTAATTTTCAATTATTTTATTCAAATCATACATGGTTTTTTTTATTTTCCATTGGATTTTAATTTGAATTACTTTTGTTTGAATTACTTTTTTACCCTTGTTCGCATTGACAATTAAAAAATATTGAATTTGCATGTGCTCAGGCAATGCAAATGCAGGTTGTGAAATCGGATGTGGCATGAAGTTTAATGATATATGGCAATGCTTTTAATTGTTTGGAATTGTTTTAACTGCTGGCAATTCTGTTTTTAAAGTGTTTTATATGTAGAGGTTTGTGGCTCCGATAGGTATTGCCTCGTAGTATTTTAAAATTCATAGACCTGCACCGGAATTCTCTAACTTTTTTACGATAAAAATCTATAGCTATTGAAAGTGCTATTGATAGTATTGAAATTTTATGAATTTTGACTATTTAACAAGCGATTTTTATCGTTCAAAAGTTACAGAATTCCGGTGCTGTACTGTATAAAATATTTGAAAACCAAAACTGGTAGATATGAAGGAAATGCTTTGAAAATAAGTGCAATTATCAATGGTATTGTCATTTTTTTGAATTTGGATTTGGACAGTGAATTAACTACAAGTTACAATTGTCATATAATTAATTTGCCCCATGTATCATTCAAGTGATTAGTTTTAATCGATAACAGAGATGCCATTTTGTTCAGTGACCTTCCGCCAGCGTTCAGGCAACTTTTTGATCCTAGATTCCGCCCCCACAAATATACTCGAAAAACTCGGTTTGTAGATCCCCTTTTGTATTGAAGGATTTCCCATTCAAAAAGTTTTGTAGACTCCCGAATAATTGAAAATTCGAAAGTGCCAGATCAGGACTATTAAGTGGATATGGCATCACTCCCCATCCAAGCGCCAATATTTTTTTGGCGAGTCTGCAAAAATGTGTAAGGCCTAGTTTTGTTGTGACGGAAAACCACGCCTTTACGATTTACCAATTCAGGTCGTGTTTCGTTCAGTGCCCCATCAAGGTTTGTCAACTGCTGACAATTTCTGGTTTGGAATCAGTTCAAAATTCAACTTTTGAAGTTAACAGTTCAACTTTTGATGAAATTTGAGCGCGTTCATCGTGCTGGGACCAGGATCTCTTTCGGTTGACACTGTGGAAAAGAATCCATTTCTCATATCCAGTGACAATACGTTTCAAAAATTGATTTTTTTTTGTTGCAATAAATTTCAAGTTGCTTATCTGCTTAGTGACGGTGACACTATCGAATAATCAGCTATGAAGTAGCTTCTTCAAAAACCGTTCGGTACCGTTGTAAAACAGTAGGTCCCAATCAGTGAGTGAAAACTGGAAAACAAACAGCTCAGTGATTGTGAGAAGCTCTCCCCTATCCCTTCGTGGGATGTAATGGGAAAATATTTTCCTTATCCGCTTTGTTAACTGCATTTACGTAAGCTCATGAGGAACCCAAATCTCAAGCTTTTTGACAAGTCCAAGCCGTTCAAAATGGGTTTCAATGATCGTGTGCGACACCTTCAGCTTGTCGCAAGTTCTCGAACAGAAACAGAACAGATTCGATAACGGCTTTGATTTCGTCCTCAGCAACCTCTTTTGGCCCATCGCTCCTGTGGCCAATTTTGATCGTGTAATTTCCACAACGAAATTTTTTGAACCAGCTTTGGAATGTGCATTCGGTTAAAACGTTCAAACTATACACGGCACAATTATAGCGGTGTGCTTCCGCTGCTTTTGTTCCTTTTCTAAAATAAAAGAGCAAAATATGTCACAAATGCTCAATTTGATCTTCCATATTCACAACACGATTTAAATGAAAACTGACCACTGGAAATAATGTGACATATCACAAATCCAACCTTGAAATGTCAGCTGTGTAACAGTATAACAAAAAATTTAGTCAGCTGATCAAAAGCATTTAAAAAATAACAAAAGCGCCATCTATATGAGAAAACCGAAGCTACTTTCTTGCCAACCCAATATTAGTGTGTCGCAACAGGTCTGCAGGAATCTATGTTAACGATTTGAAACAAAAATTACATGGTGGTACAAAATGGTACAATTGTGGCTCGTAGGTCTTGTCATAGATAAATAAAAACCATAGATTTTTTTTTCATTTGCTTAATCACCACTATCACCAGAGGGCAGAGGCTGTTTCCGTGCGACAATTTTTCACTCGGATGCGACGAAAAAGCACTCAAACATTATTTTTATTTCGATTCTGTTGTTTAAATTTGAAAATAGAAATAGAATAATAGAAAAGCATATCGCTTTTGATATTTGTTGACAATACAAAAGGCAAAAAAGTATGGTTATATAGTTTTTCCAATAGTTTTTGTTTCCAGGGAAATTTGCCCATATCCACCACTCTGGCACCATCTAGAAAATTTCCCTTTACTTTCAAATCCACCACTTATCTTTCACCATCTATGGTTTTTTATTTATCTATGGTCTTGTTGAGCAGCACATCATAAGGCGTGGCCCAATAACACTCACGATGTGGTTTGGCTATATCTTGAAAATTAAACGATATAATTTTTTTACGAAATTGTATTTTTTTTTAAATGATTATTTGGACCTGTGGGTTTTTCTCCCAATAATTGATGGCCATTGTTGATGACCATTTGGAATAATTTTTCCGAATTTTCAATCATTATGGCGAGAACTTCTGCGAAAAGTTCTCGCAATCTTGTCGGATATTCTCTTTGAGAGCTTCCAGAGTCTTCGGCTTTTTCACATAGACCTGTGACTTCAAAACCCCCCCACCCCAAAGAAAGAATTCAGGAGCGGTCAAATCGGGCGACCTTGTTGGACACTGCAAAAAAAGGAAACATTAGGCTAAGCAGAAACGCATCCTTCAAAATGTCCACAGTCGCGCGAGTTGTGTGTGCATGTGCACTGTCCTGTTGGATCCACATTTTGTCCAGGCCCAAATCATCCATTTGTGTCAATTAAAACTTGTTGATCATTGTTGGGTATCGCTCAGTAGTCACACTAACCGAGGTCCAAGACGTTCTCGGGTAGAAGACAGCTCCAGCGTAAATGGCGCATCATGCACTTCACCACTTTGAGATTTTCATGAATGACATGTGGTTTCTAAGTGTCCCAATTTCCGTTGATGTTAAGAAGAGCGTAGGTTGGTTGCGATTGATGGTCTGCAGACTGTAGCTGCTGTACTGGTATATTTTGGTCTAAATCATGAGTTTTGGAATCATTTGAAGAATCGGTACACTTTAACACTGATGAATATTGCTACATTAAGAAACTCAAATAACTTTTTTTTTCAGTGTATGGAATTAATTTTTCTTTTATTCATGTTAAAGCTCATTCAATTTTATTAAATATATCTTAATTAGTTTTCAAAATAATGGAATTCAAATGCCCCCTGCTCGTTGATACATGTGCGGCATTTTACCAAAAAATTGTTTATTACTGCTTGGAGAGTTGGGACAGGAATAGCCCCAATTGTTTCTCGAATGGATTGCTTTAGTTCATTAAAATTTATTGATTTTGCTTTGTAGACTTCCTGTTTGCAATAACCCGACAAGAAAAAGTCAGGTGCAGTAGGGTCAGGCGACCTGGGGGACCAACGGAATGTGGAGTTTCTGGTTATCAGCTTATTGGGAAATTTTCGACGCAATTCTGTCATAACAGGCCGGGGTATGTGAGGAGTTGCACCATCTTGCTGAAACCATACAGAGTTGAAAGAAATTCTCATTCGGCGTAATTCTGGATAGAAAAACTCTCTCAACATGATGTAGTAACGGTCTCCAGTAACCGTAACGGTGTGACCGTTTTCTTCGAAGAAGTAGGGCCCGACAATGCAGCGTGATGAAACTGCACACCACACTGTGACACGAAGTGGATGCAATTCCATCTCATGGAGTATATGTGGGTTGGAATCACTCCATATTCGACAATTTTATTTGTTGATGTTGCCGATAAAATCGAAATGGGCCTCGTCAGACATGAAAAGATAGTTCAACATGTTTCCGTCCTCTTCCACTATTTGAAGCATCTTCTGGCAAAATTCCAAGCGAATCGGGAAGCCTACTGCATTCAGTTTGTTGGCCATTTGAATTTTATAAGGGAATAAGCTCAAATCTTTATGCATAATTGACTGCAATGACTGTTTGCTTATACCCATTTGAGCAGATAAGCTTCTTGTCGAAACTCTTGGACTGTTTTGTATGGCAGCAGCGATTGTTTCCTCCGTCCGAACTGAAGGGTTTCGATGGTAAGGTCTCCTGTTGACTGTCCCATGCTCGGCAAAATTGTTAACAAGTCTCATTATGGTCCATCAGCTTGGAGGATTGCCGCCAAAAGTGCGCCTGTACTCTCTTTGAACCGAAACTACGGATTCCAGTGCGTGATAGCGGCGGACAAACCAAATTCTTCTTTCAGTGTCCCAGTCATCCATTTTTGTTAATTCTAGAAATCAATCTGCAAAATAAAAAAAATTTAGCCAGATTCATTAAATATAAAAAAAGTTTTTACTTTTTTTTGGTAGCGGCTTTCATCAGCCCCCTGTATGACAACTCTGGTTGAAGCCCGCATTGACCTCCTTTCAATTCCTTTGGTGTTGGTCAACTTTGAGTATAAATCTTTGAAAAATCAGTATTAAACCGCAGGTCTCAATTATTGAATCTTAAAAAATAAAGATCATATTGTAGATGGTCTGACTATGTCTGTTGCCATTTATGGTGCAGTGGGCAGGGCTAGCGGCTGCTGCATATGAAACACTTCCCGTTCACCATCAGTTTCGATCATGTGTCATATCGTTCGCAGACGTTCCTCTACCACATTCATAGCAACACTATTGAGTACAGTTTAAAGAAAAGCCCCAGAATCTGATGCGGCCGTCATATATTTTAACCGGTTTAGGTCGAGGAATGTAGGGTATCTTGCCTTACGTCTGACCACTTGTTTGAATTTGCAATGAAGTTGAATGCTGGGTAATTTTGAAAAAAATTGATTTACAATTTGAAATATATAACAGTTTGTATAAGTATTGCACTGTACTGACGAGAATTATAGCCTGTGTGATTTCTATGTCCGATGATAAAAAATTCCTTGAAAAACAGATAAAAGTTTGTCATCTCGACTTTTTATTAATATCCAGAATCCTGTTATACAGCTGCTTTAACAGATGCTTCTTCTGCTTCGCCATTATTTGTATAACCGAATTATACAAAAATCCCATAAAATACTCTCGCACTCATATTTACCCTTACCCACTCTCGCTTACTCTCTCCCAGTTTATCAATATTGTGCTGTATCTCTCTGTCTGTTGCTTGCTCTCTGGTAAACAACAAACACATATGAAAATGGATGGATGCATGCAACGACGTGCAAAAGTTGAGAAGTAAAACATCAAAAAATCAGTGCATAGCATACTTTAAGGCGTTACACAAGAAACGTTTTTACCTAGATACTTTTAGGCGAAAGTGAATGTGAATTAGTGTTGTAAAATTAAGCTTAAATACAACAAAAACAAATAATAACAACAACCACAACAAGTGAAGCCTCAGGCTATATGTGTAATCTTAACGAATGGAGTAGTGAAGACCTGACGATTTACGTTACCAAAAGAAAGTGAAGTGAAACTGTGAACATTACAACTACAGTGCGTCACACCCAAGAGGAGCTTAACATACAATTCAATTTACAAGTGTACAAATTTCATCTATTTCTAACGGAAGCTTTAAATCATTAATAAATTCCTTAATCTTTAAACTTAATAAAGCTTAATAATTTCAAAATACTAAGATTTTTAGATAAATCTAAACAACAAATGAAAGTAAAACACATGCATGTAGAGAAAAATTTCAAAAAGAATATTTAAAAAAGACGACGTGAGATTTACAAAGGGATAGCGAGAGAGAGAGAGAGAGAGAAAGACAGCGCGCAAGCAAATGTAAATAAAAACAGGTAACATTAAACGAGAGCAGTACAAAATTCAGCGAAACGAGAGATTTTGCGAGAGCACCCCAGAGAAAAAGTGAGAGCTCTCGTAAGCTCTCAAAAAAAGTGAAACAAACGAAAGGAAATTTAAGAAATTTCTGCGTCTATATCAACTGTCATTTAACGAAACATCAAAGGAACAAAAAAAAATCGTATTTAGAACAATCTCCAACATCAACACCTCTTTAATCGTACAACAACCCAAGAAATATCTTGAAAAAATAGTTTATGTTAATACAAGTTTAAAAATTCATAAAATAAAACAACTACTAATCAAATATGTAAATTATTTTAACAGAAAAAGGTGAAAAATTTTAAAATTAATAAAAAAAAAAGAAATAAGAAAGTCATTTGCTGCAAATCGTTGCCATACATCGTTTCAAAATACCTCAAGTCCTCCACATCAGTTTTTACTGATCCTTAACTGAATCCAACTACACCTAAAACAACAACACATCAGCATTAACAACAACCATGGGTAATAAAGAAAGTGTCGATGCTGCTGCCAAATTGAATGCTGAAGCCTGGGCCCATGAGGTATGTAAACAGGGATAATAATACCTACACCCAAAACTACAACTACTAAACTCAACTTCGTGTCCTTCTCATTCGTAAACAGATGTCATTCGAGTCATTTGGTAGTTGGAACATTGAATTTAGCAAATAAAGTAAAGTACAGCTAATATGTTCCAGGTGCATTGTACATATATGCCTATGATTAGACATATTACACTCTAACTGCAAACGAGTCATGACTCCAAATTTACAGAGTTTTCAGTAGTGACAAAAAAAATGGATGTGATAATTTCAAATATTGTTACGAAATTCCTAATTCTTCGCCTTTAGCGCTTTTTTATTTCCCGTTTATATAACAAGGTTCTTTTTAAATTACAATAAGTACAACAGTTTTCTATATTTTACTTAACACTACAATAAATTTCAAACTATGTCTACTCAGTAACACTATTGCCGATGATCTGTATTATCATGCTGAATCAATTTCACCGCACTTCTGCTACTTATTCAACTCGCAATCAGCGATATCAGCAGATTCGCGAACCTTCCCATGGTTACTTCTATCTTCTAGACGTTTCCCGAAGTTTCGACATTGAATTGCTGGTTGGTGGTGAGATCAAACGTTCGTTGTGAGTAACTAGCAACAATGGCATACTTTTAGGGATAATAACATTATAAAGTTTAAATATGAACCAGCCTGCTGTTTAACATTCTAAAGTTATTTTGACATACATTATTTCCTCCTAAACAAATTTTTCGACGATATTAGTCGTATTTTGGTTACAAGCAAGCGATTATCGCTTGCCAAGTTGCAAAGAAAACTGATTTTTAGCGAGAAGTCATTTTATTCAAAAATATGAAAACTAGTTAAAACGGTAAAAGATGTTTAATTTTTTTTTAAAACTTAGCGAAAATGAATCGGGTTGCTAAGTTCTCGCTAAGTCTTCGCTAAGTGCTTCATACAAAACAAGCGAATATATAAGCAAGAGGTGTAACCAAAACACGCTTTTAGTTTGGGGCGCTAAGCGATTTTAAGTCGCAAAATAGTTTAGCAGGGAATAAAAACACAGACCGAATATGTCTCAATATCATACATGGGGTAAATTAATTATATGAGAATTATAATTTGTAGTTTAATTTGAATTAGCTTCCGAAATGCAAATTCACAAAATATCAATACCATTGGCAATTGTACTTATTTTCAAAGCATTTCCTTCATATCTGGCACTTTTGTTTTTGAAATATTTTATACAGTACAGGTTGATGAATTTGAAAGTACTATGAGGCAATACCTATGTTATTATATAAATTAGGGGCAATGGGTTTTAATTGCAACATGCTGAATTGGATTAGTTCTTATTTAATGAACAGAGAACAGATGGTATCATTTGGTCGATCATTCTCAAGATCTATTTTTGTGTCATCTGGGGTGCCTCAGGGCAGTCATCTTGGGCCGGTTCTATTTTTGTTATTCATTAACGACTTACCCGCCTCCATAATGCACTCTAAATTGTTAATGTACGCTGATGACGTGAAGATCTATTTTTCATACAAGGATCCTTGTCAATATACTTTACTTCAGAGGGATTTGTCTACTTTCCAGACGTGGTGCGAAACCAATTTGATGGAGCTTAATTTTACGAAATGTAAGCATATGCTGTTCTCTAGGTCATCATTATTTTCGGCAAAATACATTTTAGGTGGCAATGTTCTTGAATCGGTGGATTCATTTGTGGATCTTGGTGTTCTCTTGGACAGAAAATTGAATTTCAACTCCCACATAATTACGATGGTGAACAAGGCTTATGGCGTTCTGAACTTTATTAAACGTTGGGCAAAGGAATTTTCAGATCCCTACGTTACGAAAAATCTTTTTACTTCACTAGTCCGCCCTATTCTCGAATATGGATCAGTTGTTTGGGACCCCCAGTACAATTTGTATGTTAATATGATTGAATCGGTCCAGAAACAGTTTCTCATTTTTTGTCTGAGAAATCTTCAATGGAACCCGAACCATAATCTTCCTTCGTATAGCAGTAGACTAGCATTGATCAGATTGCCGACTCTTAGTAGTAGACGTACCATGATAAACTCTATTACAGTTTTGAAGATAATTGATGGATGTATATGTTCTGAATTTCTGTTATCTAAGATTTTCATAAATGTCCCATTGAGGCCCACGAGGTACTATAAACTCGTAAACATCGAGTTTCAGCGTTCGAATTATGCGTCCTTTGATCCAGTTAGGAGAATGTGTCGTGACTTTCAGTTTATTGATTTCACAGGTAGTTGGGAAACGACAAAGTCTAGCATAATTTGTCATTTGAACCGATTGCATTAGTGCTGTATATTCGTTGACGTACATATGTAAATTTAATTTACTTTATCCTTACTATCTGGTCTGATTTATGATTTGGTTTTCGTTTTGCTCGTAATTATTATATATTGAAGTATCTTATGTTAATATCTCGTGATGTGCTTTTATACTTATTTATGTTAGTGTAATACCAACTGGTGAAGAATTTCTGTAGTTGGTTGTAACGTGTGAACTTATAATCCTTGCTCTCCCGTTATAGACCGGTCTATAATGTGTACGCTGTCCTCACGTTATGGGGACGTGGCCCTCTCGGTCGGTAGGGGCGGGTAAGAGTGGCGGCGATGGGTTCGCTCGATTTAAAAAAAAAAAAAAAAAAAAAAAAAGCCACAAACCTCTAGATACAAATAAAATACTTTAAAAACAGAATTGCCAGCAGACAAAACAAATTCAAAACAATTGAAAGCATTCATTACAATTGACATCCGATTCCACAACCTGCATTTGCATTGCCTGAGCAAATGCAAAATTTTTTAATTGTCATTGCAATTGGCTATTGAACAAAGGTAATTCTTTTGCATGTGCATTAGATAAAGTAATGCAAATTCAAATCCAATGCAAATTAAAAATCCCATGCATGCTCAATATACTCAATTAGGGACATATTCAAAACGGAGTTTTTGGGGGAATGAGGAGGGAAAATGACTGCAGATTGTTACAGTGGATAGAAATGGTCTAGTATCATTTTGTCGGTAGTGGAGTTTAATATATGTCCCTTAGTCCCCTAATATGTGTCCTAATGTCTCAAGTGGTTTGATGTGATTCCATGATAACCGAGTTGGATTATAGTTCTTTTCCACAGTATCGCTTCCATGTAGTTGGTGGCATTTGTGGCCTGCGATACCCTGGCATGTGCACTCACAGAAATAATTGTTTGAAAAAGGGGTTATATCAAGCGTAAACTCAGCTTTTGCTACCCACTTGCAGTTGTCACAACCGAATTGAGGTTGTCATGACTGACTTTAGTTCCCACAACTGCAATTCGGTTGAAGCAATCTATACTAGGTTACAAGGTTGTTACAATATCTAATAGTTTGTGACAAACCTTAATAAGCTGTGACAACATATCATAGGTTGTGGCAACAATTAATACATCGTGATAACATCTAATAGTTGGTGACAACCTATTGTAGGCTCTGACAAACTCTCATAGGTTGTGACAACCTCTAATAGGATGTGACAACCTCTAATAGGTTACGATAACATTTAATTGGTTCTGACAACCTCTAATAGGTTGTGACAAACTCTAATAGGTTGTGACAACCTCTAATAGGTTATAACATTTAATTGGTTCTGACAACCCCTAATAGGTTGTGACAAACTCTAATAGGTTGTGACAACCTCTAATAGGTTACGATAACATTTAATAATTGGTTCTGACAACCTCTAATAGGTTGTGACAAACTCTAATAGGTTGTGACAACCTCTAATAGGTTGTGACAAACTCTAATAGGTTGTGACAACCACTAATAGATTGTGACAACCTCTAATAGGATGTGACAACCTCTAATAGGTTGTATCAACCTCTAATAGGTTGCGACAACCTCTAATAGGTTATGATAACATTTAATTGGTTGTGACAACTTCTAATAGGTTGTGACAAATTGTAATAGGTTGTGACAACCTCTAATAGGTTATGATATCATTTAATTGGTTCTGACAACCTCTAATAGGTTTTGACAGACTCTAATAGGTTGTAACAACCTCTAATACGTTGTGACAAACTCTAATAGGTTGTGACAACCACTAATAGATTGTCACAACCTCTAATAGGATGTGGCAACCTCTAATAGATTATGACAACCTCTAATAGGATGTGACAACCTCTAATAGGTTGTGACAACCTGCAATAGGTTAAGATAACATTTAATTGGTTCTGACAACCTCTAATAGGTTGTGACAAACTCTAATAGGTTGTGACAACCACTAATAGATTGTGACAACCTCTAATAGGATGTGATAACCTCTAATAGGTTGTGACAACCTCTAATAGGTTGTGTCAACCTCTAATAGGTTGCGAAAACTTCTAATACATTGTCACAACCTCTAATTGGTTTGGAACCCTCTTAAATGAAAACCGCATGTGTTATGTAAACCGCATACAGGTTGTGGCAACCCCTAATAGGTTATGACAACCTCTAATAGGTTACTAAAACCGCTAATAGATTGTGGCAACCCCTAATAGGTTGTCACAGCCTCTAATTGGTTGTGAGAATATCTGATAGGTTGGGACAACCTCTAATAGGCTGTGACAACCTCTAATAGGTTGTGACAACCTCTAATAATTTATGACAATCTCTAATCGGTTGTGACAACCTCTAGTAGGTTGTGACAGCCTCTAATAGAATGTGACATTCTTTAATATGTTGTGACAATCTCTAATAGATTGTGACAACCTCTAATAGGTTGTTACAAACTCTAATAGGTTGTGACAGCCACTAATAGATTGTGACAACCTCTAATAGGATGTGGCAACCTCTAATAGATTCTGACAACCTCTAATAGGTTGTGACAACCTCCACCTCAGATGTGATGTATAGTGGTTGTGACGACCTCTAAATTTAGTTACGGTTAACGCGATTTTTTTTCTGTGTGTGTGGGATCCATTAAAGTGCTGGTCTAGTACTAACCGGCATGGGTCAAGGAAGAATATGACCGATCAGAGTCCAATTTCTTCTTCTGCTGCTTGTGCATTGCCAGAGGTCATCAATAGGAATGTTATTAATAGAGTAAATACGAAATGTTTCCCTCAATCATGGAATGATAAACGTGTGGACCTACGGCCTGTTTTCATAAAAAGAATTTGAACAAACGAACAAATCGGTCCAAACTAAAACGCAAATAAATAGGATTTTATGGGTCAAATGGGGTAATTCCGTTAGAAATTTATTGAAGGAACATGTGAAGAATGAATAACCTAAATAAATAACTCATTTGACCCATATTTTTTGTATAATTAACGTATTCATTTTGGACTATTTGTTCCAAGATGTATCTATTACAGGTGGAAGCGTTAAAACAGCTGATTTCAATTTTTTCTTGTCGTTGTGGTCCGACCTTGTTAAATGTTGTTTATATTAATTCCAAGATGTATCTAGTACCGGTGGTAGCGTTAAAATAGCAGACGAAATTTGTTCTTCTCCTTGTGGTTGTTGCCGTAAATTACAACAATTCCTCCTGATATAACCTGAAATAAATACACCGGTCGACTGAATTTGACAAGGTCGGCTCCTGAAATTAAAACCATAGAATAACACATACTATAGAAGTTTTTATTCGCTCAATAAATTAAACGTCATAGGTACGATGGAAATTACACAGTGGAGGGTGGAAAATATGGGTTCAATAATACCAGATGGTGGCAATAGTATACAGCGATCCACAAAGGAACTACACCCGAATTTCGTGTTTTTGTGGCAAACTAGTTGTGTTAAATACAATACAAATGTATACCAACGATAAAAATCAACAAAAAAGTGCAAACTACTTTTAAATTTTTCAGTTCTATACCAAAACGACAGGAAATAGTTAAGTGAACATATTTTGTAACTCCACCTGGTGTATGTAAATTTTAAATTTAATTTGCTCTCATTTCCACAAACCTACGATGAGAGTGTGAAATGAAACGTCAGATGAGCGAATAAAACCTTCTACGTATGTGTTATTCTATGATTAAAACAAAATGCCTTCAATTCTTACTGTTTCTACCTTACTTATTTTGCCATGATTCGTTCGTTCAAATTCGTTTTGTGAAAACTGGCAGTTAGACTTATTTTTGAATTTTAAATAAAATACTGAATATAAAATTGAATGGCGGAATCTTTATTATGCCCCAAAGAACAATGTCTGACATTTACTTTTAAAAGATAACTTCATTCGAATGTTGGCGGCGACTATGGAAGTCCATTAGGATCACTCTTTCCCGCAATGCCACCGGCATCTCGCAAATTACGCGAGTAATTTTGGCTTCCAAGTCTTGAATCATAGCTGCATTATCGACGAAGACTTTTGACTTCACATAACCGCACATGGTACGGCATTGACGGATATTTTCTGTCCGTCCTTATTTTGAAAGAAATACGAACCGATGATTCCGCCAGGTCATAAACATTTTCCAGAGAACGATGACTATCCTAATACAGCAGAAATAATTGGAGCTTGTTCCGCTGTGAGTCTTTCCGTGATGAATTGTCAAACAATACTCAATAAAAATAAGATTAGAGGATGACATCAGTCACGCGTGAACTGTAAAAAAAACATACAACATAAAACACATGGTTTCCCATTACATCCCATGAAGGGATTGGGGAGAGCTTCCCACAACCAGTGGGCTGTGCGCTTTTTAGTTTTACACTTATTAATTGGGAGATACAGTGTTATACCGGTTCCGAACGATATTTTGAAGCGCGATATCATTTTTTTTGGTCACCTATTGCACCACCGACGTGCATGTGGCTGATACTTACTTATCCGATCTCAAACAACCCCGGGGGTGAGGGACCTTACAAAACGAAGATAACATATTTCTCTCCAGTTGGCAATATCAAGTGTACGCAGGGATTCGTCAACCTGATTCCTCCAGCGGGGTCTTAGTCTTCCTATTTTTCGTCTTCCTTCGAGTTCGGTTTCAAAAACCCTTCGTGCTGATTCGTCTTCATCTATTATACTAACATGGCCTAGCCAGCGCAATTACGTTATTTTGATCCGCTTAAGTATGTCAATGTCGGAATATAGCTCATACAGCTCATGGTTCATCCGTCGCCAATACTCGTCGGTGTGCACTATAGGGCCATACAATTTTCGGTTTTTATTTTGTCTGATATTCTGCCCTTAATTGTCTTTTCATCGTTTTACGATTCCGAATGCCGGTTCAGGATTCCGTACTAATCCAAGGATTATTATTTCCTATTTTCTCACCAATCACCACGTTCGCCTGGGCAGGTATTTTGACTTGTGTGTGTCAAATTAACTTGATTAAATTGATTTACAACGTTGATATAGATAGACTGTGCAGACAGTCTGTATTTTAATTTTCGATTTTGCTTCCAATACCGTTGACAGCCGCTGCTCGGTTGGGTGGTCGCTTTCAATATAAGCACCATGCCTGGATTAAGCTTCCAGCAGGGAACCCAAAACAACCTTGCTCACAAGTAATTTAAAATTGGCCACAGGGTGATTCCCATATGCCACCACAGAAAGATTACGTTGTGATAACCAAATGAGATGTAACCGAATTTGGAGGTTGTCACAAACTAATTTGTAGTTTGTCAGCCCCATTTAGAGGTTGTGGTAACGCAATAACTGGTTGTCGCAACCCAATAACAGGTTGACCCAACCAAATTGAGAGGTTGAATGGGTAACGATTGTTTACACATTCCACATGGGCAATGGGAATGTGGGTCTGTACACATTACCCACAGCGATGGTTAATTAGAGACTACGATTACACATGCGGAATATGTAAGCGGCATTCACACATTACCCATGGTGATGGGTAATGGGTTACCCAAGGTTACCTCAATTTCACAAAAAGAAAAAAAATATTTCTTGGTTGCTGCAACAATACTTTGATTGATTTGTATTAATTTATTTATCGCAACCGTTCATGTAGTTCTCCCAATTAAACTCGTGTATCGAAAATGTTTATCATGTTGCTGCAAACGAGTTCTCGTTTGCATCAAACGCATACAAAGTTACATTTGCCTCAAATTTAAAAAACGTTTGCGATAACTGAAATTAGCCATATTTCTAATGAGAGCACAGATTACGAAGAACGTAAATTTCTCTCATTCTGTCGACTGTATACACAGTCTTATCCACTCGTTTGGCATACACACTCACGCATACACATAGAAGTGATCACACACTCTAATACTAATATATATCTAATATATCTTCGATGGACAATTGACGCGTTGTAGTTTGCTGTGCCTTTAGTTGCTATTTGTATGCAAGGCAACATTTTTTAAAACAAACTTCATGGGTGAAATCAAAATCAACTTTTTATTAGATTAGAGTAACTACAACTCGGGTGCTGTAACTGAAAGAACAGTTGGTGGAATCGTTTTTCGTTTCTCGCAAAAGTTTTTTCAGCTCAAATTTTTCATAACTCGTTTACTCCAAACGTTTTTCAATTCTCTCTAACGTTTTTAGTTTGCAGCAACTACAACTCGGTTGCTGTAATCGAAACAACAGTTATCGAAACCGTGTTTCGTTTCTCAGAAACGATTTTTCAGCTTATATTTTTCATAACTCGTCTACTGCAAACATTTTTCGATTCTCCCAAACGAAATGATATGTATGGCTTAACAGAATTTCGTTTCTCCCAACTACAGTCCCAAACGAACTTTATTTATCTGAGATTTCATTTGGAAGGAACGAGTTTTTTCTTTGCATGTAACCAATTTTTTGCCTAAACGTTTTGAATAATGTGGTGCAATTTGTATGGTAGACATTATATGCAAAATAAAATGTTTTAAAGTGAACAGGACAGAATTCAGGAGCAGTTCGGTTGCTGCAACCTAATTTTTTAAAAAATTCGGTTGATGCAACCGACTTACATCCAAATTCGGTTATTAGAACCTAGTTGATACCAAATTATATGTCTGCAACCGAATTGATGCCACATTCGGTTGCTGCAAACGAAATTATAGAAAGTTTGTTGATGCAACCAATATTATGGGAAATTTAGTTGCCACAACCGAATCAATTACGAAACGAGATTAGTTCAAAATAATTTTGGGACCGTTGTTGCCAGTGTGTATTAATAAAAATATGGTTTCCAATTACATCGCATGAAGGAATTGGGGAGAGCTTCTCACAACCAGTGAGCTGTGCGATTTCTAGTTTTACGCACACTGAGAAGAACAAAATGTTTTAAACAGAAGTTGTTGCCACCGAATTAGGGTTGCCTCAATCGAATTGAAGGTCACATTAATGAATTTAGACCCCCCACTAAATTCATTAATGTGACCTTCAATTCGATTGAGGCAACCCTAATTCGGTGGCAGCAACTTCTGTTTAAAACATTTTGTTCTTCTCAGTGTGCGTAAAACTAGAAATCGCACAGCTCACTGGTTGTGAGAAGCTCTCCCCAATTCCTTCATGCGATGTAATTGGAAACCATATTTTTATTAATACACACTGGCAACAACGGTCCCAGCAACACATTGCAAGAACCATGTATATATTTGCGAGCATTGTTTTCATGAATTGAAGATCTGCTGCTTTTTCGTTTCTGTGTTGCCTGTTACATTTTTGTTTCCACCAACTTCCAACAAACAAAGCAACATTTGGGCCACAAAAGCATATATGTTTTATAACCTATTTATCATTCTATCTCTAACATGTAATATTGAATAGCAACCAGAATGTGTTTGGCCACAAGTATACTATATTTGCGACAAGTTAAAAACTCTTTATATTTGCTTCCAAGGACTAAAAATTCAGATTTTTCAGCGAGTATGGAGCTTAAGAAAAATCATGTTGACTCTATAAATGCTGTCTAGTATTTTCCCCATCCGGCTCGGTTGCACCATAGAAATCCATAGGAATTTCGAGCTGAACCTCGGAATGACGATACGGTTAGCCTTATATGAAAAAAGAAGAAACGGAGTCATTCTTCGTTGTGTGCCAGATGGTAATTGAGTTTTACCAGTAGTACGCCAACGTATTTAGCTCACTTCTATGATGTCCACATTATAGGATCCCATAGCCCTTTTAACTTACCCGAGTCTCGATTTTTCGGAGAGGTACCAATCATCAGCCGTTGTCTAAAGCCTCTATTAGTTATTAACGATTTTTGTATTAGAGTGTGTTGATTATACTCTAATGACTTTGGTTTACGATGGGTCCGTTTCTAGTGCTGTGGCAGGAATACCAGTTGAGTTATATCATATATTTTAGGCGTTAATGTTCTCTTATTACCTAATACGAATCGGTTTTAGCCTGTTGCTCAACCAATTGCCTTCTTATTTTAGTTACCATCAGACAGGGGTCTGAAAGTGGTATTACCAGGGGATATTTGGAAAATCCTCGAAGGAATTGCTGCACAGAGTTTTGGGTGCACTGAGTAAGACCCCATGCCTTGCACAGTGCGGGATTTAACAAAATATTTTCAGTAGAATCCCGATAAGGTTCGGAATAATCCCCGCTCTTATAGGGGCATCAGTTTGCTCCCTGTTCTGGGGAAGGTACTAGAAAGAACTATGGTGAATCGGCTTAAGGTGGACACCAACTGGCAGCCTTCTAAGTTTGAGTTTGGCTTCGGGGAAGGGCGTAGTGTTGAGGACGCGTGGCTGCATGAAAGACGCTGCGTTGCTGACTCACCTGCTAAATATGTCCTCGGCATATTTATAGATTTTAAAGGGGCGTTTGACTATTTGTCGTGGGATAGCATTCTGCACAGGCCCCAGGATGTCGGTTGTCAGGACATGAGATTGTGTACCAGCTATTTTAGCGGTAATAGAGTCTGCGTGGTAGGTGCTAGCGACACCGTTTGTTGAGAGGCCACCTGTTGATGTTCGCAGGGATCTATATGTGGAACCGCAGGGATCTGTGTATGGAACCTTATGATGGATTCCCTGTTGGGGATTCTTTGCGGTGGATACAGACTGTGTGCGTACGCGAATGACCTCCTTATCCTCATCGAAGAACAGTTTCGTGCTGATCTGGTGAGAAGGGGTGAGGGGGTCATGTGTATAGTAAGTGAGTGGGGTAGTAGTGTTGGGAGTAGGCTTGGCACTGTACAAGACCATGACAATGTTGCATGGGTAAATTGTCAGTGTATCGCCCCCAGTGATTAGGTGTCGTGAGATGAGCATCGGCCATGTTCGTGAGGTGAAGTACCTCGGTATTGTGGTCGGTGAACGGCAGAATTTTATGCAGCATATGGCTTATGTCAAGGAGAAGCTGACGGCGGTAGTCGGCATGGTGAAGCGCCACCTTAGGAGCGATTGGGGCTTAATCAGAAGGGCTGTGCGTACTATATACGGTGGTCTGTTCATTGCTTACGCAACGTATGGAGCACCTGTATGTTGCGGTACAGCTATGTCTGTGGTCGGCAAAGAGAAAGATTTCTCCTGTCAGAGGATTGCGATGAATGCGTGTAAGCCGGTTTGCCATACCGTCTCGACGAACGCTCTGCAGGTGTTTTTGGGCGTGCCTCTCCTTGACTTGGCGGTCGTTGGGCGTAGTATGCTGCTTAAATTCATGAAGGGTTTACCTTTTGTTGAAGGTGACTGATTGTTTGCGGATGATGTGGCAGACGGAGATATAAGACGATTTTGGATGATCATCTTATATCCTTGTGGCAGAGTAGGTGGACTGGCAGTGACAAAGGTAGGGTGACGTACGAATTTATAAACGACGTGACTTTTGTACGGGAGAGGCCAGACTTTGGCTTCGGTTTGAGACTGGGATACTTATTGATGCATTTTTGCATAAGAGATGCCCGAGTTACACTGCGGACTGTGACTGTGGGAGACATTTACTGACTGACTGTCATTACTACATCGACATTAGGGACCTGGACGTTATGGGGGTTACTCATACTGGGGCGGACTGGGACGTTTGTTGGACGTTGACGGATGCACGGACGTTTGAGAGACTTAAAGTGTTTGCACGTATTGTGTTTGTTAGAAGGAGGGAGAGGGTGTGATGTGTATGTGTGTGTTTCTAGTTATAATTTTTGTATTTTTGTGTTGGGTTTCGAGTGGTAGTAGTTTCGGCTACGAGGTCTGCCCAGAAACTTAGTTGCTCATGGCACCGTAGATTCCATCCTGACTGTAGTGAGGTCCTTCGGTGAGACACGTGGGGGCTGTGGTTTGTACCCAAATCGCGGAGAGAGCTTTTGCTCGATGTGGAGTGCATTTCAACCGGGTGCCATGACCCATAGATCCGAAGAAGTTTTAGGAGGCGCCGCTCCTAACCAAGGGGGGGGAGGGAACCATGTCCAAATACATGGACACATGCTTACATGTGGGAGCGTTGGTAGACGCATTGTGTCCACCCAGCGTTTAAAGCACTGTGTCGAGGCCGTCGAGGCAGGTACCCATATACCAAAAAAAACACAACTGTGCCTTGGTGTAAGGTTATATTGCAAACAGATAAGGCAGCTTCTGAGATAGAATCTTCTGAGCAAAATATATGTACTTATTAACTTATTAATTCTGAAAATATATTTAAGAAATATAAATATACAACGGAGTATAAAAAGAAAAGCACTCCATTAGGAAAAGTAGTGAATGAATGTCAACGGAACCCCAAAAATCCATAGCATTGGTCAAGCGATAAATGGGAGCAGGGAAGCACAGAGTGAAGGCTGCATCTGCAGATTCAAGGCCGTTTACAAACTTATGCTTATGTGTTCGAACTCCTGATGGTCCTCTATGAAAATTTAAAGCTTTCCCACAACCAAGACATCAGAGCTCTTAAGAGACCAGATTTTTGTATGCCAGCCTGACTGATTATCCATTACATTACTTAAATGTATTAGAGAGTTTCTTAGACTCAGTAAGTTGAACAGTTATATTTTCCGATGATATGATTAGAACTTACTAATTAATAACTCGATAATGAAATAAATGATGCGGTTACACATATTAAACTGTCACCCATAAGTGCCGTCTTTCTCATCGGACATTTCATTTCACACTCTTCGTAGTGAGGTCGGTGCGATAGAGAGATATTTGACGTAAATTGATTTAAACCAGGTGTAGTTACAAGAATGGTTGACTTCAATTTGTCACGTCGTTTTGGTTCAGAACTGTAAAATTTAAACGTATTTTGGACTTGTTGGTTATCTTTTATTGTTGGTATACATTTGTGTTGTATTTAACATAATAATTATTTGAACACACAAAACGAAATGCCGTTGTTATTTTCTTGTTGGTTATTTTGAACCATTGTATCTATCTGGTATTATTACAGCAATACTTTTCAACATGCAGCGTCCATATGCAACCAAGCTTAATCTCATAAATTTAACGTCGTTACTTTAGGTATAGAATTACTCTATGGTTAGACCCTACATCGCTTAAATTCTATTATAAACCCTGCAACGGTATTGGTAAGACCTTCTTAAGAAAGGCCATCCGGAAACATTTCTTATTCCTCTTGATATAACTAGTTTTTGAATAGTACACCTCTGTCAAAAATAAAATGATGTTTGTTGAGTGTATGGTTAAAATGGCTATCACACCTACAGACATTACGCTCTGGTACACTATTCGAGAAATAGTTAGATACGTCAAAATTGTCATTTGCGGAGAGAGAATGTAGTACTCACTGAGAAATAACGGCCGCAGCAACATATCGCAGGAACCATGTACATGTTTGCAAGCAGTGTTTTGCTGCCTTTTGTTTATTTATTGTCTGTCACATTTTGGTTTTCAGCAGTTTTCAACAAACAACCTGTTATAACCTATTAATCACCGAGTAATACTTTAAGAGTGTGCACTAGTTGATTTTTGTACTAACGTGTTCCGATACCTACGAGGAAAACATATAGAGAATGAGAGCAATCTTTAATTTTAACAATTTTCATGTTAATTGGGATCTACACAAATAACTTTACTCTAACACTTCATTACATTTTGATTTTTTTCACTGAATATCCCTTTTTTTAATCGATTTAGTTGGCAAAATTTACTCCCGGTTGATGTGTTTTGTACTTTTGGCTTGACACTCGGCAGCAGAAGTTTGAAAATCACACCACGCAACCCAGTCCCTATCAACGAGTCTTCTTTGATAGCACATTCTCTATTTGTTCTCCAAGTACTAAATTGAACAGCTGTCTCATCGAAACGCCTTGCTATTAATCATTCTATTTCAAACGCGTTATATTGAATAGCAAACACAATGTGTTTCGACACAAGTATACTATATTTGCGGCAAGCTACAAACACATTATGTTTGCATCCAAACAACAACAAAAAGTCAAAATTTTCAGCGTGGCGTGTAAACTTGAGGATAACTATTTCCAGAACAATTTTTACAGACCTGTTACAATTCTCTCATTCTTCGATTTTGTTCAAAAAATTTAGCGACCAGAGTTGCATTTGATATGGAATGCACAGAAGCAAGGTAAACGGGAATAAAAATTATTCACCATTCAATTATTCACCATTTTCACCACATGCCAAAGACTGTTTCTGTGCGACCACGGAAAAGCGAAAAAGCATTCAAAAATCATTTTTATTTCGATTCGTTTGTTTGAATTTGAAAAATTAATATTTATTATAGAAATGCATACCGCGTTTGATATTTTTTGACAATACGAAAGACACAAAACCATGGTTTAATAATTTTTTCAATAGTTTTTGTTTTCAGGGAAATGTGCCCACATCCACCATTCTTGCGCCATCTAGAAAATTTCCCTTGACTAAAGGGAATGCGTATTTTCGTTCGTTGCAATCAAAATAAAACAGAATATAGCGGTCATTAGTATCAATCAAACACTATTTAGTTTGGTGCATGGTTTGCTTCTGGTTTCTTATGGTTCATTCAAATATCTACTCTGATTTCTCTAAACTTCCTATTTCATAGTCGATCAGCTCTGGCATGGATACCCGCTGGTTCTATTTTCACTGATAGTCTAACATGGCGTTCAGCAGTAACAGTTCGCGCGTGTTGGACGCCGAGTAAAAATGGAGTATCTCGCTAATCTGACGTTTCATTTTATACTCGTGAGGTACAACGCAAATTGACTTACACCAAGTAGAGTTACAGTTTCTGTTGATCTAAATTTTGCATATCGCTTTGGTGAAAAACTGAAACTTGAATATATTTTGCAGTTTTCTGTTGACTCTTACTGTGGGTTGACATTTGTGTCACATTTAATAAACCTATTCTACAACGCAAACACAAAGTGCCGTTGTTATTTCCGTGTTGGATGTTTTGTAGGAATGCTTCTACCTGTTATTAATAAAGCAATGCATTTAAACATTCAATGTACACACGCAACCACACCAATTCACCACATTTTATTGAGCGAAATGGTACTAGTGATGCACAGAATCACAAGATCCGGTCCTTTACAGACCCCGCGGGACTGGGGCTTACAAGAACCGAAAGACGGGTTCTAAAAGATCCGCAATACGGGTTCAAGACCGAAAAACGATTCTACAGGAACTGAAAAACGGATTGAAAAGAACTATAAAACGGTTCCTGAATAAGAGGACTCGTTTCCAAAGGAACCAAAAGTGTTAACCTTTGGCGGTGAGTGTATAAAAATGGGTATTCTTCATCAAATTTTTCTCGGAACCGGACCCGACAGAAAATGTGTATTTTTATCAAATTTTATATTCTTACAATAAGATATTTCACCTAAGCCTCTTTGGGACAGCAATTTGCTTAGAACCGGAACTGGTCCAAATACCCGGATCTTTTCGGAACCGGACTCGACAGAACCGATTCTTAAAATACGCGGAACCGCACATTACTAGTCTGTACCCCATTTGGTATGAGAGTTCATCTAAAACCAAATTCATCTATAAACATTTAAAATTTTTTCACCACACAAAGAAATATTCAACAAATTCTACAACGCCGAAAAACTTTTGATCTGACATGCAACCAAAGTTCAGAATTTAATTTAGGGCAATCATTAATGTTTTTATTAATACATACACACTACATTAATACTGTTCAAACCACACTAATTATAGAACAAAATGCCTGTAGTTAAAGGTTCCATTGCCATGAAACCAGTTTAATACAAAAATTAAAAATTTTAAAATTAAAGGTTGTAAAAAAAGAGTCACAAAAGGTTGTAAAAATATACAACTTTGACAAGGTATTGCGGGAGAATTAAATGATATAGGCCTCAACCAAAATCCGCACTTGCCACCCGCACGGAATGTTTTTATTGTATGAGTTTCATACAAAGGTACTAAAATTCACGCATTCGAGCAGCGGAAAAAGTTGGAAATTTCTAAATTGACGTATTTTCACGTTTCTTCTGCAACTGATACAAATGCGTTTATTGGTTGATGCTACAGGTAATCCATTTCGACGTCTAGTGATAAAAAATTGGTAATCTCCACGTTCCTCAGTATTTGCCTCTGTATGAGTCGGTTACCTATGACTTTCTCTTTTCTTTCACGACCTACTATAATGTTTTCTACGAGTAGGGAGAGCTGAGGTTTTGTTCTCGAAGTTACAGAAAATTTGGTTTGGTTACAGAAGGTTTGGTTGAGAGAAATACAGTTCAGCCCACTGTTAAAGTCCTGCTTTTCCCATTTTGAAGAAATTTCATCCATTTCAAATCATAGTCAGGCTACGTCTGTCTGGTGACCTTAACGGAACAGCAATTTTTCTATCTATTACTGGCCATTAGAAGGTAGGGCTTGGAGATACATTGCTTGATGATATACAGCGTATGTGCTATACCACACTCGAGACATCCAGTGCACATTATGTCCTCCCTAGCTGTTCGTTATTTTTATCAAAGTAATCTTGGACAGGTGTCGTAGGTTGAACTGCTCTTTCTTTCTAACCGGAATGTAAAATGAGGTGCATACGCTTAGATACATTAGAGCCGCCCGACTAGAGTGTTCACAAAACCGACAATTTCGAACAACCGGTTTTTGGTTTATTCGAAAAACCAGTTTTTCGGAAAACTGGTTATCGGTTTCACGGAATGGGAAAAACCGGCGAACCTTGTTAATTTTCGTTTTTATTTACGGATAATTTCGGTTATTTTGCAAAACAATAGGATTCAATTTCTGTAGAAAAATGTATAAAAAATCAGCACAAAATAACATTTCCTTGTCTTAAGGATCGTTATTATTCAGAAAATATAACACCATTATTCCGATTTTTAATACATGTATTTAAATTTTCTTTAAAAATACATCAATTAATACAAATAATTGAATTGAACTAGACTAGAATACGATTAGATTGGGTTCAATTGAATTGAAGTGAATAGAACTTAATTGAATTGAATTGAATGAAATTGAATTGAATTGAATTGAATTGAATTGAATTGAATTGAATTGAATTGAATAGAATTGAATAGAATTGAATTGAATTGAACTGAACTGAACTGAACTGAACTGAACTGAACTGAACTAAACTGAACTGATTTGAATTGAACAGAATTGACTTTCATTGATTAGAATTGATTTGATTTGAACTGAATTGACTTCAATTAAATGGAAGTGAATTGAATTGAATTGTATTGAAGTAGATTGAATTGAATTAAATAGAATTAAATTAAATTGAACTGGATTGAATTGCCCTGATTTGAATTGATTTAAACTGAATTGCATTGATTTGAATTGATTTGAATTGAATTAAATTGAATTGAATTGAATTGAATTGAACTGAACTGAACTGAACTGAACTGAACTGAACTGAACTGAACTAAACTGAACTGATTTGAATTGAACAGAATTGACTTTCATTGATTAGAATTGATTTGATTTGAACTGAATTGACTTCAATTAAATGGAAGTGAATTGAATTGAATTGTATTGAAGTAGATTGAATTGAATTAAATAGAATTAAATTAAATTGAACTGGATTGAATTGCCCTGATTTGAATTGATTTAAACTGAATTGCATTGATTTGAATTGATTTGAATTGAATTGAATTGAATTGAATTGAATTGAATTGAATTGAATTAAATTGAATTGAATTGAATTGAATTGAATTGAATTTAATTGAACTAAATTGAATTGAATTGAAGTGAAGTGAAGTGAATTGAATTGAATTGAACTCAACTGAACTGAATTGAATTGAATTGAATTGAGTTGAATTGAATTGAATTGAACTGAATTGAATTAAATGCAACTGAATTTAATTGAATTGCATTGAACTGAAGTGAACTAAATTGAACTGGATTGTATTGCATTGATTTGAATTTAACTGAATTAGACAACAATTAGGAGGAACTAAACTGAACTGATTTGAATTGAACAGAATTGACTTTCATTGATTAGAATTGATTTGATTTGAACTGAATTGACTTCAATTAAATGGAAGTGAATTGAATTGAATTGTATTGAAGTAGATTGAATTGAATTAAATAGAATTAAATTAAATTGAACTGGATTGAATTGCCCTGATTTGAATTGATTTAAACTGAATTGCATTGATTTGAATTGATTTGAATTGAATTGATTTGAATTTAATTGAACTAAATTGAATTGAAGTGAAGTGAAGTGAAGTGAAGTGAAGTGAAGTGAAGTGAAGTGAAGTGAAGTGAAGTGAAGTGAAGTGAAGTGAAGTGAAGTGAAGTGAAGTGAAGTGAAGTGAAGTGAAGTGAAGTGAAGTGAAGTGAAGTGAAGTGAAGTGAAGTGAAGTGAAGTGAAGTGAAGTGAAGTGAAGTGAAGTGAAGTGAAGTGAAGTGAAGTGAAGTGAAGTGAATTGAATTGAATTGAACTGAATAGAACTGAACTGAACTGAACTGAACTGAATTGAATTGAATTGAATTGAATTGAATTGAATTGAATTGAGTTGAATTGAATTGAATTGAACTGAACTGAATTGGATTTCATTTATTTGAACAGAATTAAATTGAACTGAATTGAAGTTCATTGATTTCAATTGATTTGAACTGAATTGAAGTGAAGTTAATTGAATTGAATTGACTTGAATTGAACTGAATTGAATTAAATGCAACTGAATTTAATTGACTTGCATTGAACTGAATTGAATTAAATTGAACTGGATTGTATTGCATTGATTTGAATTTAACTGAATTGGACAATAATTAGGTGGCCGTCGGTGGTCCAATATTTAGTGTGCGCGAATCTTGTACATGAGACAGTGGATTCGATCCCTGCTCTGATCACCTTACATTTATTTCGACGACGGTGACCTCGCTTAGTGATGGCGACACTATCGAGTACTTAGCCATGAAAAAGCTACTCAATTTACCGTTCGGAACCGGTGTAAAACTGTAGGTCCCTTGTGAGAAGGTTTTCCCTATCCCTTCATGGGATGTAATGGGAAACTATTGAATGGAATTGCATTGCATTGATTTGAATTCATTTGAACTGAATTGAATTGAATTGATTTGAATTCATTTGAACTGAATTGAATTGAATTGCATTGATTTGAATTGAGTTGACTTGAGTAAAACTCGGTTGTCCGGTTAACCGACGTAAAATAGCCAGGTTTCGGTTTATTAAAAATTAAATTTTATAAAAAAAACCGACAGACGGTTAGTTGCCGGTTTCGCCGGGTCTTCGATTTCAGTTTTGAATTCTTTACGCCTGACGTAGATTAAATATTTGTTATCTCTTCATATCATGAACAGGTTAGTGAGAGCTGCATATAATCAGTCAGCAACGCGCTTTCTACTTGTACATGCAAAGGAAAAAACGTTTGGACCTCAACAGTTGAAACGTTTGTCCCAAATAACAAACGTTCATCGCAAAATTTATTTGTATTGTTGTAAATTAACTTTAATTTACCCCTAACATTTTATAATTTATTTTTATGACAAATACAAAAAAAAACATTTTCATAAATGTGTAAAACGAACAATCTCATTTTCTATAATTTTTCACAATACATACATACATATTTCCATTAACCTTTGCAGCCAAGTTTTTCTTAAAGTGTAGTAATATTTTCACACCTCGAGATTGCAGTTGATCGGTAGAAAATAGTTAATAATAGCAAGACGTTAATAATAAAGTGGCAATAAAATAGAAAAAAAAATAGTTTCGCATTACATCCCATGAAGGGAAAGGGGAGAGCTTATCATTATCAGTGAGCTTTGCGCGCTTTATAGATTTACACTCCCTGATTGGGACCTACAGTTTTACACCGGTTCCGAACTGTATTTTGAGAAGCTTTTTCATGGCTAAATACTCGATAGTGTTACCGTCACTATGCGGGGTGACCGCCGCCGAAAGAATTTTAAGACGGTCAGAGCAGAGATCGAACCTAGGATCTTATGTACAAGAGGCGCGCACACTAACCATTGCACCACCAACGGCCACTAATAGTACTCTCTATTTATTTTGTACTAAACTTGACACTTTACGACACGGTCACTACACTTTTACAATAGTCGTGTTTTCGTTACACGCTATCGATTATCGCTTGCTTGCTAATAACCAAAACGCCAAACTAGCGGTAATTTATATTAATATATATAATCGTCTCGATCTAATGCATGGTTTGTAGTTATTCTTGAATATGTGTATATTCTTCTCCTTGTGTTTGGCTCACAATGACGATATCCAACACTGTTTTTCTGATTTTTTTCATACTGTCATCTTTCTGCCTTTTTCAACTGGAAATACATATAATCGTCTTGTGCTAACGCGTGGTTTGTAGTTATTCTTGCAAATTTTTATATTCTTCCGCTTAACGATAACGATATCCAACACAGTTTTTCAGATTTTTTCAGCCTGGTAACTTTATGCCTCTTAGACCTGAAATGGAAACGGTAACTTCAAGTGCCTCTTAATATCGCTTAGCTCTCCATAAAAAAAAGTGACAATCTAAGCAAGCGGTGTAACCAAAACAAGCCTAATGTATACTTTGTGCATTTAAAAACAGGCTGACTCGAATAGTCGTCTATTAATAGCATTTAGAACTCTCCTCAACGTGCATACCAGCCGTTTCCACAACCATTTTGAAGTTCTCGATTCGTCCAGAAAGTTCCTTAGCGAATTCATAACCGTCCATTGTGGAGGTGGAAGCGGTAGCTTTTACTTTACAGTCACAGACGATATTTCATTAACATTAATCTGACAAGAGCCAGAATAACCGAGGTGCAACATTTACCTCTGTTGCAAATTATTTATTGATTTTAAATGTTGGATTCCATATGTCCGTTGAGATTTAAATGTTAGTTCAGAAAATGGATATGATGTCACGATATTTTACAAATGTCTACCGACCATGATGATGCACCCAGATTAGTTTAGTTTCAATTTAGTTGATATTTCGATTTCGTAGATTTTTGATATGTAATATTTAGATTTAGATTGTTTGTCCAGAAAAGGCGTTTATTATATAAAAATTGAAAAATAATTCATGAAATTCAAATAAATCATAAATTAATTAAATTAAATTTATTCTTTATTGAAATTGGAATGTAATATGCTAAGTTTTCAATACGAAGCAATTACTGCTTCACCAAATGTACAAAAAGAAGTACTTTAATTGTCCTTAAATAGGCATGACAACCAAGGTAGTGGTAAATATGCGACTTTGATTGCCCTTAACTGGTGCTGCTAAGTGGGACATTTCATACAACAATCATGGCTTATTTCAGCACTTCGGTAAGCGATTGTCACCTCAACTCTCCATAATAAACCTTTTTTGCTGGGAAATCAAGTCAAACCCCGTGAAAACTCGAATAATCCACAGCGTCCACATCACATAAAGAGACCAGACTATCCGTAAAGTACCATCCAAAGCATTGCCATCGTTTGGGTTTGCCTCAACTTCCTCATCAACCTGATAGTAGTTATTCGTAGAATTTTTTTTTGGTTCTTCTTCGATCGGTGCAATGAACAAAGCTATAGCAACATCTGCTGACCTTAGTTGGGGCTCTCGCTTCTCTGCTTTAACTTCTTTACAAATCACTTAATTGATTTACCAACCCATGTAACATTTGTGTATTTTAAATGCTTCGACAACGATATTTACACAACCTGTCATACCAATCCTATAGAATATTGTTTTTAGGATAGTTCTTTATCAATTTCAATCAAAAAAACCTCACAAAAATATCAGTCGGATGAACAGACTTAAACATACCCTCACCCTAAGTCATCCTTTGGGTCAAAAGTCCATTAAAAATTCGTCCATCCATTACACGAGCGAGCGAGTCAATTGCGCTCTTATTTAAGTGACATTGCGCAAATTGTTATCTAATACCCAACTTAATAAGGATCCTAAGTGGTTTTGAGGATTTATAGTAACTATCGGCCAATTGTCCGCCCACCTTTTATATGGGAGGTTCAAACATGGGTGTGGCACAGTAGTCAATTTTAAATCATAGAGTAGGTTTTGGCAAAACATTGCCTAGTACCAAATTTCATTAAAATCGATTGTGGTTTACGAGAGATATCGTAACGATCAACCGGACATCCGCCCAAAACTTTTATGGGAGGTACCAGAATGAGATTGGGAAAACCACTCTTTTCTGTGGAAGACTGGAATTTGACAAGGCATTGCCTAAAATTTCATAAAGATTAGTTCGGTTTAACGGGGTTTACGGCAGTTTATGGGAGGTACCAAAATGGGTGTAACAAAATCATCCCATGTTGCAGTGGGTGACTGATGTTTGGTGACATGAAGGAACATCGGAAGTTTTGAACTTTTCATGAGTTCATTTTTCGGTGTTTGTATTTCTCAGACGGAAGTATGTACTATCCCATCTTCAGGTGTCAAACAATGGAACTATATATCTAGTAAATCTAGTTTTTAAATCCGTGTAAGGGGGTCAATTTTATTATTATTATACTTTTCTTCTCTTTACTTGCAAATTGTTCGAGTAATTGGGTCAATTTTACACGATACAACATAAAGTTCCCTCTCAAATGTGCGCACAGCCCTTGACGATCGGCGGAGATTCACTCTCCACCTTAAGACTTAAATAGCCAGAGTGTTAAAGAGTAGTAGCGATCTGATTTACTAGTATGTGTGTGCACATGAGTTTGGTGGTGGGATCGAGTAGTGTGTTGATGAACCATTCATGAGTTGCAGCAGTGGGTGTCTATTAGCCAATCGATGATAATGAATAAATCTCTTGTGTGGCATCATCACCAAGAGAAAATGCATAGAAGAGAGCGTCTACGGTAAGGTGAAGATGCAGCAAGATGTCGTGGGAGCAGGTATATGCAGACGTCACACAGTGTGGGGATTTTTAATGTTTTGTAGCAGATCGTTAAAATATTTTTTATTGATATTTTATCAGACAAAAAAGAAAGAATAAAAGAAAGAATTAAAACTAAAGTTTAATATGTATTTTGTGCAAGGGCGGGGTAAGTAGTCTGTCAACTTTTGCTAAAACAAACCATTCGTATGTAAGTGGGGGGAAAACATAAGGTTGTCTGTGAACTTTTGTCAAAACAATCTATTTCGAAACAGCCATCGAAAAGGTGAGAATTTTTCCCAAACTAAAATTATACCAAAGATGGTAGAAAACCCTAGAAGGTGAAATAAATACAAGTGGTGGATTTGAAAGTCACGGGATGGCGTAGAAAAGGTGTATAAGGAAAAGATCCCGGAAAACAAAAGGTATTGAAAAAACTATTTAACCAGGATTTTTTTCCTTTTGTATTGTCACAAAATAACTAAACCTAATGCCCTTCAATCTATATTTTATTTTAAAATTCAAACAGAATCGAAATAAAAATTATTTTTGAGTGATTTTTTGTCGTATGCGAGTGAACAATGGTCGTGCGGAAACAGCCTTTGCCATCTGGTGAATAATCACTATTTATGTCTTCGATATCAGCCAATTTTTTGCTTTCATATGTATAGGTTTATGGATTTGATAAGTAGTATGAGCCAACTCCAATCAGGGACACACACTTGTACATATATAAAACAAAGATGATAAAAAAAATAATTTAAAAAAAATTAAGTTACAGTGTTTTATTTATAAATGCACTAAAAACTAGAAAATAATTTTTCTCTTAGCCTCAATAAGTATATTCTTCTTCATGATGGGGTTGTACAATGGTCCGCCTACTTAGCACTTCAACAACAATGGTCTAGATACTTTCAATAAAGACCGTAAATAATATGAATTAGTTAATTAATTTTCTAGGGATCTCTCAAATAAAACGCTTGCAATTAAATTAAAAATGGTGACATTTAATTTTGACACTTAATTTGACATTTAATTTTGACATTTAACTTTGACATTTAATATTGACATTAAACTTTGACATTTAAGTTTGACACTTAATTTGACATTTAATTTGACATTTAATTTTGACATTTAACTTTGACATTTAATTTCGACACTTTATGTTACATTTAATTTTGACACTTAATTTGACATTTAATTTTGACTTTAACTTTGACATTTAATTTTGACACTTTATTTGACATTTAATTTTGACATTTAATATTGACATTTAACTTTGACATTTAATTTTGACACTTAATTTGACACTTAATTTGAAATTTAATTTTGACATTTAACTTTGACATTTAATATTGATTGACATTTAACTTTGACATTTAATTTGACACTTAATTTGAAATTTAATTTTGACATTTAACTTTGACATTTAATTTCGACACTTTATGTGACATTTAATTTTGACACTTAATTTGACATTTAATTTCGACTTTAACTCTGACATTTAATTTTGACACTTTATTTGACATTTAATTTTGACATTTAATATTGACATTTAACTTTGACATTTAATTTTGACACTACTTTGACACTTAATTTGACATTTAATTTTGACATTTAACTTTGACATTTAATTTCGACACTTTATGTGACATTTAATTTTGACACTTAATTTGACATTTAATTTTGACTTTAACTTTGACATTTAATTTTGACACTTTATTTGACATTTAATTTTGACACTTAATTTGACATTTAATTTTGATATTAATTTGACATTTAATTTTGACACTTAATTTGACATTTAATTTTGTCACCATTTTTAATTTAAAAGCAAGCGTTTTATTTGAAATCCCTAGAAAATTAATTAGCTAATTCATTTTAATTACGCTCTTTATTGAAAGTATCTAGACCATTGTTGTTGAAGTGCTAAGTAGGCGGACCATTGTACAACCCCATCATGAAGAAGAATATACTTATTGAGGCTAAGAGAAAAATTATTTTCTAGTTTTTAGTGCATTTATAAATAAAACACTGTAACTTAATTTTTTTTTAATTATTTTTTTATTTTTAATTTTTTAGTTAATAAATTTTTAATGTTTTAATTTTTTTTCCATATTCATGTATTGTCATCCAAATCTGACAAGTGTGCAAAATTTTAGTTCGATTGGTCAACTGCAACTGTGTTAAAAATGAGTTACCAGATTTGAACAATACAGACTGATTTGAACAATACAGACTGACAGATAACAAAGCAAGTTAAATAAAACACTGTAAAAAAATACCCTAGATGTGGCATTCGATTATTCACCATTTTCACCAGATGACAATTTTTCACTCGCATACGTCGAAAACGCACTCAAAAATCATTTTGTTTTCGATTCTGTTGTTTGAATTCTAGTAAAATATAGATAATTTGACAGTACAAAAAGCAAAAAAGCATGGTTAAATAGTTATTTCAATAGTTCTTTTTTTCTGGGAAATTTTCCTTATCCCATATCCTTGACTTTCAAATCCACCACTTATATTTATTTCACCATGTATGGTTTTCTATCACCTTGTATAAAATACCATAGAGTATGTAACAGCTGTTTTACTTGTAAAGTCACAGCAATAGATGGAGTTCTCATATAGTTCGACGTTTAGATGCCAAATCAAGCATCAAACATAATTTCGAACACGTTATCATTAATCACACGTAATTTGAAATGCATTATCATCAATCAAACGTCCATAAATATCGTTGGAATTTTTTCCGCAAGCTTTCAAGGTCTGATACATTTTTCTAAGTGAAAATTGGTTCGTTTTTGTTGGAATAATAGATAACTCAGGAAAGCACAGACACTGGCATGACTACATCATTTCCAATTGAAATTTAAAAATATCAATTTAATTTAAAAAAATATCAATTGAAACTTGAAAACTATATTTGTAATTTGAAATACATCAATTGAAATTTAAAAATTCTATTTGAAATTTGAAATACATCAATTGAAATTTAAAACACATCAATTTAAATCAATCATAAAAATCATAAGAGCAACCAACACATGCATACGGTGCTACAAAGCAAAATTGAAGAAAAGCGTTCAAAATTATTTATCGTTAAACACAAGATAACAAAAGTAATTGAAAAATCTTTAACAGCAGTAAAAATATCCTTTACAACTATAATAGTATCTTTCCAAACTTTCAAACAAATTCCAGAAAAGACTAGAAAATATATATTCGACGCAGAGAGAAAAACAATCATTTTCAAACAATTATTTTTGGAGAAAACCCCAAAATAAGCAGAAAAATTTTGAATATCGATAAAAATATAATTTTCAAATTCGATAACTTGTTTGCATCGCAAATATTAAGCGGAGAACAGACTTATCATTCATGGGCATGAGCTTGGTCGATAACTTTTTATCTGACTGATGAATTTGGAAAAATGTTACCAAAAAATTTTGTGAACATGATAGTGATGCGAAGAACTTCGACTACATTTTCATTTGGCATCAAGAAGGTCGGCAAACCGACAATAAACATCAACGATAGCTGATGTTCATGCGTATGCATGACAACACTGTGGTTCGCTTTAAGAGTAAAAGCTGAACGTGCTGGCGGCTTTCAGCCGGGCTTAACAACACTGGTTTACAGGTTTAACAACACTGGTTTTCAGACATAGTTTATTTTTTCATTTCATTTCGTTTATTAGTCAATGAAAATACAAATTCCTTACAAAGTACAATTTAGTAGCAAATTGTACAATAATGTAATTTATATAAAATTAAAACCAATAATGTCAATAACGATGTATGTATATAACGGGTTTTCCAACAGAAACGCTACAAAAGTAAATCGGTAGGGACAGCAAACGACGCCATATTTTTCCCCGCTCTTTTGACATTTCTCTTCAGTAAGGTTTGCCATTTCATCATGGAAAGATATACGAGCCAACAACAAGTCGAAATTATTAAAATTTACTACCGAAATTTGGAATCAGTGGCCTCAACTTTAAGAGCGCTACGTCCAATTTATGGTCGTCATAATCGTCCTACCAGATCAACAATTGAGCGTCTAGTGGAACAATTTGAATCCACAGACACAGTACAAAATGTTCCCGTGCCAGTGAGACAAAGAAGTGCCCGTAGTGTCGAGAATATTGCTGCCGCTGAGGCTTCAGTTCAAGAAAGCCCAAATGTGTCTCTCACACGTCGTTCTCAACCGTTGGGCATCTCTGTGACGTCGTTGTGGCGAATTTTGCGAAAAGATCTTGGCCTACATCCTTACAAGATCAAATTGACGCAAGAACTGAAGCCGCTTGACCACCATAAGCGTCGTATGTTCGTGAATTGGGCTGAGCATCAACTTGAAAATGATTCGGATTTTCATTGGAAAATCAACTTCAGCGATGAGGCTCATTTCTGGCTGAATGGCTTCGTCAATAAGCAAAATATGCGTTATTGGTCAGACAGCAATCCACACGTAATCCATGAGTCATCATTGCATTCCGAAAAAATTACGGTTTGGTGCGGTTTATGGGCCGGCGGCGTCATTGGGCCGTACTTCTTCCGTGATGATCAAGACCGGCACATTACTGTGAATGCGAATCGCTACCGTTCAATGATAACCGAATATTTTTGGCCCAATTGGATAATATGGACTTGGAGGACATGTGGTTCCAACAGGACGGCGCCACAAGCCACACAGCGAATGCCACAATCAATTTATTGGAAACCAGGTTTGGTGCACGTGTTATCTCACAAAATGGCCCAGTCGATTGGCCGCCTCGGTCGTGCGATTTGACGCCGTTAGATTATTTCCTGTGTGGCTACGTCAAGTCTATGGTCTATGCCAACAAGCCAGCGACGATTGATGAACTTCGTACGAATATCGAACGCGAAATTGCAGCAGTATCGGCCGATTTATGCTTGAAAACCGTCGAAAATTGGGTTCAGCGTCTGGACTTCTGCAAGCGTGCACGTGGTGGCCATGCAAAAGAAATCGAGTTCCATACATAATGGCATCGTACGTACTTTCACAGGAATAAAGAATTTCATTGGTATCTAAAACCGGTTTTGTTTTATTTAGCGCTCTTATTGAAAAACCCTTTACACACGTACGTACCAGTTTTGTAACAAACGAAATACGGCGTAGCGAAATAAAAAAAAATGAAATAAGTCCCAAAAAATTTCCATACAAAAGTGGGAGTTATTTCATATGAAATAACTCCCACTTTAGTAGGACTTATTTCGTTTGTTTTGGGAGTTATTTCATTTTTCCTGGTTATGACAATGAAATAACGGTACCGTGCAATAACTCCCAAATGAAATAACTCCCAATGAAATAACTCCCAATGAAAAAAAATTCCAATAAGAATGAAATAACGCCCAACTGAAAAAAATGAAATAACTCCCAAAGGCAAAAATGAAATAAGTCCCAATTTCTGGGACTTATTTCAAAATGTAAAAATAAAACCCAATAAAAATGAATTAACTCCCAATGATATAAGGCCCAACAAAAATGAATTAACTCCCAATTTTTTTTTGGTTTCCTTTTACAGAACGCTTTTTATTTCATAATTATATGTAAGCATATACATAATCGTAATAATAATTACGATCTAGCCGCCGGACCCGCGCCGCGCCGCGTCGCGCCTCCGCCCCCCCTTCCGGTTGACATACATACCTTTTCATAATATTCAATATGAATCAAAAGAAGTTGCTTAAAGCATCCAAGCGGTACAATTGAAAAAGTGCCATCGATTAAAATTCGTCTAGAATTGTTGTTTTGCTTCATTGCAGTAAAATAAATTCCAACAGGAATGCAATAAATTCCAATTAGTTAAAAAAAATGAAATAAATCCCAACATAATTTTGTTGGGAGTTATACGACTTAGAAGTTATTTCATTATGAAATAACTCCCAATTAGAAATTATGACATAAGTCCTAACGCATTGGGATTTATTTCATAATGATATTATTCCCAATTTATATGGAATTTTGTTAATTTTTTGTTGGGACTTATTTCACTTTTTTTTGGGATTTATTTCATTTGGGAGTTATTTCAGGTACCGTGAAAAAAAAAAATTACCGTTGCACAAGGCCCATATAACAAGTGCTGTAGGAGAAGTCTTGGGACTTATTTCACTTTGCTATTGGGAGTTTTTTCATTTTTTGTGGGACTTATTTCGTTTTTTCGTTATTGGAAGTTATTTCTTTTTTGGTGGGAATTATTTCGTTGGTAGTTATTTCATGGGAGTTATTTCATGGGGAGTTATTTCGCTACGCCACGAAATACATATGGTCGTCAAATGTGTTTATCTATAAATATAAATAAATACTCTTATAATATACAGGGTGGTCCAAATAGAAGTATTTTTTTAAATAATTATAAGTAAATAAAACGAACTAGACTTAATTGCTGTTTTGGATATTTTGGCTTCATTAGAAATAACAAATATTCCCATTGTTTATGGAACACGATTTCATTCATGCGGCTGCCGTGGCTGGCTTCGCAGTAGCCTATCCACTTTTGTAAGACTTTGTTGATGATTTCTGGTTCTGTCTTACAAATGGCTCAGACGATATTTGCCTTAAGAGTGTAGATCGTGTCTGGATTAAGCGCATAGCATCAGAATTTTCTCGGAATCCCACAACAAAAATTTCTAAAGGGGTCAAATCGTGGCTCCGAAGTAGCCAATTGACATCGGCGAGAAGGATGATAACACGACTATCGAAGTTAGTGCGCCAAAGATCGATTGTTTGATGAGCTGTGTGACATGGTTCGCTATCCCGCTGAAACCAAACTTTGTCCAAGTTCATATTTTCCATTTCAGCCCATAAAAACCTGTTATCATGGCTCTGTAGCGCTCGCCGTTGACTGAAATGGCGTTTTCAACAACATTTCAAAAAATGTGCCTGTTATAGACATCTGTACAAGACGTTTTGAATAGTCATTCAAAATATTTGTTTTTTTCAAGACATGTACTGTAGCGAAGTTGCAACTTCCAAGAACTTTGGGCTACTGGCGACAAAGCATTCGTGTATGTGTGTGTACACTAGACACTTGTACAAGGCATATTCAAACTTCAAACTTTAAATTCAAAATCTTGACAAGACACTTGTTTTTTTAAAGACATTTACTGTAGCGAAGCATAGAATAACACATACCATAGAAACTTTTATTCGCTCAATAAATTAAACGTCATAGGTACGATGGAAAGTAAACATTGGATAGTGGAAAATATGGGTTCAATAATACCAGATGGTGGCAATAGTATACAGCGATCAACAAAGGAACAACAACCGAATTTCGTGTTTTTGTGGCAAACTAGTTGTGTTAAATACAATACAAATGTATACCAAAGATAAAAGTCAACAAAAAAATGCAAAATATATTTAAATTTTTCAGTTCTACACCAAAACGACAGGAAAAAGTTAAGTGGACATATTTTGTAACTCCACCTGGTGTAAGTTAATTTTAAATTTAATTTCTCTCATTTCCACAAACCTACGACGAAGAGTGTGAAATGAAACGTCAGATGAGAGAATAAGTTTATCTATGTATGTGTTATGCTATGTAGCGAAGTTGCAACAACCAAGTACGATACTTCGGGGTAGTGTCGACAAAGCATTCGTGAAGGTGTGTATGCGTGTGTGCACAACACTACAATACGATGTGAAGCGAAAAAAAGTATTTGTATTGTGTAGAGCACAGTTACACTTTGCTTAAGTGTAAAACATTTTTCGTAAAAATTTGCATTGACATAAAAACCCCACACTGTGCCGTAGCCGATCCTCTAACAAACTCACTGCACATTTTATTTCATACACCTCTTTGAGATTTTTCAGTCAATCACAGCCACTGTCGGGGTGCTCAACTCATAGGCAAACACGGTGTCGCGCGCTGTATAAAGAAAACATACGACAAATTACGTTTTGACGAAAATATTGTCGATTTCTTACTCCACACAAATTAAAAATAGACTTTTCCTAAAATCCGAAAACAGTGAGCGTTTTTTGTTGTTTACTTGTCCCATAAAAAACATAAATAAAATAATTTTCATGATTTATGACTAACAAACGGAATGGATCGGCAAACCATAATAAAACATGAAATAAACGCGCCACCGCCACCTTTTAATACCATTAAACTAATCCAAACAAAATCTGCGTCTACCTATGTACTAGATACGTAGACAGTCGCTTCTTGACCAACATCTGTTGATCTTCAGGAAGATACAAAAAAAATCAACGTACGACAAATAAAAATGTGTTGTCTTACTCCTGGAATCAGTCAAATTTTTGCCATAACGTGAGATAATACAAAAATTTAGAGTTGATTCGGTTCGGAAAGTAAAATTGTGATAATTTATTTACACCCACAGCAAAAAGTGTGAGTACAAGTGGCTGCAATATTAACCATTAGATAAATCATAAATAAAGCTAAAATATTAAAGGCACTAACTAGTTGTTTGCTTAAGCTGTTCGTCAAACGGTCGAACCTCGTGGTGCTGTCTATCAAATTGTAAGAATAAGATAAATGGGTGTCATAGACTGCCTATGAAATTTGTTTGTATTGTGAAAAATGAGACAATTATCCCAGCGGCGGAATTTGGGTAATGACTACTTTAATAATGCCTGCGAAATGCATGATTTTATAAGGGTTCCACAGGCCTGTTAAAAGAATGCCAGAAGACGCTGTTGTTCATGAAACCCTGTCTTTCCACATGTTCGCAATTCGTCGTTGCAAAATCATAACATCATAACATTGTAGCTGCAGAATTTAAAAAAAATCATTTATAAGAATTACAATTGGTTAAAGTATAAATCTGAAATATGAAGCTAATTTCCATATATATTTTTTTATTTTTACGTAAGTCCTTCTAAATCTACTCTTTTTGCAGGCCTTCATAAGGCCTTCTCGGAGAGAGGGATGGAAGGCCTTGCCTCCCAATCTCACGCAATGTTAAAAAGAAAGGAGGAGGTAAGGTGTAGGGAAGGTCTGTCGTATTTTAAAGAAGGACTGTGCGGTCATGATTTTAGGCCTTCCAGGTCGTGACTTCCGCCGCTGGGATATTTTTAATGAAAATGTTGCGTGTGTATAAGAAAATAAGATGTTTTTGACTTCGACATAACACTTTGTTAGACTATCACACCAAGTCGTGTGATCTGTCTAAACGAGTTTTAAGTTGCGTATGAAAATTGTTGTATTTTTTTGTGTAAACATTTTCACCAAATATCGTTACTCGGCTTCCAAAAAATGCTGTGTTTTTAAACTGAGTTTCTGGAAAGCAGTATAACTAAAATCATAGAGTCAGACGTAAAGAGTGTGCAAGTGTGTTTCAGTTCCACTAAATTCTTATCGAATGTCATTGGGCTAACGACAGTTTTGATACAGTTTTTTTTATGTCAGTTCTTTTCTGCCAGAATTTGGACGTAATACAAATAAAAATTAAATAAAATTGATGAAATAAAATATGGTTTCCAATTACTTCCCATGAAGGAACAGGGGAGAGCTTCTCACAATGTCTGAGCTGTGCGGTTTCCAGTTTTTACTCACTGATTGGGACCTACAGTTTTACATCGATTCCGAACGGTATTTTGAGAAGCATTTTTCGTTTAAATCAAAACTAATTTATTGCAAATAAAGTTATTTTAAAAGTCATAAGTGCCAATAAAATCAAAGTTAAAGTCAGTTGTTGCAATTCGCCTATCGCTCATTCTCTTTCACATTCTATCCTGTATCAAAGTTGCAGCTAGAAGGTCGATCAGCTGTGTCATCCAAACCCCCTGACTAAAATTTTCAGGCAACATTTGTTACACTTTTGTACGACTTCTAGACCAATGCAAACATGGGGAAACGTTTTCGTTGCCACATGTGCTGACTAAAAGTGCTTCCAAATAGTAGAAAAAATCAATGAGTGTTCGAACTCACGGGCCATGTGTTAACACCTTTTTGTTCACGTTACCTTTTCGATTTCTATGAACACATTAGTAAATGTTACATTGGAAAACAAAAAAAAAAAGAATAGTTTTTGCGCTGAAGGCTCTTTTGCTATTGCACTCTCTTTTTTCTTACATTTGCTGTAACATTAGATGTAATATTGTTAAAATAATTAAAGCAATATTTAGCTCACTGAAATAATTGTTTTTGTTTTGTCATAAACAGAGCGACGACAAAAGGTATTGAATATTATAGAGAACTTATTGCACTTTTTTTCCGCTCTCATGTAGAGAGTCTCAGTAAAAGAGCATAAACGAGTCTTTTTCTCTATATGGAATATTTCAATATAAATCAGTGACCGGCAAAGTACCGTGCATTTGTGTGCTTCGTGTTTTTACATCGACATACACTCACGTATTCAACGAAGGCAATCGAAACCATTCAGTTTCACTTAGAGTTGGGAATTTTAGTTCATTTAAATGAGCGCTCTTTTTAGTTCAGCTCAACAGAATGAACTAGTTCATTCATTATGTTCACTAGTTCAGTGTATCATTTCAGCTTAACAGTTCATTTGAGATGTGAACTAAAGAGCTCATTTCAGTTGAACTTGTAGTTTTTGTCCAATCTTATCCAGTCTTATTTTTGCAGATTTCTAAAGTCTTTTGGATACTGTGATATTTTTTTTATACTAAATCACCCTATTAAAGGCATTGGTTGATATAAACCCGCGAGGAGATAATAATTCAGATCGGCTTAACGACTGGTTATTTCGTTTCCGAAATATTCGTGTTTCTGTAAAGTTTTTATATTTTGGAACAAAAGTGGTGATTACCGCTGGAGAGGCCGGTTACATATCCATTCCACATAGATTGCAACTTTAGGCACCTCTGTGGAAACTGAGTGAGACAACGAGAACACGAACTAGAATATGGCAGAGAGAACTGCACGACTGAAATACAAAAAAAAAAATGCTGAAACAAGTGAACTACTGACACAAAAGAGCGGAACAGTGTGAACTAGTTCCTGTAGTTCACAAGAGTGACACGTTCAATTGAACAAGTTCGTTCGTGAACTACACAACTCTAGTTTCACTTGAGCATTCAATCAAAAAGGTTCATTGTCGTTAGTCGTTTGCTTTGCACTGAGAGAAGTGTTACATGAAGAATGTGAATATGAAATTTGATATGAATATAACCCTTTTTTGCGTTAATATTTTTAAATTTCTTTTTTTTTTAATTGCTTTCCTAAAGCTTTTTGTTTTAGATTCATAACTGAATTAATAATATCATTTAACATATACGTATAAATATTAGCCATCTGAACAAACATTTCTCTCAGTGCACCTCACTCACACAAACACAGAACTAAAGTTGTATGAGTTTGCCGGTCAATTTTATTATATAAAACAATACAAAAATCATAAATGCTTCAAAAGGCATCAATGTTTCACATCAAAATTGTGAAGAGACCAAGTTATGACAAAAAGAGTGTAATACCAGATGTCGCCAGTGCTTTTAAGTCATACAATTTGTTCCATGAGTTCTCTATACTTTTCAGTACTCTTTGGCGATGACGACCTGCTTGTTTGTTTGCTGCCGCTACATCAATACCATCATATTTATTTTCAGGCAGAGACTATTTCTGTACAACAACCACGTATGTGATGCTAACGCTGTGTGTTGTTTGCATGTGTTCACTTTGATAGATTGCCCTACCCGAGCCTATTGATGTGAACGCTTCAAAAAAATTCTGGGAAAATACGCATAACGCTTGTTGAAGAGCAAGCAACCACAGCCTGACTTCCGACAGCCGGAATACCGACTTCACGGTGCTCTAGAAAATATCGGTGGTTAAAACCAAGGAAACCCCAATTAGTTCAACCGACGCTAATTGCTTCGATTACTTAAAACTTTCAGGAAAACCTATTATTCTTAAGATATTCTTCAATTTATTTCTTCTTATTCATTCACTTCTGGTATTCCTATTTGTATCGTCTGTTTATATTCAGCTTTTTAAACGGTCCATTTAAAAGTGAGGTAAAGTATACAAATGAAACACTTCTACAGACAGTCTATAAGACGTCGACATCACATATTGAACACACTTTATGTACTCCATGAATACGATCTTCACGGATCTTCACGAATATTGATTGCACATCTGCACAAGACGTCTTGAATGGTCATTCAAGACATTTCCTTTTTTCAAGGCATGTGCTGTAATGAAGTTGCAACAACCAAGTACTTCGGAGTACTGTCGACAAAGCATTCGTGGATATATGTGTGTGCACAAAAACACAATATGAAGTGAAGCGAAGTAGACGAATTCGAAATGTTTTTTTTTTGCTGAACACTGAAGTATTTGGCTGCCGCTACTTCACTACAGTACATGTCTTGGAAAAAGCAAATGTCTGGAATGACCATGCAAGACGTCTTGTGCAGATGACTATTACACGGCCCATACTTCCTTGTCACTGCACAAAAGTTAAAATTTCGAACATATTTTAGTGTAATGTTGTATCAGGCTTATCTATTGTGTAGACTGGTAGGAGCCTGGAGGTGTGATATCATATGATCTAGGCGTTTCGAAGCGTAAAATTAACAGTTCACCGGCTACTTGGCAAGCAGCGCCGGTTACATTTTGGGTAAGACCCGAAGGAGTTCGTCATCGTTCACAACAATTGGATGTGTGTCCATCCACTTTAGGGAAGATTTAGAGGAAAATTATGATTTGCTGGCTTACAAAATCCAACTCGTGCTACAATTGAAGCCACACGACTACAGCGCACGGCGAACATTCAGTGAATGGAAATAAGATTGCTGTTGGTCCAAGAAAGGTGACTGTTTGGTGTGTTGTATACGTTGGTCGAATTATTGAACAGTACTTCTGCAAAAACGATGCCGCCCAGAACATTACGTTTAATTGTAGCCCCTATAGAGCAGTGGGGGCGCTCCTGAATTGACTCGCCTTAAAGCTTCGTGTTCAGTTCTTGCTAAATTTTCGTAACATATTTTGTCATTTATCTCTAAACTCAAAATTGTGTTCCGGAGAGTTACCACCTACCTTTGAGTTCTCTTGCAAATATTTCATTTATAATTCCTCTAAGCACTCCATTTTATTTTTAGCGGATGTGATATTACTTTAGGTTGCTAAATTATCAAAATTCCGTTCCCAAAACAATTATCAAACTGTTGTTTTCGTACGAAATAACTTTGGCGTAACAACCCTGTAATTGAGTGTGCTTACGAAATTTTCGCAAAAGGCTGAGTACCAAGAAGATGAAAAATTAGCGAAATTTTCGTTTCATGAATTTTTGGTTACTTTGTATACACGTACTTCTTATGGCAAAGAAATTTCATAAAAACTGAATACCAGGCTTGATGTGGCAGAGCTGTGGTGTCAACATGATTGCGCAATATACCGTACAGGGCGCGCTCTATCGATTTATTGAAGGAAACATTTGCTGGACGAATAATTTCGCATTTTGGCCTTGTGAATAGGCCTCCAGGTTGAACAATTTAAAACCACTGAATTATTTTCTGTGTGGGTATAAGAAGTCGTTAGTTTACGCCGATAAGCCAGAAACGGTTGACAACTTGGAAGGCAACATTCAACAAAGTGATGAAAAAGTGGACCTCCCGATTAGACATTCCACTGTGGGCCAGGATCGTAATTGTGTTTTGGTCCAAGGTATGTTTTAGGTAAATAAAAGATCTGACGGAATTTCCAGAATATACGATATACAATTGAATATATAAACGCTGAAAAATCTGTCCCCTTTTGTTTTTGGATGGAAATATAACATGATTGTAGCTTGTCACATATATAGTGCACTTGTGTTCAAACACATTGTGTTTGCTATTCTTTATTGGGTGTTGGAGACACAAGATTAATGGGTTACAATAATTGCTTTTGTGACCAAAATGTGATTATAATAATAATAATGGTTTCCCATTACATTCCATGAATCGCCAGTGAGCTATGCGCTTTCTAGTTTTTATACTCACTGATTGGGACCTACAGTTTTACACCGGTTCCGAACGGTATTTTTGAGAAGCATTTCCATAGCTAAATACTCGATAGTGTCGCCGTCTCTATGCGAAAATAAAATCGTGACAGACAACAAAGGAATAAAAAAGCAGTAGATCTCCAATTCATGAAAACAATGATTGTAATCATATATATGGTTCCAGCAATATGTTAATGGACCGCTTTTCCACTGTGTACTAGTAATTAATAACCGACAAAGATGGTAATCCATTGAGTCCGATATGTTCGTCAATTAACGCACCGGATTAAGGACTATGCAAGTTTGTGTTGGCAGTACTTGACAACGGGAAGACGATTTCAAGACGAGGATTTGGGACTTCAAAAACGTGATTCGAGGTTCGGAATCAAAGATCCCAAAGGCTCCCTATGGAACTAATTTACTTCGAAATTATACACGGTTAAAAACGGCCTCTGTAACATATTCTCCTAAACATATTTTACAGGGACCATGCATATGTTTGGAATATAATATACTCTAAATATTCATGCATTTGCAAGACCTAAACTCATTTATTTAAATACAAAAATTATCAAGTTTACTTACAATGATGCATACTTTTACGTTTAGCCATATGCGTGTTTCATCCCAAACATCCATGTCTGTACGTCGAAGCATTGATGAGTTTCTTCTCCAACGAACTTTTATCGACTGAATGCATTAAATTGAACCGCAACAGATCAGTCAACATAAGAATCACTCAATTCATTAGCACACGCATTCATGAATATTAATAAATTACTGAATGAAAGAATAATGCAAAAATACAGTTACACTCTGAAAACTCTGTCTTTTGTTGTTGTTTGGATGCAAATATAAAGAGTGTTTCTACCATGTCGCAAATATAATATACTTGTGTCCAAACACATTGTGTTTGCTATTCAATATCACACGTTTGAGACACAATGCTTAATATGTTATAATATATGTGTTTGCGACCCACATATATTTACAATTGCGATACAAATACAGCTGGTTTTGTTGCACTGTCTATGCTCTCTCGAGAGCAAGAGAATAAAAGAGGGACAACGAGAGAGTCTATCTTGTAAGTGTGTATCTGTATTTTTGCATTATTCTCTTAGTCAGTGAGTCATAAATATTCCTGAATGTGCGTGTAAATTGCAGATGAAGTGTGTGTGTTTTGCCTGATGTATTTCGTTTTAGTTTCATGTATTCAGTCGTCAATGATTCATCGGACAGAGGATATCAAAAGCGCTTGATCAGTGATCAGTTTTTGTGTATGTGTTTCGTATATATGAATGTGTGCTACCAAAGTGAGAAATGATTTTGAGGAAAGAAACTGGAAAGGGCAACAACGTGAAGCCCTTTGTTGTCCTGAGAAAATCGGAACGGGGGATCATTTGTGAAATAAGTGTAATAAAGAAAAAAATAAGTAATTAATCCACGCTTGGGTTGCATGAACTTGATTTGTATATAAATATCTTGTATGTGTACCAACGCATAGTGATAACCAACACATAGCTGAAACCTTCTGAAAACAAAAACTTGAGAGACAACAAAGAAAGGGGAAGAGAACGAGCAGCAGATTCTCATTTAATGAAAAAAAAAACAAATAATGAATTCAATGCAAATAATTGTAAAAAGGGCCGTTTTAAATTATACTGTAATTTTTGTAGGACATTTTGACCACGTTTAAAAAAAAAAAGAAAAAAATATGTTTATGCGAGACAGTTAGAGGGTTAATTTGTTCCACAAAAATGTTTATCTGAATCTTTTCTATAAAACTTCTAAACATATTTTGTACCTCAAAAGTAAGGAACACACAATTTTGCATGGCGATATGTTGCAGGTAAGTTCCGAGGGGCGGAAACTTCGACCCACCCCTAAAACAATTCTGATTAGATCTGGCAAAATGCGGATACACATATATCTTTGTAGACCTTTCTTCAAGAATCCGTTACACTGAACCCCATCGTTTTTGTTGTTGTCGCACAGCATTATTTATAAATGTGGATTTATATTGTTAAAATAAATTACAATAAATAATACATACATATATATTGAAATCGAAGAATAATTTGTTTCTAAATACTATTATATTTGGGACGAAATTCGCATATGTTTCCATGTAAGTATATGTAGGTTTGGGGGAAACACGCGAATGCTTCCACGTAAATAAATCGATGTTTGGGATGAAGAACGCATATGTTTACACGTAACAGCATACATATTTGTCAGTAAACATGGTACTGTTTGCATTTAACTACAAGTAAGTTTTGGACTTGCAAACATATGAATGTTTGAAGTGTGTTCCAAACATACATGGTTCCTGCAGATTAAGTCAATCTCTCTTTGTCCCTCTTTTATTATTTTTCTCTCTGCTGAGCACAGCGACAAGAAAAATTATGCAAACAGTACACCAAACACAGCTGTATTTGTGCCCCAAACAAAGCTGTTGTTGGATCACAAACACATATATTATAACATAGTATTCATTGTGTCTCATACATGTAATATTGAATAGCAAACACAATGTGTTTGGACACAAATATATTATGTTTGCGACAAAGCTCTAAACATACGTTATATTTGCATTCAAACAGGAATAAATACAGACTTTTCAGCGTGTAGATATTTCGATTTTCATGGATGGCATATTGCATCCTTCCATTCTGAATTTTAAAAACATGATATTAGATTTGATATCAGCGATTTCAAAACCCCTTATGTGCTATACTAAATAAAATAATAAAGTTTTGTGTTTGATTATTCTAGTTTTGGCCAAAAAGCACACGCTGAAAAAACGGCCTCTGTAAGATATTCTCCCAAACATATTCTGCAGGAACCATGTATATGTTTGGAACACACTTCAAACATTTATATGTTTGCAAGTTCCAAACTCAGGTTATTTAAATGCAAACATTAGCATGTTTACTGGCAAATATGTATGCTTTTACGTGGAAGCACATGCGAACTTCATCCCAAACATCCATATACTTACGTGGAAGCATTAGCGTGTTTCCCCCAAACCTCCTTATACTTACGTGGAAACATATGCGTATTTTCTCCCAAACATAATAATATTTCGAAACGAATTAGTTTTTCTTTCTTTATTTATTATAATTAATTTTATCAATATACATCCACATTTATAAATAATTAATACAAAAAATTAAAATATCAAAAATTACACTTTTTACATTTACTTGCATTGAATGCATTAGTTTTTTTTATGAAATGAGAATCTGCTGCTCTTTTCTGCTCCTTTCTTTGTTGTCTCTCACGTGTTTGTTTTCAGAAGGTTTCAACTATTCCTTGGTTATCACTATGCGCTGGTACACAAACAACATACTTACATATATACAAATCTAGTTCATGCACGACAAGCGTGTATTCCGATTCCGATTTTTTCAGTAGAGGCTCGGGCAGGAAAAGGGATTCACGTTGTTGCCCTCTCCAGTGTCTTTCCAGAAAACCGTTTCTCAATTTGGTAGCACACATAAATATATGCGAAACACATACACAAAAACCAAAGTAACATCACAAACCATTTAACCGTCCGAGCGTTTGTTTATTCTTTTTTCATTGATCAAGCGCTTTTTATATCCTCTGTCCGATGAACCATTGACGACTGAATACAAAAAATTAAAACGCAATACATCAGCCAGAATAAGAATCACTGACTTTACCTGCAATTTACACGCCCATTCAGGAATGTTTATGAAACACTCACTGAGAGAATAATGCAAAAATACAGATGCACGCTTACAAGATATATACACTCGTTGCCCCTCTTTTATTCTCTTGCTCTGAGAGAATAGAGTGCAACAAACACGGCTGAAACACGGCTGTATCAGAAACACAGATATATTTGGGTTGCAAACACATATGTTATAACTTATTAATTATTGTGTCTCAAACATGTAATGTTGAATAGCAAACACAATGCGTTTGGGCACAAGTATATTATATTTGCGACAAACTCCAAACACATGTTTTATTTGCATCCAAACAACAAAAAACGACCGATTTTTGCGTGCAGGGATCATATCAGAATTCATATTGAAATAGAAATTGCACAAAATTTTCTATTGCCAATTTCATTGAAATTAATACAATTTGTTCGTGTGTTATTTAATTTTAAAGCTCTATACCACCAAAAAACCTGCCCTTTACTTCTAACATGTTCGGCAACATGCAGCAAATCCATACATAAGGTTATAATTTCAAATAAAAATCACTGACGCTAATGGATCGATATCAAATAGTGTGGCCTAAAACATGGGTTCTATGAATCCGTTGAGAAATCAAATCAATGTTTGCAGAGAACCACTGCATTTTCTCTCTACATATTGCAGCTTTATGAAACCGTTTTTAACCCTACATAAATGATAACTGTGGTATGTACTTCAAAGTGAATTTAGCTTTTTATATACTTTTTTTAACAATTCCTCAATCTCTGTCGCTAACACATCCAATTGTGCTTAATATGTCATATTCTGACACCTGAAACTGCAGGAGATCTTGATGGTAGCTTATGAAATCTTAACGGAAATGGAGTTTCCCGCAAAATGATATTACTCTCGGCATCTGTCTTTCCAATTCCTTTCACTCACATTGTCTGACACATGGAATTGCGGCGGAGATGTTGCCGCTGCAGTTATCATGTATCTGTGAAGTGCTGAAGTGTAGAAAGGTGTAGAAATCAATTATCATCATGTGTTTCTCAAAGAAAAATTTATGAAAGGGAAAACACTTTGAAATAAGTCAAAACACTTTGAATTTCGTTTTAAAAACGAAGATAAAGAAATAAGTCTAAGTTATACACTCAAAAAATAAAGTTAACTATTAACAGCAAACAATATTTGCTACTTATCAATTTGTCTGCTATTACAGCAAATGCAGTGATATAACAACAAACAATTTTCAGTGTTGACAAAATGTTTGCTAAATCAAATTTATACTGATAAACCAAAAGAAATAATTTAGTGTTATTGACGTCTCTGCTGCATTTCACACCAATATGGTCCATTAAAAAAATATAAAATATGGATGAACAAAACCACCGGTCAATGATACAACAATAAACAACAAACATTTGTGTGCTGTTATAGCAAACAATAAACAACAAACATTTGCTTGCTGTTATAGCAAACATTTCTGCTTCCCTCTTTTCATTAGTATATTTTCCTAAGCTTACCAACATATTTTCTCCGGTGTATTCGTATTAACAGTTGTTTGAATTCTCTTATTTTTACAGCGCGGAAGTCGCTATCACGGCTACCGTCATAATCAACGGTCGCAGTCGCTAAATCGCGGCCAAACTCTATCACAGGCAGACGTAAGCGGGATGTGGTGACATCGGGGTGCAACAGGTAAGTTCGAAATAGAAACTTAAGTGTAAACTTTGAATATTCTTATTTGGATGTCTGTAATTGTATTACTGTTTTATCAGCTCAAACCAGTGGCTGTGCCAGCTGTGCCATGGGCAACAAGTTGAGCTGCTCATGTGCGCCCCTTATGCGCAAAGGTGGATACCGTTATGAAGATTCACCATGGCAAAGTTCACGTCGACGCGATGGTCACTTACTAAGGTTTGTAGCAATAAAATCGAATTAAAGTTATAAACGAACCAAAGTCTTGTCATTCAGGAGCATGAGCGTGGCCGATAACTTTTTATCTGGCTGATAAATTTGAAAGAATTTTGTAAACATGATAGTGATGCGAACAACTTCGATTACACTGTGTGTAATTTTTTAAGTCTTGAAAATATAATCATATACGGACACCACTACGTGATGAAAGACCAAAAAAAAAATAGACCCGTGTCTCCCAGTTTTGCCCAAAGTCATGCACTTTGTTTTATGGGCCTCCAAAGATTTGGGGCCTCTGTGCCATTTTTGCAAAAAAGTGATCATTTTGTCAGGCTCATATCTTGCAATTCGTTCGGAATTTTGATTTACTCTCTGAGGGAAAGTTGTAGCTCTTATCAAAAAAAATAAAAATTGCCAACATATAAAATCAAAAAAACTTCATCTTCAAGGACAAAAGCGCAAAAAACTTTAAAAAAGTAAATTTTTTAACGTTTTTCCCCTGTTCAGGTCCATAGGTAGCAAACCGATCAAAATTCAAGGAATCACTCAACTACAAAACTGTACCCAAGATCAAGACAACTTTCTAGAACATATGAACTTCCTAGGAATGATTTTTAACACCGTTTACTTCAACATTGAGATACTATGCTATCTCACCGACCGCAGCAGCACAGTCAAAGCAGAAAGCTCAGCACACGCAACAAGGGACGCAGCACACAATATAAGAATCATTCATAGAAAGTTCATATGTTCTAGAAAGTTGTATATTGAAATCTTATGTACCTTTCTGTAGTTGATTTTTTCCTAGAATTTTTATCGATTTGCTACCTATGGACCTGAACAGGGGAAAAACGGAAAAAAACCTAATTTTTTAAAGTTTTTTGCGATTTTGACCTTGAAGATGAAGTTTTTTTATATTTTATATGTTGACAACTTTTATTATCTATGACAAGGGCTACAACTTTCCCTCAGAAAGTAAATCAAAATTCGAAACGAATTGCAAGATATGAGCCTGACAAAATGATCACTTTTTTGCAAAAATTACACCGAGGCCCCAAATTTTTAGGGGCCCATAAAAACAAGGCCATGACTTTGGGCAAAACTGGGAGACACGGGTCTTTTTTTTTTTGCTCTTTTATCACGTAGTGGTGTTTGTATATGGTTACATATTTTCGTGTAGCACTGTGTTACTTTCTTATTAGGTGTCATGGAGGGCGGTAAACATGAGTGACAAGACTGTGGTTCGCTATAGAATTTATGTCAACACAACTAGGCGCGATAAATCTAACAATACTACAGAATTTGTATGAGAACCCGTTTTGACGTACTTTATATTACTCATGAGTTACAGCAATTAATTGGAAGTTATGGCTTACTCCTTACTACTTATTCCTCGGAAATTAAATAAAAGAAACTAAACTGGGATTTTTTGGCTTTTGGTATGTTACGGTTTCATTCATGTGGTTGTCGTGGCTGGCTTTGGAGTAGTTCATCCTGTCAGTCCAATTTTCCAAGATTTTGTTGAAGGTTTTTGGTTCTATCCATAGAATAACACATACGTAGAAGGTTTTATTCGCTCAATAAATTAAACGTCATAGGTACGATGGAAATTACACAGTGGAGGGTGGAAAATATGGGTTCAATAATACCAGATGGTGGCAATAGTATACAGCGATCCACAAAGGAACTACACCCGAATTTCGTGTTTTTGTGGCAAACTAGTTGTGTTAAATACAATACAAATGAATACCAACGTTAAAAGTCAACAAAAAAGTCCAAAATACATTTAAATTTTTCAGTTCTACACCAAAACGACAGGAAATAGTTAAGTGAACATATTTTGTAACTCCACCTGGTGTATGTAAACATTTCCACAGACCTACCGAGAGAGTGTGAAATGAAACGTCAGATGAGAGAATAAGTTCTTCTATAGTATGTGTTATTCTATGGTTCTATCTCACGAATGGCTCGGACGATACGAGGGTGGTCCCAAAACTAGCCGACCTGACGTATGGATGTTGCCAGTAGTTTGAAAAATAATAATTTGGTGAAAAGTGGCAACCTTATGAACCTTACCGCCCAATTGCAATTTTCTCTACGCTCTCGAAGGTTATGGAGAGCATGTTTAACCACCATCTTGTGAAATATCTTGAGTGCAATAACCTTCATAATGATCGGCACGATGGCTTCCGTAGAATGAGATCTACTGGAGACCGGATCGCGTTCCTTTCGGAAAAGTTGAGTCGATACATCCACCGGCTTGGTGAGAGTAAGGTAGTGGCTCTTGATATTTCCAAGGCCTTTGCTAGAGTATGATACAATGAACTCTTGTCAACGCTCGCTGCTTTTGGTGTCGATGATAACTTCACTCGATGCCTATCGAGTTTTCTCCGAGATCGCACTATACGAGTTGTTGTAAATGGGGTTTCATCCGACGAGCATAAATTGACTGCAGGTGTACCACAGGGCTCTGTTCTTCTCCTTCTTTTTTTTTATTTTCATTGACGATCTCCATTGGTCAGACTTTGAATCCTATCTACTCTTTTGCGGATGACAGTAATCTCTGTCATTCTTATTCATTCGAACGTAGGCCAAGTCTTCAAGAGATTGAAGTGAAACGCCGGACGATGAATGTAACACTCGACCGGGGTCTGGTGTCCATTGTTGAATGGGGTTGAATGAATAGAGTAGATTTTAATGCGGGTAAGACCGCATTGTTTGTTGTGGCATAAGCGGATGACTGACCCATTTGTGTCGTCATTGCCTATAGATGGTGTAACTATTGATGAAACAAACGCTCTTGATGTTCTGGGCATGAAAATACAATGTGATGTCCGTTGGGCAAAATATGTACTTGAAGTGTCGAAAGATGCATTCAATTGTCTAGGCTTTTTAAAGCTGTGCAAGAAATACTTCACTCCATCGGATCTTCTTAATATCTACACCACCTACATCAGGCCAAAGATGGAATATAACTCCCATATATGGTCCAGAGGAGAGAGACGCTGTTGATAGGGGACAGTAGGGTATCCAACTCTATTGCCTCCCTTGAGCATCGTCGAAATATGGGTTGCATGTCGCTGGTCTATCGATACTTCCATGGTATGCGGTCCTTAGACATTCGTCAACTTATGCCAGACGTGAGGATACTTAGCCGAAGTACGCGGCTTTCGAGGAACTCTCATCCATTTTTTATCGAGTGTCCGATTGACCGCACTACAAACTATGAGAAAAATTCGTTCTTCAGCTGTACAGTCCGTATGTGGAATAAACTCCCGACTAATGTATTTCCCACCAATTGTGACATAACAAGATTCAAGGCAAATGTCAACAGACACTACTCCCTCTTTTCAACCTCCACTACCTCAATTTTCCTTCGCCAACACAATGCACTGCATTTATAGGGGGCATCCCCTGAGTGTTGGTTTGATAAAAAAAATGGTATTGGATGATTGTCGGCTGAAGGTGCGTGAACAAGCTGCAATGATAGGCATTTCAACAAATACTATACATTGTATATTGACCAAAGATTTGAAGATGAGAAAGTTGCGCGCAAGATGGGTGCCGCGCTTGCTTCCAATAGAGCAAAAGCAGCGTTGTGAAGTTGTTTCAGTAGAGTGTTTCACGGCAATTAAACCGAACTTTTGCGTCGATTTACAACCACAGATGAGACATGGGTCCAGCACTTCACACCTGAGAGAAAGGAACTAAGGAAATAAGGTAAAGAAGGTTCCATCTACAGGCAAGGTCAGGGAGTCTGCTTTTGGAATGCGCATGGGATAATTTTTATTGATTATCTTCAGAAAGGAAAAACCATCAACGGCGAATTTTATGATAATTTATTGCAGCGTTTAAGTGATGAAATTGTGGAAAAAGGTCGCAGCATTTGGCGAAAAAGAAAGTGTCGTTTCATCAAGACAATGCTTCAGTTCACACATACTCTATTGCGATAGCCAAAATTAATGAATTAAAGTCGGAATTGCTTCATCACCCAATTTATTCGCCAGAGTTAGCTCCCTCGGACTATTTCCAAACTTGAAAAATGGCTCGGTGGTAAAAGATTTTCCAACAATGAAGTGGTGGAGTCTGCAGTTGATGGCTATTTTAAGGAGTTTGACAGTTCTTACTAAAGTATAAACAGGGTATCGAAGCCATTAAATATCGCTGGAAAAAGTGTTAAAAGGAGATTATGTTGAAAAATAAAGAAAACTTTGCCCAACTTTTTTGTGTCTTCTTTGTTAGGTCGGCTAGTTTTGGTACCGCCCTCGTATTAACCTTAAGGTTGTGGATCGTTTCTGCATTATTCGCATAGCATCGGTCTTTAACGGCACCCCACAGGGTCAAATCGTAGATCCGAGGCGCAGAATTCCTGTATGAACAGCGTCTTCGCGCCAAAGTTCTTTCTTCTCCCAGGGGACGTAAGAGATTTTGGTCATTTGTCAAGAGAGTTAAGAACAATAAAAGTTCTTCATCTATCCCAACCTTAATTAAAAATGATATAATTTATACTAACCCGGTTGATAAAGCTAACCTTTTTGCCGAAATATTTGCAGAAAACTCCTCCCTTCCGATTAGCCGATCCCCGTCATCGCAAATGTATCTAGGTCCATGTCTGAGATATTTTTTCGTACGTGAGGTGTTAAGAAGTCCTTAAGGAGCTCAACGTAGGAAAGTCTCCGGGTCCGGATGGAATTCCGGGACTAGTTTTGAGCAACTGTTCTTCGACGCTTGTTCGTCCACTGCGCAACCTTTTCAGCCTGTCATACCGTACAGGTATTTTCCCTACTCGCTGGAAGGTTGCAAATGTCCAGCCGATCCCCAAAAAAGGAGAGGCTACTAATACCGATATCTACCGGCCAATTGCGATATGTTCTACGCTTTCAAAGGTGATGGAGACCATGGTTAATTAGCATTAGGTGAGTTACCTGGAAGTTAACAGTCTACTCAGTGATCATCAGTATGGGTTTCGCAGAAACCGTTCAACTGGCGACCTGATGGTGTTCCTCACGGAACAGTGGAATCGGTCCGTGCATAGACTGAGTGAGAGCAAAATAGTGGCCTTAGATATTTCTAAAGTATTTGATAGAGTTTGGCACCAGACACTAATATCAAAGGTTAAAGCTTTTGGTTTAGGTAGAAACTTCTCTCGATTTATTTCGAGTTTTCTCAGAGACCGTTCCATACGAGTTGTAATAGACGGTGTCTCTTCCGATGAGTATACAATTAATGCGGGAGTACCTCAAGGCTCTGTGCTAACTCCCTCCTTTTTCTTATTTTCATCAACGACCTTCTGGATCGGACTACAAATCCCATTTACTCCTTCGCTGATGATAGCAATTTATGTCACTCATATTCGTTCGATCGTCGACCCAATCTTTCCGTAGTGCAAGGAAAAAGACGAACAATGAATGACACGCTTAATCATGACTTACATCTGATTAGTGAGTGGGGCAGGGAAAACCGAGTCGAATTTAATGCACGCAAAACACAGTGTTGCAGAATATCGCACAAGCACACTGGTGACTCGACCCTGTCAATGATTTCAATGGGTGGTTTAGATGTTGGTGAATCGGAAGCTCTTGATGTTCGGGGCATGAAGATACAATGTGACATTCGTTGGAATAAGCACATTTTCAGCGTGTCGAAAGAAGCATTCAAGTGTCTGGTCTTTTTAAAGCGGCGTACAAGATTTTTCACCCCACCCGATCTCCTCAATGTCTACACAACGTATATTCGGCCAAAAATGGAATTCAACTCTCATATTTTGGCTGGGGCTCCAGCGTCCACCTTGGAGCTTCTAGACCGCGTACAAAAGAGAACGTTGAAGCTGATAGGCGACATCAGTGTATCCGGCACTGCTACCTCCTTGGAGCATCGACGAAATGTTAGCTGTGTCTCGGTATTTTATAGGTATTTTCGTGGAAAGTGTTCCGCCGAGGTACATGGCCTCATTCCAGAAATTAGTGTATCTAACCGTACGACGCGGTTTTCAAGTGAAACTCATCCCTTTTCTGTTTCCTGGCCGTTGGATCGAACTGCGCATTACAGAAACAATTCGTTCTTCAGCCGAACAGCCCGTATGGGAAATTCTGACCACCTTAAATTTTCTTTCGACAGCGGTCAACTCGCTTAGTGACGGCGACACTATGGAGTATTTGGGTATAAAAGCTTCTCAAAATTCCGTTCGAAACCGGTGTAAATCTGTAGGTCCCCATCAGTGAGTGAAAAAATAGAACGCTCACAGCTCACTGGTTTGTGAGAAATACTCGCTAATCCCTTCATGGGATGTAATGGGAAACCAACTATCGGGTTTTTCAATACGAGCGCTACAAAAGTTTTTTTTAAATAAAACAAAACCGGTTTTAGATACCAATGAAATTCTTTATTCCTGTGAAAGTACGTTCGATGCCATTATGTTGGAACTCGATTTGTTTTGCATGGCCACCACGGGCACGCTTGCAGAAGTCCAGACGCTGAACCCAATTATCGACGGTTTTCAAGCATAAATCGGCCGATACTGCTGTAATTTCACGTTCGATATTCGTACGAAAAACATCAATCGTCGCTGGCTTGTTGGCATAGACCATAGACTTGACGTAGCCCCACAGGAAATAATCTAACGGCGTCAAATCGCACGACCGAGGCGGCCAATCGACTGGGCCAAGACGTTCACCAAACTTGGTTTCCAATAAATTGATTGTGGCATTCGCTGTGTGGCTTGTGGCGCCGTCCTGTTGGAACCACATGTCCTCCAAGTCCATATTATCCAATTGGGGCCAAAAATATTCGGTTATCATTGAACGGTAGCGATTCGCATTCACTGTAATGTGCCGGTCTTGATCATCACGGAAGAAGTACGGCCCAATGACGCCGCCGGCCCATAAACCGCACCCAACCGTAATTTTTTCGGAATGCAATGATGACTCATGGATTACGTGTGGATTGCTGTCTGCCCAATAAAGCATATTTTGTTTATTGACGAAGCCATTCAGCCAGAATTGAGCCTCATCGCTGAAGACCATAAATTGGACGTAGCGCTCTTAAAGTTGAGGCCACTGACTCGACTCGTTGTTGGGTCGTATATCTTTCCATGATGAAATGGCAAACCTTACTGAAGAGAAATGTCAAAAGAGCGGGAAAAAATATGGCGTCGTTTGCTGTCCCTATCGATTTACTTTTGTAGCGTCTCTGTTGAAAAACCTTTTATATCTTCCAATTCAGCCTGTAGCGCACGACGTTGACTAAACTGTCGTTTCCAGCAGCATTTTCAACAAAGTTGGTCAATGATCCCACCAAATACTCACTCTCTGTGGATGCATTGGCTTATCGACAATGACATACAGGTACTCGATCCCCAGATGCGGCAATTTTGTTTGCCCGTGAGATGAAAATGCGCCTCTTGAGAATATATGATTTTTCGATCAAATTCGATGTCCGATTGGAGCTTCTGTAGGGATCAAACTGAGAGGCCGTAATTAAGTTGATGGTTATTTGCCTTTAATTGCTGGGTCAATTGGACTTTGTAAGCGAAATTATCATCATGCTGGTGCCTGAAATACCGAGCTGTTGAGATCGGTGGCTTGTCGATATTCGTGGATGGAGTTGCACACTTTCGGCCACATCTGCCACTCTATGAGTCCAAACAGAACCAGACACGCTTCAGATGTCGAAAAAAGTATCTAGCATCTAGACTAAATGAGAGCGAGAGCGTCTGGCGACTTCGGTTGATTTTTTCTCTCTTCATCGTATATGTTTTCGGCTCTTCTGAAATTTCTTTGAAAGTTTGGAAAAAATAATATTATAGTTGCAAAGCAATTCAATTGTTTTTACTGTTTTTATAAATGTTGTATTCGCTTTTATTGTATTGCGTTTAAATTTAAATAATTTTGAACCCCTTTCTTTAATTTTCCTTTGTATCCACATTTATCATCGTGTACATTTGTTGGTTGCTCTTATGATTTTCATGAAAATGTGGCAACTTCATTCTCTCAATTGAGAGATTTCGAGAAAGCGCCGCCAAGAAATTGGAAAATATTCTATTCTAGCGGCGAGTTGCCAGCCGCAGCGGATTTTCATGACGATATTTCACTGCCATAAGGCAGCTATATAGAAAAATCGTCATCGTCTGTAGCGTGTTTGATTATGTTTAGACTCTATCGTCGGTACGCACCATAGAGAAATGATGTATAGAGATACCATCTCTCTTAGTATTTTGATGAAATTTAGTGTGTTGCATATTGGCGGTTGCATGTTGGAAAGTATTGCTTTAATAATACCAGATAGAGTCAATGGCTCAAACCGTCCAACAATAAATCAGCAACGGCATTTCGATTTGTGCGTTAAAATTTTTTTGTAAATATACCACAAATATATACTAACAATAAAATATAACAAAAAAGTCCAAAATACTTTTAATTTTCACAGTTTTTCATCAAAACGATATGAAAAATTTAAGTCAACAATTTTTGTAATTCCACCTGGTTTAAGTCAACCTACATACGTCAAATAACTCTCTGTCGCACATACCGCACCACGAATAGTGTGAAAGGAAATGTCAGATGAGAACAATGGCGTCTCTATACATTACTACTCTATGGTACACACCGTACGACGACTGAGACCATGAGTGTTGTCCACTAGTATTCGAGTCTCACAAAGTTGTTGCACAAATTTACGTACAGCACGCATGGCAGTGCTTCATTTCGGCCACACCTCATTTTCAACAAACTCACAGTTTGGGCATAGGAGTATAGTATATGCGGCGTAACTAACGACATCCTGCAAGGGATCATGACTCACAGTTGGCGACTCACGGCACACTTATGTGACACAAATATTTTGAGTCATTTGTACATGTAACGTACTCGAATTGCTCAAGAATTCTTATCGGCTACTCATGACATGAGCTTAGCTCATGTCAAAAGACTAAAAACTAAGTTACAAGTCAATACACTCAAAGAAACTAAAACGTTTCCATTAACTGTTCGTTTGTTTACTGCAAACGAGATATAGTAACTTCAAACTCTTTCAAAAACTTAAAAATGTTTACCATTAGAAGAAGATTTTAATTTCCTAGGAGCTAACAGATCAGGATTTGATTCAATTAGTGAAAAATTGAACAGTCGATGCTAAAATTTGAACCCATATTGGCGTTTGTGACAAACTCCTTTAGCTATTTACGCACACAAGTTATATTTCACTTAATAGTATTTATTTCGGACGGGAGTGTACTTTCATTAATATATGTAAGTATTTTTGGAATTTTGAAAACACATTTATTGTAATACTTTTCCATAAAATAAAGTTAAACCCAGGAACTGTCACCGCAAGTGCGCGCATCCATCCACTGAGCTCGAAGATGTAAAGAGCTTAACATTACGATTTGCTTGTTTGTTTTTATTGGTAGTAGACAGAATATCTTCAAGACACACATAAAGGGTTTATCAACAGAGACGCTACAAAAGTAAATCGATAGGGACAGCAAACGACGCCATATTTTTTCCCGCTCTTTTGACATTTTTCTTCAGTATGGTTTGCCATTTCATCATGGAAAGATATACGAGCCAACAACGAGTCGAAATTATTAAAATTTACTACCGAAATTTGGAGTCAGTGGCCTCAACTTTAAGAGGCCAACTTTAAGAGGCCAACTTTAAGAGGCCTCAACAATCAGCGATGAGGCTCATTTCTGGCTGAATGGCCTCGTCAATAAACAAAATATGCTTTATTGGTCAGACAGCAATCCACACGTAATCCATGAGTCATCATTGCATCCCGAAAAAATTACGGTTGGGTGCGGTTTATGGGCCGGCGGCGTCATTGGGCCGTACTTCTTCCGTGATGATCAAGACCGGCACATTACTGTGAATGCGAATCGCTACCGTTCAATGATAACCGAATATTTTTGGCCCCAATTGGATAATATGGACTTGGAGGACATGTGGTTCCAACAGGACGGCGCCACAAGCCACACAGCGAATGCCACAATCAATTTATTGGAAACCAAGTTTGGTGAACGTGTTATCTCACGAAATGGCCCAGTCGATTGGCTAGATTATTTGTTAGATTATTATTGGTTAGATTATTTCCTGTGGGGCTACGTCAAGTCCATGGTCTATGCCAACAAACCAGCTACAATTGATGAACTTCGTACGAATATCGAACGTGAAATTGCAGCAGTATCGGCCGATTAATGCTTGAAAACCGTCGAAAATTGGGTTCAGCGTCTGGACTTCTGCAAGCGTGCCCGTGGTGGCCATGCAAAAGAAATCGAGTTCCATACATAATGGCATCGAACGTACTTTCACAGGAATAAAGAATTTCATTGGTTTTGTTTTATTTTAAAAAAATTATTGTAGCGCTCTTATTCAAAAACCCGATATATGTGTATGTTTGTAACGGATGGTTTTTTGAGGCAGAGAACTTAAAATTCTATTCGATTCTATTTTTAAAATCCATTAAATTGGATTTTTAAAAAAGTAATTGTATGGCATTAAAGTTTGAATATGATTTCGGGCAAGTGGCCACCGAAAATAAATAATAAATTTCTTAATAAATTGGAACAGTTTGCCAACGTTGGTTTCTATGGGTGAGTCTATTCGTGATGAAAAAACAACCGAGAACCGTGAAATCGGTTGCCGCAGAAACACTGTTGTCAACATAAAGTTATAAGTTAAGGGGAAAATAATGGGTAGTTACCCACGACAATGAGGAATTATCCACCACCATTACCCTTTTCACATGTGGAATGGCTAAGCGACTTTTACGCATTACCCACGGCGATTGTGGGTGATGGGTTACCCAGGGTAACCTATCCCCATTTTTGTTCAAAAATATGAAAAAAATTTAAAAAATGTCTATATCTCAGAAACGGAGCATAGAATCGAAAAACATTAATTTTTGCGGATGTTTACGGGGTTTTCATAAAATGGTCCAATTCGTGTAGAACAAAGTCGCTAATATAAAAAATTACCATAAGTCAGAAACGGTGCTTCCAATCGCAAAAATTATCATTTCTTTATCTACATAGGAGGCTTTAACTAATGTCTTTAATACGGCATCACTTTTTGCTAAAACTAAAACAAATAAAAAATCGCTAAATCGCCCATGTCTATATCCGAATACGGAGCGTTCAATCGAAAAAATAACTACTTTTTGGCCGTTTCAAAGGGGTTTTCAAAAGTGGTCCGATACGACGGAAGAATTTTTTTTTCAAAAAGTCGTCAAAGAAGGAAAATCTGTAAAATAGGAAAATAGCTGAAATAAAAAATTACTATAACTTGGAAACGATACGTTCAATCGCAAAAATTATAAATGTGTTAACACCATGAGAGGCTTAAACCAATGGATGTCTTTCTTACGACATCTTTTTTTATTAAGTGGAAAAGATTTAGTTTCTGCAATTTTTGTTTTTCTTAAAACTTATGCCGAATTTAAGACATCAATTGGTTAAAGCCTCCCATGGAGTTAAAAAATCTTTTATTTTTGCGAAATACGAACCCTGGCGGCAGGCGACAGCGTCATTAAATAGAGTTACTCTGAAGACAAGAGTAGTCAGTTTTAGCGAATATCATTTCTGAATACCTTCCTCTGTTGCCTTCAACAGCAATTTAATGCTATTTTTTACATTTCCAGTTCATTCAGACTTTGGGCAGAAGTATTTCATGTATCGGCCAGCGGTGCTGGTACGGTCAAGTGGCAACAAGTGTCAGAAGATTTGGTTCCTGTTAACATTTCATGCATACAAGATACACCGGAATGTGTATTCCATATTACAGCCTACAACAGTCAGGTGGATAAGATACTAGATGTAAGACTTGTGCAACCAGGTGAGTAGTGCAACAGACATAAGTAAAAGGATACTTCAGTGTTATTCACATGCATCTTTCAGGTACACGTATTGGTCAAGCATCAGAATGTTTTGTCTATTGGAAAGATCCCATGACTAATGATACATGGGGTCTTAATTTTACATCACCCATCGATGCTAAACAATTTCGCGAGTGCTGTGTAAGTATTAACCTATATCGGTAAAGCAAAGCCAACTTGGAACAAAAATATATAGAACAACAACAACAACAACAACAACAACTACAACTACAGTCACTACAACTACAACTATTCCAACAACAACTACGACAACATGATCCTCAACACCAACCCCTCCTATCACCATCACCAACCAACCAACCAACCACCTCCAACAACTACAACAACCGCCAGTACCACAGCAAGGAACGCTGTAGCACCTCCTGTCCGGACACCACCAAAACAGCACGAGTCTCTTCTTCTTCTACTACTACTACTTCTATCCTCCCCGTTCGCTTTCTAATCCCGCTTCATCCATGTTTGCTTTGCTTTAACCGTGTATTGGCAAGGTTCCGAGTGCTATAAACCCTCACAAAAAAATAAAAAAAAATGTTAACTAAAGTTTTCAAATCCAACGACTACAATTCGATCAATCAATCAAAAACGATTTGCAAAATTTTCGATAATTTTATCGTTTCACATTTATGATTTTGATTTTGAAATCATTTACATTCGATAACATTTCACAGTCATCCAAATATTATTTTATTTGCATTTTATATTTGGTTTTAGTAAATCCTGTTAGGTCTGACAAAATAGGATTTTGAATGCAATAGGATGATAAAATTTAATTTTTAAAATTTATTTTCTCAAACCGGTATGTGATTCGATTTAAATCGAATACAATTTGACATAATAATGATGTATTTTTGTGCAAATAATGGATATCAATTAAGTTAGTCCTTCCTCTCTATCTGCCATTAAATAATATATATATGTATAAAATATTTGTTCCCCAATATAATGAATTGTGCCAATAAAATTCATTTACGTAGTCAAATCGCATTCTATATTGACTCGATCGATTTTCATCACATGCCGGAGTATATTTTTGAAACTTCAAACATTTATAGACAAAATCTTAAGCGAACCACAGACTTGACATTCGTGAGCATCAGCTTGGTCGATAACTTTTTATCTGGCTTATGAATTTGAAAACATATGACCAGATAATGGTGTAAACATGATAGTGATGCGAACAATTTCGATTACATTTTCATTTGGTATCAAGAGAGGCGATAAACAGACAATAAATATCATCGATATCTAATGTTCATGATCTTGAATGACAAGTCTATGCCTCGTATTAGCTTTCATATAAAAATACTTATAAAGAAATTGACAGCCTGTTCCTCGTTCTTGAAAGAAAACTGTCGTTCGCGTTCTAGACGAAAGAAATTTGATTTGGGTTCCACAATCGAATGAAACCATACAATTTAATTTTCTTTAATCTTGCTGGCGGTTTGTAGCTCTATGTCACGAAGCACTCAAACGTTATTCCTCTTAAGGGTCTACATCAAGGCTGTAGTATCCGCGTAACATCGATCTTTACCGGCACCCACAAAAAAGCTCAACGGAGTCAAGTCGCAGCTCCGAGGCGTCCAATTGACATCGCCATGATAACTGATGATACGATTACCAAACTTGGTGCACAACAAGTCGACTGTTTGATGGGCTGTGTAATGTGTTAGTGCATCCTGCGGAGGCCAAAAAATCTTCCAGGTTCGTATCTTCAATTTGAGCTCAAATATCTTCAAATTGAGCTCACAGCCTGTGAACAATTTTTTTTAAACATGTCTGACGTCCGAAAACGTATGTTAAATCTCTGCTATTTTATTAGACATTTAGCCGAAAAACTCGTAAATATCTTACGTAATTTATACGACTAAGTCTGCATATTTTCAGACGTAGTCTGCTCAATGTCTGAAATTCCTATTTCTGAAAAACTATCAGACATCGTCTGCACATTCTCTGACGGCAGTTTCGCAACCGAGATTTGACCGAAAATCTTTCCGAGAATGGAATTTTCCGCTGTTATTATTGCATTCTATTGCCAGTTTTTATTGTGTCATGTTATTGTGTCAATTGGTCGTCATTAATAAATATAGCGGTTAGCACAAATTTGAAATAGGTAGTGTTCCAGCGATTTGTTCCCAAAAAAATTAAATTAAAGCGACAATGGGGTTAAATTTTATTAGGAAACGGCGGAATTTTTCGGTACATTTGTCAGACGTAAGTCAGACAAACTCTGATCATTTTCGGAAAAAATAAACCGACAATGTAGAGAATTTGCCTGTACATTCCCAGAAAAATTGTTCGACAAAGTCCAGAATTTCTGTGCACATTGTCGGACAAATTTCCAGATTTCCCAACGAATTTCCCATACGAATTCGGAGAGAATTTTTCCCGAAAAGTCTGTACAAACTTCCGAATGTACCAAGATAAGTTGGTTCGAATTCTTGTCAACCGTTCCGGTACGAATTTTGACCGAATTCAGCATCAGATTCGGAAACTTTTGTCGAATTCGGACAGGATTCGGAAAAAATTATTCGTTGGGTAACGATGGCTCTACAGTAGACATGACAGTCAATCACGTGATTGTCATGAATCACGCGTGGATGTGAGTAGAATCAACATTTGCTCACGTGAGAGTGCGTGAATGTGAGCAGCGTACATGTGTGAGTCTAATCTCTGCATGATGAGTGTATGTGAGTACTATCTTCGTCCAAATAACGCATATTTCCGAATATTTGACTCCATTAAATTTCGATTTTGTTAAACAAAGAATTTTTAAAAGTCTGGTAATGATATTCCTTCATTACAAAACATCGCTACTCATATTGTACATTTTCCAGGCAGTTCGTCATCTACAAGAGAACGAGTCCTTTCTAAGTCTGGAAGACTACAAACCGAATCAAGTAGACTTCTTCGAGATAAAGTTGGAAAAATATTGTTCCTGCATAAAAATGTTTAGATTATTTGATAAATTTGTTGACTCACTCATGAATGTGAAAAAATCCATCTACCCGTGAAAAGATTGGGGAGAGCTTGTCACAACCAGTGAGCTGTGCGTCCATCAGCACCAGCGGCTTGTTGCTCGGAAGCCACGCTCTGCAAAATTTATGTTTTTGTTGTTGTTTGGATGCAAATATAACGTGTTTGAAGCTTGCCGCAAATATAGTGTACTTGTGTCCAAACACATTGTGTTGGCTATTCAATATAACATGTTTGGGACACAATGAGGGTTTAATATATGTGTTTGTGACACAAAAGTGGCTTTGTTTGTGAAGACTGCTGAAAACAGTGCTGTCTGTCACAATAAAGAAACAAAAAGCAGCAGATCTTCAATTCACGAAAACAATGCCTGCAAATATGTACATGGTTCCTGGAATATGTTGCTGGGCCGTTATTTTTCAGTGTGCAGGAAATTGCTGTTCTAACTTGGCTTTTGTTAGGAGGCAGCAGTCGACGCCAACGTTCTCTAAGCGCCCAAACACCCTCTATTGAGGTCTCCTGGGACAAGTGAAGCAGAGAAGGGATCTCTCCATATTCCCAACACAATATGCACATCTGTAACAAGATTCCCATCCTTATCTCTACAAAAGGCTGGCTCTGATCCATTGCCGTTGGTTTGACTTTGGATTCTTCATTCTCTAAGATTCAATTTGCTCACTCTAACGCATTTTCCACAACCGGGTTTTCTTCCTAAACAAACGTGTTTTCTCTCTCCTCTTCTCCTTATACCGCTCTGTCGTGGCTGGCGTTGTAACTGATTGAAGCTTTGCCATATGCGCAACGTTCTTTTACATCACTTGACAAGCCACACTCTTCATCGTACCATGGTTTTTCTGTAAGTTTCATAACCAAGTACGGTCAATGCAGCAGTTTTCATTGAGTGGGGAATGTACTTCCAATGCGCATCAGGATCATGAGGCTGGGGTGCGTTCTGCGTCAGTATCTGACTGAAGTTCTCTGCACAGGCCGTGGCTATCTGTGGTATTTCCTGCTTTCCGCTGTCCATGGTTCTATATGACTGGTTTCGTACGACTTTCGCTCTGCTTATCCTTGTGCGCACCTTTTCTGCGACCAGGTAGTGATCGGAATCGATTTTGGCTCCTCGTAGCACACGTATGTCCATTACACTAGTAGAGTGCCTTCCATCAATTACCAGGTGATCAGTATGGTTTTACGTGTGTTGGCCAAGGGATATCCAAGTAGCCTTGTGGATATCTTTATTTGGAATCTCGTACTACTGACAGACATGTTTTACGTCGCGGCAAAATCTAAGGTTTTAGTCCAGTGGTAGGCAAAACCGAACGCACGCACACAAACGTATTATGTGCTTGTGTGCGGTCGCCAACGCACCCCTGGAGTTTCAAAAGTAGTTAGTGGCTCTATGTAGTCAGTTATTTCGTTAGCGAAAAGCCTGACTAGCTACTTGAGTGGCTACAGGTAATGCTAGAATTCGCCTTTTGATTATTATAAGTATGAAAACAAGGGAAAAACAATGCACTGAACCGTTATCCTGTTATGATATGTTGGTTGCTTGGTTATTTTTTTGTGTTGGCGTGAGTTGCTTTTAAATGTTTGTAGAAATATCATCGTGACAGCGTAGGTGGGTTCGAAGTATAAAAAGTGAATTTTAATATTTAGAACGGTAAAACAAATGAAACGCTTATTAAAGAAAGAAAAGGAGCAATTTGTGCAAAAGTTTGAAAATGTAGAAAAATAATGTGGTGAAGATTTGTTTATAACATTAATTCATTATGGTCCGGCGAATTCATCAAACGGATTGTACTAGTAGTCAAGTAGTTAGTACAATGTTGTCAGATATTTCGTCAATTCCATGTAACTAGCGATCTGCATGGTACATGGTAGTGCAGAGGGTAGCCACTGACCACCGTCAAGGACATCCCAATGTTAAATTCGTCAGTGTAAAGCATTGCTGGTAGTCTGGCGGGTAGTTAGTGGCAATTATTGGTAGTTAGGGAAATAACTAAAAATTCGTTAGCTACGTCGATTGCAGGGACAGGCATAGACTGATGCTGTTGAAATGACAAACATCGAGCATTAAAAATCTTTTTTAAGTGGAGAATGACTACCTTTGAAACTAAACTGAAAGGACATTGACATTTTAAATTTGTAAACTACATAAAGTTAGTGAAACAACACTACATAGACAATTTTGTCAGACAACTTGGTTTTTTAATTTTTTAATTTGTGTTTATCATAATTTTATTATTTTTGATCAATATTAAATAGATTTTTCCTCACTTTCCCACTTTCACAAAATATATACATACGATACATATTGCACCCAAACTACAAAAGTTAAAAATATGTCGTCATCTTCTAGGCGCTTTCGTCAAAAACTCGTGCTATGAATTTATCTGTTATTGAGAATTTTTTATCTTAACAAACATAGATTTTGCCCTCTACTAAAAATTTGAAAATTTGGAGTTATGACCCTTTTGTAGTTAGGGTGCGATACGTTCTCCTTTCCTCATTGCACGCACATCCATATTATGAACTGCTAACATTTTCGGAGATCTTCGTTAATGCGACTACAAATAATTTGTGGAGAATTTTTGGAATACAAGAAGGTTCCTTCGACAATGGAAAACATTTAGTCCCAGATTGGAAATGTTGAAACACTCTACTAAAACATAAAGCAAAGTATTGAAGCTGGTTTCAACTCAATAGGAGCGCAATCAACAGGCTAAACATTATTGGGCGATGATAAAAGTGTTAATTGAGCAAAGCTTATGATGATTTCGTTTCAAAACCAGTACAGAAATTTCAGTCGGGTGAACCGACTCTCAGAAACGAAATCGGTAGTAGAATTATTAGTCTATTGTGATGCCGCGGACTAACGAGATTAAGCATTTACACCATCGGAGGACCGTTTAGTTTTTCCAAGAAGCCCACGATCCTGTCGAAGTCTAAATGACATGATACTCCCAGGTCCCTAAATTACTGGGATCCCATAGTAGATATCTTCCTGTTGGCTAGTGCTCGACAAGTGCAGACAAGATGTTCAGTAGATTCTTCCTCCACCACATCCTTTCAGCTTCGACATATGTCATATGCAATAACATTTACTCTCCCCGCATGTCTAACAATCAGACAGGATAGCGGCAAAACTGAAACAATCATTGATACCTTGGTGCAGGCTAGATACAGAAGGTACATGGATCCCTTACTATCCACTATCAGCCAGATTTGTCATGCGCATTATGCACCTCTCCAGCATTAGCATATGCGTATTATGCACCTCTCCAGCATTAGCATATTCTTGCAGGAAGTGAAGATTCAGTTGTCACAACCGAATCAGTTATGAAACGAGATTGCTACAACCGAATTTCAGTTGAGGGGGCTAAATTCGGTCGTGATAACCTCAATTCGGTTGCGGTAACCGCAATTCGGTGGCAACATCCGGAGTGAGGGTTGATACAACCTCTTTTCAAACATTTAGTTATGTTAGCGTAGCCAGCTCATCTCCTCTGCAATTCCACGGAATATATCTGTAACCTTTCGTCAACTATTATATGTCGTATGTAGGTAATGTATCAGCTTAACCAACGCATCTTATCTTCTCCACGACATTTTTGAAACTGGTTCTAAGGCAATGTATTTTAGAACAGAGTTATGGTTTTCCAATTTATCTACTTCCAAAATTGGTGCTTTTGCCATTTATGAAAGAACACGTTCCCAAACAACTTTTTGCAACTGCATTTTATGAATATATTTTAAATATGTTTTAGAACTTTAAACCGATTTGTGGTTGTATTCAAGAATTAATTCGAAACTTCCTAATTTCATAAAAATATTACAAATGAAATAACCAGTCCTATAACTGCTCCGCTAAAGGTTTAAAGGAATCGATTACTCAAATGACAGTTTCAAAAAAAGTCCATTGATGATAATGTCGCATTTAGACAGCCGCTTGTCGCAGCCACGTTAGTGATAACCTTGTACTCTAATCTTTGCCGTTTAAACTGCAGTTACACCTACTAAGATTATCGCTTTTTCGGGATTATAAATGTCAAAGTCCATAAGAAAAAAACGTCGTTAATCCCGAAAATGCGATAATCTTGATAGGTGTAATTGCCGCTTTACACCACCTAATTTGAGATTAAATTGACATTTCAGGTGGCAACTTTGTACTTAGATCAATTTATAGCAACTCTGTGCCGAGACAAAATTATTGAAGACGGCGGCGCAACATAAAAATTGTTGGGTTTGCCAGTTTTGTACAAATTTGGGGGTGTTTTTGAAGTAACTGAACCTTTAACATTGGATCAGTCGGTCAAATCGGACCAGTCGGTCAAATAGGCTCACATTTTAAACCCACGATAGTCAATTATATCGGCGGCGGCGTGAGATTCAAAAAATTGTAGGCGACTCAGGCGAATTCAGGAATAACAATACTGGGCTATCATGTCGCGACAGAACATCATTAAATGTTATGGCTCGACCAGTCGGATTTTTGAAAAAGAATGGTATTATGATGGCTTCAGCCCTAAATTCACACCAAACAGTCATACGTTGTTGATGCATTTGTTTCACAACAATCACTCGTGTATTTTCTAAACCCCAAATGTCACGATTTTGTCAACTAACTAAGACATCATGATGAAAATGAACCTCATCGCTGAAGATGGGTTTGTTCGAAAACCCTTCATTATTTTTAAAACATTTCCAATTATTGAAAACGCGTTGTTCTATCATTTGGAGTTCCGTTCCAAATAATCCTGGCCTGTCAGCTGTCACATTGTATTTTTTGTTTTCTTCAACAACAACACGTTACCGTACATATAGCACGAAATTCAAATCTTGCATGAATTTTCGGACATCCCTTATACATATGGTGACTTCAATGATTCGTTGTGGATCCTTCTGATGAATCAGTAGAAACGTCGCTGGGTTGTCTTAAACTTAGGTAGTTGTCACGTCAATTTACGAGTAGGATTTTGAGTCCATGATTTTCGCAGTTGTCTAAAAAAGTGAAATTGAATATAATTATATCACGATTGTCAGAGTTAATATTTGCAATAACGATCTATAATCGATCTAAGTAATCGAATGAAAGCAGTAATTGAATTAGATATTTCCAGACAACAATTTAAGGGAATGTTAGACTATAGTGTGAATATAGTACCATTCGCCGAGAGATAAATGGAATGAAACTCTTCCATTTGAATAATGAAATCGTACGGTCATTCTGCTTTCGATTTAAACTATCAGCTTTGGAAAATGAAAGAAAGTGGAATGGGAGAATGCAAAAATCTACGATTGTGAAGTGACAAACAAAAGAACTGTTAGCGAAATAATATTGAAGAGACAAAAAATAAAGTTGTGAACAAAATTGAAGTATTTGAAACAAGCGCTTTCTTCTCCCACATTCTTTATTCGTTTCATTGCAAATGTTAACATATCCAATAATTTCTTTAATAGTCTGGCATGACCTTTAGCTGATACTTAAGCCACACAGCGATTTCGTAATTTTCACGAACTCATTTCCACAGACAGCTGATTTTTATACTGCAAAACATATGTTTGATGGTTCGAAATCTTGTCTTAGTCTTCGCCTAACTATTTTATGTCAGCCGCAAATGTAACGACACGATATGTACGAAAATACGCTAGATACACAAATTATCTAAGGTATCGCGTGCATCTAAGTCAGTTGCCATCCGGCTAAAGTTTTACCGTTTTGCCAAACAACATTAGGCGTGTTTTGGTTGGCTTAGGTTTTTGGTAGCTTATAGCTCATTCGCACTGCAAAATATTTTCCCGATTTCGTATCAAATGTCCTAACAAAATCTGAAGTGTTCGCATTGGTTGTTTTCCTGATTTGATTGAAAGTCAAGGCGCATAGACGAGGTAGTGTTACTACGACAATAAACATACCAAGCCTACAACATACGGCATTTTGGTAATTTTCCACAATCAAATTCAGCACAAATGTATTCCAGGAATAAAAGTAAACAAAAAGGTATAAAAAATACATGTTTGAGAAACAATAAATATCTAAGTAAGGAGAAAAATATAAAGTCGGCCACCACATCAATGCGCCGTGATTGAAATGGTTGCAAACAAACGTACTATTCGTTAGTAGTGTGAGATAAAACAGCGTTGCATAAAGCAAATCAAGCATTTTTTCCCTGATTGCTAGAAAAATAAGAAAAAATACCTGATTTGTCGTCTGTCAAAGCAAATTTTCTTGATTTCTGCTTAAAAGCAACAAAAGTTGCAAAATAAAGAAAATCGATGCCAGTGCGAATGCTGTATTAGATTATCACAAAGTTTGTATGGTTGCTTTACCGAGAATAAGCGGTCCTTAAAATTACATTTACAAGGCATTTAAACCGGCCAAGAATATCGCATTTCGAATGTTAACTCCATTAACCCACGCTAACCCAGAAGATTGCTCATACAATTTTAATCTGTTAAAACTGAAGTTTAATTTTTAACCTCCTTTTAAACTGGTTTACAATTTGATGCAACACTGCATACTTACATATCCGGTCTCGAATAACCCCGGGGTGTTAGGGACCTAACAAGACGTTAGGAACCTAACAATCGACGTCGTCGTCCAAATTGTTATCAATGTCTCATCATCATTGGATATCTGAGGTACCAGTAGCGCGGAGAATTGATCTCTCCATATACCCAACATGCTCTGCACATCTGCAACACTACTAAGTACCAAACAAAAATGCAACCATAATAAAAACATACAAAAAAATCAACTGTTTGATAGACGAAACCGATAGAACATTTCCGACGCGTCGCCACAACCAAAAGATTTTTGAAACTCACACCGTCGATATAATTATGATTTAAAATGTGATTCAATTTTGAATACTTGTTATTTCTACAACATAACAAATTTTTACAAAACGGAACCTTTTTTTTAAAAAATTTTACATTTAAAGTTTCCTATTATGCTGCGGGCTTTGATAATTGGGCCTCGGTAAGGAGTTCGTCTAAATTGGTCTAAACACAAAGTTGCAACCGGAAATATCAGTTTAATCTCAAAATGGGTGTCGTAAACGCAAAGATTAGAGAACAAGGATACATCTAACCTCGACTTAATAAACTGCGGTCCAATGTAGCATTGTTGCTTCAAATTGTACACCAGTTTAAAATGAGGTTAATAACACAGTGGAACACATAAAATGCAAATTCCTTCTCATAGCAAATTTCTCGAAGTATTTATCTAAAGTACTTCCTAGTTTACCTGCTGTTCGGATTTTATGGCCTCATGTATATTTTGGCTCAAATTTAATTTTTGCAATTTACATGCAATTTTTCTAACGGCTATATCTCGGAAACTGATTAGAATTTCGGTATCCTCTCTTCGGCGAAATTGTACCTATAGACTAAGGGGGAAAAAGTGTGAAACAAACTAACCCAAAAAAAAACTGCATATAGTGCTTAAAAATTGCGAAATGTCAAAAAAATTGCATGTTCTTCGGAAAAATTAAGTTTGAGCCCATATATATAAATACATGAGACCATAAAATCGTAAAAGCAGCTAAACTACCAAAACCCAAACAGGGGGTTCGTTGTTTCGATAAGTACTTCCCGTAATTTCACACGTGAAGGATTTTACAATCGATGATTTCAAAAATGTTGCATAGTGTAATTAAAGTTCAATTTTACAGGTGAAAATAGTACGAGCAATCTTCTGGGTTAGCGTGGGTTAACGGATAAACCTTCGAAATGCGCGAATCTGGGTCGGTATAAAGGACGTATAAAGATGACATTGGCATTTGTGTTTTGAGCAGATATAAAGTTACTTGTATGAAAAGATCAGCCAAACGGGATTAGATATCGTTATCGTGAATTCAAAAATGAGAACTATGAATTAGAGCAAGACAAATCCCACCCGCGGCATTTATAGTTTTTTCACTAACCGGAGAAAACATGATCTCTTACAGCCTTAAAGGAAATTACAACTTTAAACATAACGAGGATCCAAAAGAACTAAATTTGAAACATATGGTAGGGCCAAACTAAAATAGAACGAGACAACTACAATTAGAATAATTCGTTCTATAAATAGAACTTTCAAAACTTCTGCATCAGTGCGTGTAAGTAGGAAAGCAATGTGTAAGTAGAGACAACAATCGCTCTGCACACAATCAATAAATGTCTTCGGTTAGTGACTTGTGACTAAATACACACCGCAGTGGCTTAACGGGCTAGACGCTGCTGAAGATGATGCTTCACAAACATCGAAACGATCGTCCAGCGAATGTGAGTTCGAATCCCACCCGCGGCATTTACATTTTTTTCACTAACCGGAGCAAACATGATCTCTTACAGCCTTAAAGGAAATTACAACGATTATAGATATCGTTATTGTGAAGTCAAAGATAAAGAGAAGAATGCAAATATTTGCAAATGTAAATATTTGTGATATTTGCGAGAGCGAGACAATTATCTATATATATGTACTTTTTGGTTGTTTGGAAGCAAATATAACGTGTTTGTAGCTTGTCGCAAATTTAGTATACTTGTGTCCAAACACATTGTGTTTGCTATCAATATAACATGTTTGGGACACAATCATTAAGATGCCATAGTACATGTATTTGGGCCCAAATGAGGCTTTGTTTGTTGGAAAGTGCCGAAAACAAAAACGTCAATAAAGAAACAGAAAGCAGCAGATCTTCAATTCTCGAAAACAGTGCTAGCAAATATGTGTATGGTTCCTGCAACATGTTGTTGCGGCCGTTGTATTTCAGCGTGTATATACATATCCCCAAATTATTGCTGGTTTGGCGTTTCCGTTACTAGCACGCGAGCTATAATCGTAATGAAATTGTAATGAAATCACATTTAAATCACTTATCAATCCGCTTATCGTTTGGTATCGTTTGTTCGAATGTATCGATTTATTTCTGTAAATGTTTACGCTAAACTCACCTAAAACTAAATGAAACCCCTTAAATAAATACTTGTTGCAAAACTACAAGATAAAATCCAAATTAAAAATGAACGAAAATTAAACAAAGCAAAAATGTAAAACGCATTGTAAGACGGTACAGTTAAAACAACAACAGTTAGAAACGCACACACTGAACCTTGTGAATCCAATACAACTAACCTAATGATAGTGCGACGTTTTACAGTCGCCTTCTTTCAAATTTTCACGAAAGGCCTCCTCGAGTTACTCGCTGAAGTTGGATCCTCCAGGCAAGGGAAAAGTGAAAGCCAAACGGAAGCCATTGAGTACGCCAGCCTCTCCCTCAAGGGTACGAAGTGAGCCGCAATGTACGTGTATGACAGCAGAACAATATGCAAGGCTGAGAAATGATCCTAGAGTAAGAGGTGAGTTGATGGGCTGGCATTTTAAAATTATAGTGTCAATCGAACGGGCGATCAAAATAGAAATAGAAATTTACCCATAACTCTTCGTTAACAACAAAAAACTACGTTTATACGGGAGCTTATATTGGGATATCATATCACGATATATCAATAATGTACGTTCAAGCAAGACATACTTGTTTGATATGATACCACAATATAAGCACTCCTATAAACGTAGTAGAATTTACGTTGCGCTTTTAATTAGGCGCGGTAAAATATAACGATGTTATGGGAAGTTCACACACAACGAGGTTATCGGGATATCGGGATTGCAGTTGGCAATTTTGTATGGAAGTTGATCATACCATTGAAAATCTTCGTTTATGTAAAGCCCCTCTTATAAAGGGTGTTTTTTTTGCTGCATGAGAACTTGAAATGATAATACAAAACAGAAATATTGTCGGAATGATTTTTTTTTTTAAATCTGGCACATCCTTTCATGACTTTTATTGTTTAAATATTTATTTATTTACAAATTATACGTGCAATTAAAATGTCCGCGGCTACGAGTTACATGGCCCATTCGATCAGTTTAATTTTTGCCTACTTTTTCCAATAAATCTGTCGGTATGGCATCAATGGTGGCTTGAATATTGACTTCCAATGCTTCAAGAGTTGCAGGTTTGTCGTCATAAACCAATGCCATAACATAGCCCCATCAAAAGTAATCCAGAGGCGTTTAATCGCACGAACGAGAGGGCCAGTGAACAGGACTACTTTTGGAAATAAAGTTGTTTTCAAAATAATTTGTAATAAATCGATTATTAAGCGCGCTGTATGGCAAGTTGCGCCGTCTTGTTGGAACCAAATGCCGTTGGTGTTTAGCTGATTGATTTTTGGAAATAAAAATGCAGTCAGCATGGCTCGATAGAGCTCGCCAGTCACCGTAACGGTAGCTCCTTGGTCATTTCGATAGAAATAAGGACCGATTATGCCGCCAGCGTGTAAACCGCACTAAACATTCAATTTTAATGTATTGGTTATTCGTTAACGGCTTGAGGATTGTCTTCGCTCCAAATGCTGCAATTTTGCTTATTTACGTAGCCACTTAATCAGAAATGAGCTTCATCACAAAACACAATATCTTGATAAAAATGCTCACGAACTTCGCTAACAGATTCATTTTTTCAAAGTAAATTTCCACAATTTGGAAGCGTTGTTGCAACGTTAAACGATTCATGATGAATTGCCAATTTTTTTTTGAACAGAAATGTCAACACAGTTTCATATTCTCAGCTGTGAAACCATAGTTATCGATATCGATAGTTCTCATGCAGCTAAAAAACAACACCCGTTACTTTTGTTAAAACAGTGTTGATATTTTGTTTTGAAAATTGATTGTAACATACAAAATTGATTGATGATGATGTATTATTCCACTAGGTTCTTCTACTTTGCCGCGTAATGTGGGCTCCAGAGTTGCCACAGATCCGGATGGTCAGACGCATGCCAAAGTTACAAATGCCACTAGTAGCACCTCACTTTACGACAATGTTGCTAGTGGTGGTGGTGGAGGTCAATCTCTGTCCACCGGTGGAGGTAAGCATTTCAAAATTGATGTAGTCTTTTTAACTTTGTCTGAACATTTCCCTTCTACTTTTCAGATACATTAGGTCGACAAATAAAGACACAGGATGCTGGCGCAACTACAAATGGATCAGTCTGTGCCGGTTCTGGTGGCACACAAGGTGGCGCCAGTTCCGGCGATATATGCACACAAAATCATGTGGGTTCTCAGGCTGGACCCGAGGACTCTTTGGGCGGGCAATCAGAAGTTGATATGACCAAGAGCGAAGGCACCCAGGCCGGAGGACCGTTACATCAGTCAGTAGGAACATCAACAAAGCCAACAAGCAGTCGGGCCAAAGAGTATAACGAAGAAATGGTGAGTTTCAGGAATGTAATGCAATAAGGAAAGGCACATTTTAATCATAACGAAAAGTTAGTCACCGGATATACGTGCCTTACAAGGAGTGCCTAACTAGAATGTTTTTAGGCTTAGTCAAGCCCGGTATTCAGTGTTTATGAAATTTTCGTTACCATAAGAAGTACTAGGATAAAATATAACGAAAACTTCATGAACCGAAAATTTCGCTCAACCGAAATCTTCGCGAAAATTTCGCAGACAAAATCATTTACAGGGTTGTTCCGCCAAAGCTATTTCGTATGAAAATGACACTCATATCATAATCTAAAAGGATGTACCGGCGTAATTTGGCAACCCTAGTAGCATTTCTTTCTCGCTCATAACTTGATTATTTCATACTTTTTACATACTTTATGTAATTTTATTTAAACATGGTTGGAATTTCTATAGCTCAATACAATAACATCATAAGAAAATTGCTCGTGTATTGAAATAGTCAACGAAGACAGTAAGAGAGAGAGAGAGAGAGAGCAGGGAAATGACGCGCTTCACTCTTTTTCTTTGTTGGCATTCCACTCCATGAGTAAATTGTCTTCTCTATATATGTATGTCATAATTGTTGTTAGTAAAACCACAGCTGTTCGGCAAAAAATTTTAAATATATTAAAAATCGTTACTTAGATTATTCGGGGGTCTATAGAGATAGGGTTTCAGTTTTTTACTCTTTTAGAAGTATGTATATTCCCTGGTCCCTGCTGAATGTGGTTACCTCTTTTCAAAAAATAGTTGTGTGGTGGTTACAAATATCACTCGAAACCCTTAGACAACTTTGAAGTCCTCTTTAAATTCAGTTGGTATAAGGATCGCCAGTCAAGTCAGTCTAGCATTATTCAAGTATTATAATTGAACACTGAGGATCGGATCTGTTTGGTGCTTTAACTATCCTATATAAAGTAGTATCAGGTACTAGCATCAAGCATCACTGGGTATCCCTGTACATCTTCCAACTTTATTTCAAAAATCAGGATGTTCAAGTCGCGTTGGAAGCACAACCCAAGTTGAAAACTATATCGCTTACTAACTTCGATTTACCCTTATTAATTTGAATCGCCTCATACACCCACCACAAAAAAATATATCAGAATTAGCCGTAACTGAATTTCGAGGTTGCCATAACCACTTTAGATCGCATTACATCCAAGCAGGAGGTTGCCACATAAGGAGGTTCTCATAATTTAGTAGAGGTTTGTTCAGCTGAATTTCAGTTGGAAGAACTAAATTCAGTTGTGACAACCAAACTTGATGGTGGCGACCTCAATTTGGTTGTGGCAATTGCTATTCGGTCGCAAAATATGAATTGACTGTTAGGTTAGGTTATGTTGAAAGGGAAGCCCGTCATATGAGTTAAAAACAAATAACGAGTTCACCCGAGGTCGTAAATTCGGCGCATTGTGGTTCCCTTTTGTAGAGTTGAAAGAAATAGTTGTAGAGAAGAGGAAAAATGCAGAAGAGAGGGTAAGCTAATGGAGAGAGTCCAGCGCAAAATTTGGTCTTCCAGGTCATTGAGGTATTCCAAGAGCCTGCCCCAGGAAGGCTAGATGATACTCTTGCAGTTCTCTACATGAACAAAGCAAGTGCTGCACTGACTCCTATAAATAAATGGTTTCCCATTACATCCCATGAAGGAATTGGGGAGAACTTCTCACAACCAGTGAGCTGTGCGCTTTGTAGTTTTATACTCACTGATTGGGACTTACAGTTTTACACCGGTTCCGAACGGTATTTTGAGAAGCTTTTTATTAGCTAAATACTCGATAGTGTCGCCGTCACTGTGCTAGATGACCGCCGACGAAAGAAATTCAAGGTGGTCAGAGCAGAGATCGAACCCAGGATTTCATGTACAAGAGGCGCGCACACTACAAATTGCACCATCGACGACCACTGCACTGATTAATTTAAACAGCTTCTGCAGTAGCCTTCATATGGAAGTTTCATGCGCGTAGCCTTGCGGCCTATCACGCAGTGTCCAGTTATGACTCCTGCGAGAGTGCTGAGTGTGTTTTTTCCAAGGCAGAGCAGTCGTTTGGTACGTGTTCCATCAATGACCGGCCACAGATATCGAGCTATCCTACAGTTCTGTACCGATTCCCATCTCGAATTGGTTAATGCTAGATACTCCCAGTTCGTCGACTTGGTTCCTCAGTTCCACGAACGAAATATGTACGTCCAAGGTTGCAGCGTTGCCGTTGCCGTGAATGTTGCTATGTCCCGGTACCCAACAGAGCGTGATTTCGTGCATCTGAATTTAGGTTAGGAATATGAAGCATTCCGTCGTACAACGTGATTTGATGATTCTTGAGTCTAAGGCCTTGAGGGCTGCCCTGCCGTCGATGTAGATTTTGAGTTTCGCTGGAAATAAATCCCGTTCCAAAATCTGTTTTGCGGCAACGTTAATGTCATGCATCTCTGCCTGAAGGACCGTACATTTGTCCGGAAGTCTGGTGGAAATCCTAAGATTTAGGGGTTCGGAGAATATACCCAATCTCGTGCCACTTTAAATCCATCCGTGAAGATTGAGATTTCACCGGCCTCAGTAACGTTATTTGCGGCCAGTCTTAAAGACTAGGTATAATTACCTTAAATTTTTTGTCCTGAATGATTCTTGTAGTCCGTTGGCTTTTTTATATTTGAAAGTACCCATGATGACCAGGACTGAGCCATGTCCGTGTATAGTGTTGACAGGCATTCCCGAATCCCTTAGCCGTAGTGCCTAATTGACTGTTGCAACAACCCATTTCCAAACATTTACTTCTGTGATTGTATCACCCAAAACTTGGACTAGTTGGAATTGGATGGTTGCGAATAATTCTTAGAAAGGTTACAAGTCTTGAACACCTTATATACCCACAGAACTAATTGTTCGAAAAGAGGTTATAGCAACCGTAAATTAGGCTGTTGCCAACGAATTGCAGTTGCCACAACCGAAATTCAGTTGTGTGGACTAAATCCCGAATTACTGTTGTCGTGGAATTAGTCCACACATCCGAAATTCGGTTGAAGGAACATCTAAGAGGTTGTGACGAACTCTAATGCGTTTGTGGTAACCACTAATTTGGATGTGATGACATTTAATTTGGTTGTAACAACTTCTACACAATTGAAATTAATTTGAAGCAACCTTTGACAGGTTATGACAACCTCTAAAGTGGTTGTGACAACTTGTAATGCGGTTGAGACAACCTCTAATGCGGTTGTGGCAACCACTAATTCGGATGTGACGACATCTAATGTGGTTGTAACAACCTCTAAATTCGGTTACGGCTGTATATTACAAGTAAATATTTTCCCGTTACATCCCATGAAGGGACTGGGGATAGCTTCTTCAATTAGTGAGTTCTGCCCTTCCTAGTTTTACAATCACTGACTGGGATCTAAGGTTTTAGACCGGTTCCGAAAGGTTTTTGAAAAGATTTCTCATGAAAAATTGCACGGTAGCGTCGCGGTCAGTAAGTGTCGACAAAATAAATTTAAGGTGGGCAGAAGTACTCATGTACAAGAGCCGTGGGACAGTTTTAATTTCGGGATCGGCATCAGTTCCAGATAGAAAGCATATAGCTTTCCGATTAAAGGAAGATTTCCCTAATCTCTTAAGGGAATCCAAGGGAAAATCATGTTTTCCAAGTCAAAACAATTAAACAAACATTCATTTTTGTTGCCTTGATTTACTTTGGATTTACTTTTGCCTTACTATGCTATTTAAGTCCAGTGCAACAGACCTACCTCAATCCCAGTTGGAACACACTGTCCTTCTTAGTCTAGTCCCAGAGGAAATACAATATGATATATAAACTGATTGTAAACATGAATGGTCATGGCCACCCAACTGACACAACACCCAAACCAGGACGTCTCCATTTCGATTTTTCGCTCTAATCGTTTCGTTTCTTATGTTTTTAATTTCATGTCGATTATGCTACAGGCACGGGAGGCACGTGAGGCACGCGAAGCACACGATATCCATCAGCAGCACCAGCACCAACATCAGCACCAACACCAACACCAGCACAACGTAATTAACAACAACACCAGACGCAAAACCAAAAGCACTGAGGACATGAACGTCGACACCAGCACCTTAAAGCGTATGCTCAAGCCCATGACCAGCACTGAGAGCCCAGTGACCTCGCCGGAGATGGGACGACGTCGCTACAACTACTACAATGCCAATGCAACGAACACATTTGGGCCGCAACACATGCATCCCCCACACCCGGCCATGGGTGGCATGGCCGGCATGCATCACATCATGAACAACAACAACACGTTGGGATTAGCTGGCGGTCGCACCACCAATCAGTCGTCGCGATTTTCGGGATCAAGGTGAGACGCACAAACCAAAACACCACGCTGGCGACAATAGACACTCTGTTGCGCTTGCAGTGCAAATAGTGTCAATTGAAAACGCGAACCGTGAACAGTCAGCGGAAGAGAACTTAGATTTTTTTTAAATTACATTTTGTTATTGTTGTGTCAGGTCCTCCCATGAAATTGGTCGTGGCTATACACCACGAAACTTGTACTTGGAATTGGAAAGAGAAAGGGGCTGCATCGAAGGTTCACCCCCATCCGACAACGTCATGTTCGATAATCAATGTTACGCCACTACGCCTAGCTCAAGCAATGGCAACTCCGATCAGGATCAATCATCGTACGTGCAGCGGCCCCCCGGTGGTCCACGGCATCCACATCGCCATCAAGGCCCGAATGTTACACCAACTCCGGGCAGTCCTACCTCACGTTTGTTGCTCGAATATGAAATGCATTTGCGTAATACCCTGGCCAAGGGTATGGATGCTGAATCCTATAGTCTTCATACATTCGAGGCACTACTCTCGCAGAGCATGGAAAATTTGGGTAAGTGCAACTACATTCTGGTGGTTAAGCGAGGACACAGTTTAAGCTTTTGTAGTAGAGTATCTGAATTTCTGAGAATGTAATGCGTTTGTTCTAGCAAAGTTCATTCATTCATTTGTAACGTAAACCCAGTAAATTTGTACGAGTTTTGTAGTTATTTTTAGACGTGTTGTAATAGAAATGAACTAGTTCGCTTAAGAAAGAGCAGGAAGATAAAGAGTTAATGTTGCTGGTTATGGATTTCCTTTAAAGGTTCACAATATTTTAAGAGTGAATTATTTTTTAGTGTAGTTAAGGTATTTGCAGGGTCCCTAAGTTCTGGCAAAAGTTATAATTTCAACACAAAGACAAATTTCGTGACGTCTAGAAGAAACCTCAGGTATACGAGTATGAACTTCGTTTGGGAAATGCCATTGCGGCAAATTGACATTAGTTAAACCAAGTATATCATTTCATTTGCGATAAATTACTAAAATCGTTTACGGGAACCGAAAAACATTTACAACAAACGATGTGGTGGAAGGACACGTTTACAACAAACAATATCCGTTCTCAGTTTTTCGTTGTCTTCGATCGGAGATATTTGTATAAACTTGTAATTTCTTTTCTTTAAATTTCTGTACTGTTAATTTCGTTTACAACAAACAAACCACCTTCCAAGTTTTTCAGTGTCTTCTAACGTAGATATTTTTAGAAAGCTGTCGTTTCTTTTCCGCACTTCTTTTCGATTAAAGAAATAATCTTTTCCATTCCCTTGACAGTTATTTTGTTCACCGCAAACGAGCTATAGTAACTTCAAACTCAAAAATACTTTTACGAGAAATTAAAATGTTTTCTACAAACTTCGTTATCATTTAACGCAAATAACTTACATTTCAGAGAACAGTATTTATTTACGCTCACAATTTTAAATACAATTATATTTTAGTACTTACGGTTTCTTTGAAATGGAGTTGAATCCAGATACCGTCTCGAACTCGTATACTTTACGCGAAGATGAACAAATCCTTAGTGTAGGGATTTGCTTGATTGTTTTGTTGACAGAAGACACTATCAATTCAAGAGGGACGGCGTGGAGTATGTGTGTTAGGGTGTACTGAAAACCGATTAAGATTGTAAAATGCTGCCGTGGAAAAAGAATGGGTGGTTGGTTGGTTGAAAAGGCTGCAAGAAAGCACGCTGTCTAGCACACTTAGGCTAAAGAAGCCCATTGTGATACCTGCAGTTTCCTCTATCGCAACTATTGACTAGTCGTCTAGCCAATTTGCCCTTTCAATGTCCTACAGGAATATCCTGTAGGGCTACAGTGCTAACTAAATGTGTTCAGAATATCCTACTTCTGAGTTCTGCCAGAGCAGGGCAATCCAAGAGAAGGTGTTTCGTTGTTTCCTCGTCCTCTTCCATGCAGCATCTACAGAGAGTGAAGTTTCTATATACCAATCTTAGGGCGTGTTTTCCTACAAGACAATGCCCCGTAAGTGTTCCTATCATTGTGGATGACCTGCCTCTCGGCAAGGTAAGTAGTTGCCTAGTCCGCTTCCTGTCCACCTGTGGCCAGAGGACCCATGCTTGTTTGCAAGTTGAAGTAAGTCTCCACTTGTCCTTGAACATATTATCGGCCCACTTCCTGATCTGCAAACGGCAGGTAGAGATTGGCATACTAACACCTTCTTTTACCGGAAGAACCTGTGCCGTAGTGCCCTGTCTAGCTAACGCATCCGCTACGCAATTGCCTGGAATGTCGCTGTGTCCCGGTACCCAGATGAGCCTGATGCCAAAATACTCTGCCATCTGCCTAAGTGATGAGTGGCATTCTTTCACCGTCAGCGACGTAGCAAACATGGCTTCCAGGGATTTTATGGCAGCCTGGCTGCTTGTGTAGATACATATTCTCCGGGGGGTTGTGACACTACTTTTCAGTAGTTCAGCAACCTCCAGTATGGCGGTAATTTTCGCCTGAAATACACTACAGTGATCAGGCAGCTTGAAGGAGATATTTATATTTAGGTCCGGTGAATGGACCCCATAGCCTACTTGATCGTCCAACTTTGATCCATCCGTGAAAAATCTGATACTACTGAGTGACTTTGATACTGATACTTCCAGTGACTTTTCCCAGGTATTTCTGTTCGCTGGTGGAAAGTAGGGGATACAGTAGTCTGTAATTCAGCGTGTCCGGAATGCCCCGATATCAAAACGCCACAATCTCTGATTCTCACCAGGAATGTAGCGGCTGCCGATTCGGCCATGAAGGTGCCTTCAGAAACCCGATGTACTGTAATTCGGAATCAATTTCCATCTGCCAAAATTCAATAACTTTTGATTTGATTGATTTGCCATGCCTTCAGAAACCTTTTCAAGACCGGTGCACAGAGGTTCAGAAATAATTTCTAATTCAATAACTTTTGAACTAGAAAACATTTTAGAGTTCTGTGGAAACCCGATTGCAGACAAGAAGTCAAGGATTATTTAAAAGTTTATTATTGAAAATCGCGTAATTGATTATATTCAGAAATCAATCTTATTTTTCAATATCAAATACGAAAAAAACCAATATTTTAACATATTTGTTATTGTGGTTTTCCTCTGACATAGTTCGATGTATTTGTTCATAATCCGTATAAAATAACATTTTAAAAAATTTTCACAAGTTTTGAAAATTTGAAAAAATTGTATTGAAAAAAAATGAATTCATTTATTCGAATTTGAATTTTATGACTGATTTTATTAGTTTCCGTTAGTGTATGAGAAATTCATACTACAAGCTTACAAAGTCAGGAAAATTTTATTAATTTCAAGGTGTCTCCCTACTTGTTTAAAGGAGATTTTGTCTAAAGGAAGTCCCACTGTTTTGGGTGCCTCGCAGCTTTTCCAACCTTTACACTGCCTTTTATTGTCAATCTTTGTTATATATTGTTATTACCTATTAAGTATTACCAACATTAATCATTAACGTCACTCATTATATTTCCATGCAACACCACCACCTCCACCATGTTACCACCAAAACCAATAACTCCACCACCACCATGACCGCCACAACTACCATGACCTAATCCACCACCACCAACACCACCACCACGACCAAAACATGAATACCACTTGTATCATCAACAATAATCAAAATAATTTACGATTCACCACCAACAATTATCCATCTGAACACATCAAACAACCGACACACTTGCATCTCAGAATTTGCCGAGAGTTTGCCGGGATCCATGCAGCGTAGCCCGTTCCCTATGCGTAGGCGTAAGTAATTCCAGTTATCACCTAAATCTACGTATAAATATGAATTGTGCCAATCATGCAGAGATCATTTCGTTAAGCTTTCGTTTCGTTTCGTGTTTTTAGTTTTTATGTTTTTATTTTTATTGTCTCTTTAGTTGATGTTACCTTTCTCTTTAGCGCATGTTGTTATCCCTTTGTTGTTGTTCCTTTCCAAATTGTATCCTTAAATGCTGCACAAATTTCATTGATGCACTTCTATCTTTTTGGTTCTCTAAATTAAAACTGCTTCCGATATCTTTCAAATGTAGCTACAAGTGCTAAATCTTCTACTCTACCTTTGCCTCCACATCGTCCTTTGTCTACAGTGCGTGATAAGGAGCGCGATCGTGAGCGTGATGGCTACTACAGTGATCGCAATGAGTTGGTGCGTGAGCGCGAACGCGAAAGGGAAAGGGAAAGAGGATATCTCTCGGATCATAACACCAGGTATAGTACGGCTTTTATGTTGCAAACACATCCTTACACATATTCATTCTAATTCTATGATTTGTATTAGTTTCTCGAATTCACGTTGTGCTTCTTGTATTGGTGAATCGGCTCGGGCCCAATGGTTCCGTCATTCGGATGGTTGGCGTTCTGGTAGTTCGACTATTGGCTCAGGTTCCGGTCAAGGTTTAATATCACAGCAAACTACCAGTTCGGGTACCAAACGTTCACCATGGGACTCGTTGCCCTCTTTGCGCCAGGACAGTAGCTTAAATGATTCGGGTTACAAGAGTGCCAGAGCTGATTCGTTGGAACAACGGTGAGTTTATGGTGTAGTTTCTTATTTGTAACAGACGTAGGATGTAGGACAGCTTTCATAAGACCTATATCCCATTGAATTTGAATTCGAAACGTTGATTTTGTTACCACCCATAAATTTTCCCCGTCCTTCCGCCCATACAAGAAACTTTCCATGTTAGATTTCATTGCCGTTTTTGTTTGATCGTTTTAGCTGGTCCTTCTGTAAATAGTAGGTATGACTTTCTATTGAGTCGAGACAACATTTTTGGGAAATAGAACAATTTTTGGGGAAAAGACAAAATTTTTTGGAATAGGGTAATTTTGTCTTTAGGGTAATTTTATAGTTGTCTTGCTGGGTAACCTTCAGGTCGTCTGATATTTTATTCAGATACACAAATTTTAAATCATCAAGGACATTTATTAGGTTTTATTTCTAATTGGCCTGGTTCGTCGATATCAAGGGGAAGCAAAGCAATTCTATAACAATCACTTGAATTTGATTTAAATTGCATTTCCCCAAGTCGAAACGATTCATTCATATCGTTTATGTTTCCAAGTATATGACAGTCCTTTTAAAATACAGGAATCCAAAAATTTTTGAGAGAAATTTGTATTTTTGTTCGTCTACACCTTTTTCAATTGTAATTCAGAGAATATCAATTGAAATTCGGAATTTCCAACTTAAATTAAGAAATAATCAAAATAAATTCAAATAAAATAAATTCCCAACTGCAATTCAGAAAATACAAATTGAAATTCAGAATTTCTATTCATATTCAATTGAAATTCGGATTTTTTGCTTCTAGAAAATATCAATTGAAATTCAGAAAACTTCAATTGAAGTTCTGAAAATATCAAATAAATGTCAGAAAATATCAATTGAATTTCAGAAATTGAGAGTTAAAATTCAATGAACATCAATTAAAATTCAGAAAATATCAATTGAAATTCAGAAAACATCAATTGAAGTTCAGAAATATCAACTGAATGTCAGAAAACATCAATTGAATTTCAGACATTGAGAATTGAAATTCAGAAAACAACAATTAAAATTCAGGAATTATCAATTGAAACTCAGGAAATCATTCGAAATTTAGTAAACTCAAATTGAAATTCAAAAAATATCTATTGAAATTCAAAAACGAATCATTTGAAATTCAGATAATATCAATGAAATTCAGAAAAAATCAATATAATTTAAGAATTTCTAATTCAAGTTTAGAAAATATCAATTAAAATTCAGAATTTCAATTGAAATTCAGAAAACATTAATTACAGTCCAGAAAATATCAATTAAAATCCAGAAAATATCAATTGAAATTCAGAAAACATCAATATTCACAAAATATGAATTGAAATTCAAACAAATGTTTATAACGAGTTGAAAATTTGTGATATTTTTTGACATTTTCCGAATTTCAAATTATGTGTTTCTGAATTTCAATTGATATATTCTGAATTTCAACTTGGGTTTCCGGAATTTCAATTTATTTTTTTTCCTAAATTTTAATTGACATTTTCTGATTTTCAAATAGAAATTCTAAATTTCAATTGGTATTTTTTGAATTTCAATTGGAAATTCTGAATTTCGTTTGATCTTTATTGAATCTTAAATGATATTCTCTATTTTCAAATTTCAACTACAACTTTTCCAATCGCAATTCAGAAAATATCAATTGAAATTGAGAAAACATCTTTTAAATTAAAGAAATTCTAATTCAAATTCAGAAAATATCAATTAAATTTCAGAAATTCCATTTAAAAATCAGAGAATATCAATTCATCAGAAATTATTAATTGAAATTCAGAAAATATCAATTGAAGTTCTGAAAATATCAATTCAAATTCAGAAAATATCAATTCAAATTCAGTAAACATCAAATGACATTCAGAAATTATCAATTGAAGTTTAGATAAATGGATACGGCGAGATGAAACTTCACTTGAAATGTTTCAGAATTTCAATTGATATTTTCTAAATTTCAGTTGATGTTTTCCGAATTTTAATTGATATTTTCCGAATTTCAAATTCTATGTTTCTGAATTTCAACTGATTTTTTCTAAATTACAAATTGAGTTTTCTGAATTTCAATTGATTTTATTTGAATTTTATTTGATATTTTCTCATGTTCAAATAGAAATTCAAAATTTCAATTGGAAATTCTGAATTTCATTTGATCGTTTCTTAATTTCAATTGCAAATTCCAAATTTCAATTGATATTTTCTGATTACAATTGCAAAAGGTGTAGTGGACTGGCTACCACAACTTTTTCAATTGCAATTCGGAAAATATCTATTGCAATTCGGAATATACAACGGAAATTAAGAAACGATCACGTAAAATTCGGAAAATACTAATTGTAATTTTGAATTTCTATTTGAAAATGAGAAAATATCAATTGAAATTCAGAAAAAATTAATTGAAATTCAGTAAACTTAAATTAATATTCAGAAAATATCAATTGAAATTTAGAAACAAATCATTTGAAATTCGGGAAATATCAATAGAATTTCGGAAAACATCAATTGAAATTCAGAAAATATCAATTGAAATTCAGAAACAGATTATTTGAAATTCGGAATATATCAATTGAAATTCGGAAAACATCAATTGAAATTCAGAAAATATTAATTGAAATTCAGAAACAAATCATTTGAAATTCGGAAAATATCAATTGAAATTTAGAAAATATCAATTGGAATTCAGAAAAATTCTTATAAAGATCTAAAATGTCAATTGAAGTTTTATGTCGTTATATTTCGTTCTCTGAATTTCAGTTGATATTTTCTGAATATCAATTGTTGTCTGCTGAATTTTAATTGATATTTTTGAATTTTAATTCATGTTATCTCAATTGTAATTCTTAATTTCTAAATTTCATTTGATGTTTTCTGAATTTGAATTGATATTTTCAGAATATCAATTGAAATTTTCTGAATTTCAATTAATATTTTCTGATGAATTGATATTCTCTGATTTTAAAATGAAATTTCTGAACTTTAATTGGTATTTTCTAAATTTCAATTAGAATTTCTTTAATTAGATTTATCTTTTTTCAATTTTAATTGATATTTTCTGAATTGCGATTGGAAAAGGTGTAGTTGATGCTGACAATGGATTTACATTGGACATTTCAAGACGTCTAATAAGTAACTGACTTTGTGGTTCAAATCCACTTGTTGCCATTTTCGGTTTGATTCATGGGTGCAGATCCAGTTACTTGGCGGGACAATAACCATTTCCCTACGGCGTCCGCATTAGTCTGGGGCGTGCCTAAATCTGACAAATGCTTTTAGAGGAATTTCATTCATTTTGTGTATCCAGTAGAACACAAATTTCGGGCGGTTAGTAGGGGTATGTTATCTTCGTTTTTTAAGGTCCCTGACCCCCCGGGGTTGTCCGAGACCGGATAAGTAAGTAAGTAAGTAGGGGAATTCACGATAATTTGATAAACTATTTTCATACTACATGATTTATGGTTCAAATTCCTTGATGCGTGAATTTTGTATTGCTTGGGAAACAATTAAAAAAACTTTTCAGTGGGTCAACTCCTTGCAACTTCCCACACGTCTTCTTTACGGGACTTGAACTATCAAGTCGATGACTTTTAAATTGTTAAGAGAACGATTCTCAAGTCTGTTCTCTAGTGGATTGTACTTATATATCCCCTGATAGAAAAAAATAAATGGACCTGAACTTCAGTCGGAAATTCTCTCCTTGTAGATGGCAGTATATTGATCGACGATTTGTTCTTAAGCAGTGGAAGAACTTGTAATAGTTATTTGCGATAAATCCTATTCTTTCTGCCTGTTTGGAAAACACTTTTCCATCCCTCCGTGTTAAAATTGTGAAATGTCACAACCGAAAGTTTGTTTCTTCCTTATGAGGCATAAAGTTCATAAACTCACAAATCTAATTGTTTTGAAAAGATATTGCAGCAACCGTAAATTCGGCTGTTACCACCGTATTTCAGTTGCCACAACTGAGGTGACATTGGCACGACTGAATCTCCACAACTGAAATTCGTTTGAAAAACCTCTAATAGTTTGTGCCAACCTCTAGTGCGGTTATGGCAAACTCTAGTGCGGTTGTAACAACCTCTTGTGCGGTTGTGACAAACTCTTGTGCGGTTGTGACAACCTCTATTGCGGGTATGACCATTTGTAGTGCGGTAGTCTCTAGTGCCGTTGTGGCAACCTCTAGTGCGGTTGTGACAACCTCTATTGGGGTTGTGACAACCTCCAGTGCTGTTGTGGCAACCTCAAGTGTGGTTGAGACAACCTCTAGTGTGGTTGTGACAACCTCTAGTGTGGTTGTGACAACCTCTAGTGTGGTTGTGACAACCTCTAGTGTGGTTGTGACAACCTCTAGTGTGGTTGTGACAACCTATAGTGCGGTTGAGACAACCTCTAGTGCGGTTGTGACAATCTCTAATGTGGTTGTGACAGTAGAAGACAAATCCGGTTATGGTTAATTCGTTTAATTTGTCTCTGGATGTATGTGGTGGAGCGTTCTCATAATCCAAATCAAAATCGAACTTCTGACAGGAAGGATTCCAGCACAAACTTAAATTTTTATTTTTGACATTTAAAAATAAATTGCAGTCTTTGCAAACCAAATCGTATTTAAACTTGCAGTAGCTTAAAGATCATTAATTTATATCAGAGCCATTTATTTCGTAATTTAGAATTTATTAATAACTCCTTTCCATAGTTATTATAACGTATTTATATTTTTCTTTTCTTTCCGAAGCAGAGCCGAGTTCATACGTCAAGACAGTTTACGTAGCGATTACCTAAGTGACCGTGATTCACGCTATGGCATTGTACAGCAGGCTTCAATTGAGAGTACCGACTCCCGGATGTGTTATTTGACTTCGTCAGAGGTATGTATGACTCATATATTATTGATTGTCAAAAAGATGCTAACTTAAATGATATTAAAAGATACGCTGCTCCGAACTGCTTTTAAATATTTCAAAGGTACCTATAAACCAAATTTATTACTATTCAGTAGAAACAAAACAAACAAATTAATCCACTGTAAAATTTCATTGAAATTTTGTAGTCCCATGTGTTGTTGTACTACTAAAATGGTAAAAATTAAGTTTAGAAGAGAAATATTTATATTCGTCCATCTGCAATAGTATCTTGTATTTACATAAGACAAGTAAAATAATATAAAATTTTTTACTGTGTAAAACATCATTTAAATTTTGAAGCTTACATTGTTACAAATGAACTTTCTACAAAACTAAAGGTAGTATCTATGTTCATTATTTCAGCATCACACATTTCTCTCAGTGTAAAAACTTCATTTTTAAATGGCAACATTTTATTTAAAATAAACTGCTATCTAGAAATAGCATTTGTGTTACAATCACGCTTGACAATGTGCTATGCAGCATTTTCATTTGAAGTTAGTATTAGGCTCAGTTTAAGAAATTGTTTCTGACTGTGTAATCCTTGTTTTTTCCACTGTAACTTGTTTATTGTTGTCTCAAAGTCTTAAAGGTTAACATTTTTTGTTAAAATTAAATTTCAGATGCTATTTATGACAGCTATTTCGAATCACTATTTATATAAAATAGAAATAATCATTATCTCCGTGTTAAAATTATCAAAGAAGTTTTAAGTTTAGTTTAGTTATATTAGTCTAGTAAGTTACTGTTATTGCACACGAAAATGCTGCACTACTTCATTTCTTTCTGTGTACATAAAAGTGTTTCAAAGGCGAGTTAACATCGATGAACACATTTTAACATGCTGCGCAAAGAATTAATAATTTAATAGAATTAAACACTTTAATTGAAGGAATTAATAATTTTATTGAAGCTAAATCTTTATATCATAATAAATCAAAAAAAAAATCGGATCTTACAGTGTATATCCTTGAAATTCGTATGTACTCTAGATTATTAGGCGTGGTTTCTTATCCACTGCTTAACCAATATTTCGGCGACTTTGTATGGGAATTAGTGGGGTGCGGTTCCGCGTATTTTAAGAATAGTTTCCGTCGAGTCCTGTTCCGGGAAGAACCAGGTATTTGGACCGGTTCCGGTTCTCAGGAAATTGCTATCCCAAAGAGACTTAAGTGGAATATCTTATTAAAGTATAAAAACTTTGTTAGAAATACCCAGTTTCGTACCCTCACCCAAAGGTTAACACTTTTGTTTCTGTTGGAAACGTGTTCACTTACTCAGGAACCACTTTCGGTTCTTTTCACCCAGTTTTCCTTTCCTGAAGAATCGTATTTCGGTCTTTTTGGAACCTCGATTCCGTGCACACTAATGGAAAGCCGCTTAACATCGGAATCTTCCCATACAAAGTGGTCGACAAAATAGTTTAGGTGGGAATAAAAAATACTCCTATTATCTAAACTCGTTTAGGCGATTTTTAATATTCAATTAAGCGCTATTCACACTACAGTGTCCCATTTGGAGAATAATATCAATCAAACATCAGTTTTTTTTTTTGATTTGAGATCCGCGTCAAGTGCAGGGTTGGTGGAATACGTATATACATATATTCATAAACCAGAGCTGTTTAAAATGGATGAAACACCATTGGGTTGTTAGCGACGTGGTTACACAATTTCAGTACAAACGTAGTATTATCGTAGTATTTGTCGTTTTCAGTCTGTTTTCCATTAGAAAAATCAGCTGTTCTCTAACCTTAAAACTGCGGCGTTCAGGTCAATCGAGATTTAGACAATTTCGAAATTTCAACCCACCGAACATATGTTTTGCCGTACAAAAATCAGTTGATTATGCCAGTGAAATCCCCAAAACTGCGAAATCTCGGTATACCTGAACATTTACTTTAACATTTAGTAGTAGTAGAAAAAATAAAAAAATCAATTGATTCACGAATGATGGTCGAGTTTTACAACCTGTGTATTTATCTCGAACGAAAAGCTTAGCGAACGAAAATCAGTCAATAACAGTCGACTCAAATTGTGTTCCTCTAAGTCGAAATTTCGTTCCTCCTTAGAAAAATTTCGCTATTTTAGCGATTGGCTGCTGTGTTTGCAAGTTATGATCATATACGTATGTACTTTAGGGATTTTTTAAAAGAATTTTGCCACAATTCTAGTGGCAACACTTTATCCAAACCAAAGACGACCAGAAGCTGTTTGCAATTTGGCAACCCTCGTAAAGAGGAACCAAAAAGTGAACACAATTCACTCAAACGCATTTCTCTCTCGTGTCATATCTTGATTATTTCATACTTTTTATATAGTTTATGTAAATTTACTCAAAGAGTATGTAATTTTAAATAGAGATCAAAATTTACTCATTGAGTCGAATGCCAACAAAGAAAACGATTGAAGAGGCTCATTTTCCTGCTCTCCCTCTCTCTCTCTCTTTCTCTCTCTTACTATCTTCATTGAATATTTCAATTCACGAGCAGAGTTTAATGATGTTATTGGATCTAACTATAGAAATTCCAAACATGTTTAAACAAAATTACATTAAGTATGTAAAAAGTAGGAAATAATCAATTTATGACTCGAGAGAGAAATGCGTTGCCAAATTGCGCCAGTACATCCTCTTTGTTTTACTCAAAGACGATCTAGAATTAGACGACCAGAAGATGTGCGCAATTTGGCAACCCTTTTAAAAGAGAACCAAAAAGTGCTAGAAATTCACTGAAAGCCATTTCTCTCTCGAGTCAAAACTTGATTATTTCATACTTCTTGCATAGTTTATGCAATTTTACTTCAACATGGTTGGAATTTGTATAGTTATATACAATAAAACTATCAAAAAGCTGCTCGTGTATTGAAATATACAATGAAGAGAGTAAGAGAGAGAACAGAGAATGACTAGAGCAAAGACGATTTATAATTAGACGACCAGAAGATGTGCGCAACTTGGCAACCCTGGTAAAAGAGAACCCAAATGTGCTAGGAGTTCACTCAAACGCATTTCTCTGTCGCGTCATTTCGTGCTTATTTCATACTTTTTGCATAGTTTATGTAATTTTACTTCAACATGGTTGGAATTTGTATAGTTATATGCAATAAAACTATCAAAAAGCTGCTCGTGTATTGAAAATTGAATATTGAATTGAGAGTAAGAGAGAGAGTAGAAAATTACTAGGGTTTCACTCGTTTTGTTTGTTGGCATTTGAGTGCAGAGAAATTTTGACTGTCTATTTGTACATCGTTTTTGACTAGAGTTTTACTCGTTGTATTTGTTGGCATTTGAGTGAAGAGAAATTTTGACTGTCTACTTGTACAACGTTTTTATTTTACTTCAACATGGTTGGAATTTGTGTAGCTATATACAATAAGACTATCGAAAAGCTGCTCGTGTATGAAATATTCAATGAAGAGGGTAAGAGAGAGAGCAGAGAATGATTAACGTTTCACTCGATTTGTTTGTTGGCATTCGAGTGAAGCGAAATTTTGACCGTCTACTGTAGTACACCGCTTTCGTCCAAACGCCTTAGAATCCCGCAAAAACTTGGGTAATTTTCGCAATCGAGTGCACCGTTCTCAAGATATTTGTAATTTTTAATTCTTTCATGTCCGATATTTCCACGAAATCTCTAAAACATATCCGATATTTCCACGAAATCTCTATTTTATAAACACCAAAATAAAAATTAGAATTATTAATTTTGTTTAATTTTTGCATTTTGGAGATATGATTTTAGTTTTCCTGATTATGCGACATTGGCATCATTGTATCAGGTGCGTTGCCCAGGGTGGTTGTTGTAGCCGGTATAACCGTATAGGGTATCGCCACAAAGGTTGTTATAACCGGTACAACCATAAGGAGTATCGCTACAAAGGTGGTTGTTGTAACTTGACGGCGTTACGGCGCCGTCTCAATATTTTTTGTGTTTGTAAATTTACAATCTATTTAATTTGAAGTAGCTCGGGTCGCCTCTCAAATTTCAATTTATCAGCTCGCAAGATTGAGAGCCGTAAGTTTCAATTTTGGCTCCCGGCTCGGAAGCGAGGTAGCTCAAACACTGGTAAAAACTTATTAGTAGTTAAATTTTGGCTCCCGACTAGGGGGAGTGTTAAAAGCTATTGGATGTTTCATCATTTCAAATAATTCCACATGTCATCCTCCATAACATCTGTTCGAACTACACCATTCCAAATTGAAATTTAAAAAAAAATCAAGTGAAGTTAATAAATTTTATATGAATTTTAAAATTCATCATTTGGAATTTTACAATTCTCTTTGAAATTTTAAATACATAAATTGAAATTTAAAAGCCGTCAATTGAAATTTAAAAACCATCAACTGAAATTTTAAATAAATCAATTGAAATTACCTAGAATTTTACAACGAATCCGTATGCCTTAGGTAACTTTTTCATGACAGAGTGAGACTATTTCAAAAAACAAAAATTGCTTCCTTACCGAGCCCGTGAAAAACAGCTAAAATCTTTTTTATCGTAACATGCGAGACACCGTTGTAAAGGTCTCGACGAGTACTACTACATCAAAAACCTGTCGCTGACGTACGACATCATTTTCTAATGAAGGCCTCATTTAGTGAAGTTTCTACCCCTAAAATTTAAAAATATTTTTGTCTAGGATTAAAGCCCCCTAAAAACCAATAACATTTTGCTTTGGAAGTATACAGTTTTATTCCAAAACAAAAAAGTTACGTGTACCAAGATGTACATATTTGCAGCATTAACGCAAATATTGTTTGCATTATTAGCGCAAATTATTGCATACTTTTTAGCGCAAATTACTCCATTCTCTTTAGAGCTATCGAAAATTTTTTTAAATATTTTCCTGGAATAATTCATTTTTACTCTAGTTACCATTGTAAGAGATGTCTCTCAGATGAGATCGCCATATAAAATTATGTAGTAACAATTGTACTGAAGTATCAAATAATTATTGTTTATTGTAACACTAAAATCGAGGGTGAGGGGTTTTGTCTGTTTTTCACGGGCTCGGAAAGGATATTTTTTGAATTGTCTCGAGGTGATTTTTAATATTTTCCCACAACATTGCGAACATTTTTTCGTGACCCGGCGTTGGCATTTGAGTGAAGAGAAATTTTGACTGTCTACTTATACATTGTTTTGTGATTAGAATGTGAGCGAAGGCTTTCGTTCGTCATCGAGGAACAGACATACAAAATGCAACCCTGATCGCATAATTTTTTGAAGAAGATCAAAAAACATGTGACAAGATCTTCAACGAGATGACCTTAGCCGAGAGAAATGAGAGCTAGCCAACACAGGGATTGGGCACACGTTCAAATATGTCAATTGAACACGTCACGGTCAGGGAGTGTTAGTATCAACGCTGCTTCAACTGCGGCTAAAAGATTTTCGAGGCAACAGAACGAATTCTTGTTCCGTGAGACAAAAAGTACTAATTCCACTTGGGGCTAGAATCAAACTTTATGTATAATTAGTTAATATTGTATTACGTGCATTTATTGACTATTTTATAACCTCTTGAGGTCAGATGTCTTACATGTAATAATTAAACAAACAACTCAAACAATTTTCAACATATTCTTCTAACTGGCTCTATCCTTAGCCTTTTCTCGCCAGTTGGTAACACCAAGGATACGGAGGGATTCTTCTGGCTGGTCTTTCCAGCGGAGTCTTGGTTGTCCTATTTTCCTGCTTCCATCGGATACGTTATCGAAAACCTTTCGCGCTGGCTCATCTTCATCCATTCCGATAACATGGCCTAGCCAACGCAATTGGCCTAATTTGATCCGCCTAGATATATCCATGTCAGAACATAAATTAGACAGCTCTTGGTTCCAGTGGCGTCGGTACTCGCCATTTTCCCTAACAGGACCATATATTTTACGGAGAATTTTTCTCTCCAATACTCCCAGGTGTTTTTCATCTGCTTGCGATATGACCCAAGTTTCGTAGCCATATGTCAAGACAGGTAAAATGAGAGTCTGATTTAGCTGGACTTTTGTCCGTCGAGAGAGGTCTTTGTTCCTAAACTGCTTGCTGAGCCCAAAATAGCATATATTTGCAAGCACAATTCTCCTATTTATCTCCAGGGCTGACGTTGTTATCCTTGGCAGATCCAAGATAGACAAATTCATCTGCCACTTCCAAATTAAATCGGTTGTCAACGTTCAAGTGCGGACCAAGTCGTGAGGTTCTCTAGTCGTTGACGCCATCAATTTTGTCTTGCCCTCATTAACAGCAAGACCCACCTTCGCTGATTCCTTTTCGATTCTTGAAAATGCTGCAGTAACCTCTCGAAAATTTCACCCAATGATGTCTATGTCGTCAACATACGCCAGCAACATATGGCTTTTCATGTTATTGGACTTGTTCGTGTTTACTGCAGCTTTTTTCATTATTATCTCCATTAGGATTTTGAAGAGATTGCACGAACGTGTGTCGGCTTGTCTCAGTCCTCGCTTGGTACAGAATGGTTCACTGAGCTCTTTCCCCACTTTCACTGCTGATTTGGTGTTGGTCAGCGTCATTCTACAGAGGCGGATCAGTTTTGTCGGAATCCCAAGTTCAGACTTCTACAGCATTTACACAAAAACAACATTAACGCATTTTCGGGATTATTGACGTTTTTTTCTTATAGAGTTTGACATTTATAATTCCGAAAAAGCGATAATCTTGGTAGGTGTAACTGCAGCTTTAGCATCGTACAATTTCCCCGTATGGGGCTATCGAAAGCTGCTTTGTAATCGACAAAAATAAGGTATGTATCGATTTGCTTTTCGTGGGTCTTTTCCAGGATTTGGCGTAGCGTGAATAATTTGTCAGTCGTGGACTTGCCTGGTCTAAAGCCACACTGATAAGTCTAAAACCACATGATAATTTTCAATAATTGGCTTTCGTCTTTCACATAATACGGTCGACAAGACCTTATACGCGATGGATTAAAGACTAATACTGCGATAGTTGGAACAGACACACGGATCACCATTTTTGAATACAGGACATAATACACTGAGACTCCAATCGTCAGGCATAGATACCCCCAGCCATATACCGCATATAAGTTGATGCATGTGGGCTAGCAGTTCTTCGCCACCTGCCTTAAAAAGTTCAGCGGGTAGCCCATCCGCACCAGCGGCTTTATTATTCTTAAGGCGGGAGATCGCCGTTCTAATCTCGCCTTGTTTTTGTGGGGCTACAATCTACACTATATTCCACTATCATTACCTCTTGATCTTCAGCGGAAGAATCTGAGTGGAGTAGTGCTAAAAAGTGGTATCTGCACATTTTGAGCACACACTGCTTATCAGTCACCTGATTCCCATTCTCGTCCTTGCAGGAAGGCAGCCCATAATTCGATCTTCTTACCCCTTGGAAAAACTTTCGGGATTCACCATTCATCCTGCACAATTCAGTTTTCTCACTTTGCCTCTGCTCCCATTGCCATTTTTTCCGCATAAATAGTTGGTTTTCCTCCCTTCTCAGCCTCTTGTACCGGTAACTGACTGTTTCGTTGCCATATGTGCAGCGTCTTTTTCATCAGTTGCAGTGCGACATTCTTCGTCGTACCATGGCTTATCCTTCTGTGGCATTTGATAGGCAAGTTCAGCCCTTGCAGCGGTTTCCAAAAAATGAGAGATGTGCTCCCACTGCGCATCTGGGTCCTCGGGAGGGGGAGTATTCTGCCCTAGCAGGAGAGAGAGAGCTTCTGTTGATAGGACATTGATATCTCCGGTATTTGTAGCTTGTCAATGTCTAACTTTTCCTGTGTTCGGCTTCGTACGCTTTTCGCCCTGCTCAGTCTTGTGCGAACTTTCGCAGCCACCAGGTAATGATTCGAATCACACGAACATCCATTACACTTGAAGAGTGCCTGCCATCTATTCCCAAGTGACCAATCTGGTTCTTCGTCCGCTGATCAGGAGATATCCAGGTCACCTTATGTATTTTTTTATGCTGGAATCGTGTGCTACTAACTAAAATGTCCTTTGCAGCGGCGAAGTCCATCAGCTTTATTCCATTATCGGAGGTGGTATCATGTAGACGGTGATTACCGATGGTTGGTTGAAAGACACTTTTCCTTCCCAATTTGGCATTAAAATCGACTAGAATAATCTTAATGTCGTGGTCAGTTCGTATACTTCCTCTAGACGTTCATAAAATGATTCTTTGACCTGAATTAGAATTAGGTGGGTTTGAAAACTCATCTTTGGGGAAATGATACTTATATTTTATCTTGGGTTACATACGTCGCACAGGTCATACTATGTACCCCTCATATGCACAGGTGCTGTATTTTGTTGTTGTTTGCCTGCAAATATAGCGTGTTTGTAGGTTGTCGCAAATATAGTATACTTGTGTCCAAACACATTGTGTTTGCCATTCAATATAATATGTTTGCGACACAACGCTTAGTACCCAAAATGATTTTGTGACCCAAATGTGATTTTGTTTTTTGAAAGCTGCTGAAAATACTGTTGTCTGTCACAATAAAGAAACTAAAAGTAGCACGTCTTCAACTCACGAAAGATATGCTTACAAACATGTACATGTTTCCTGCAATATGTTGCTGGGGCCGTTATTTTTCAGCATGTAGGTTACTAGGTCTAACTTTCTTAACAAACCTTTCAATTCTCATGCGTTCAAAGCTGCAGGCAGCTTTCGGCGAATTCTTACTGTGTATTCAGAGCACTCTCATTGCACTTTTAAGCAGGCGTGCTGAGTCAGATTTGGAGTGTAGGGGTCGGACTACATAAAATTTGTCCGGAGTCGGAGTCACATTTGTCAGCCCGACTCTTACTCTGTATTAAAAAAATTACTACAAACAGCAAAAGGGAAGCAGATAAAGGAATACAATACTACCCGGCAGATGTCAATCGTTTGGCATTTGTAGTGACATCACTGTCATAGACATGGGTTAGGGTCGAAAGTGCGACTCCGCTCAATAACAAAGAATTTCGGTTTTTTGTTCAAAGTAATTTTCAATTTTTTTATTCAAATAATTAATTTTAATCTATAATGAACTTTTTGATCCCAGATTCATAGAACGACTGCTGGTCCGTCCCACAAATATAATCGAATAATCGAAAGGTCCTCATCTACATTGAAGGATTTTCCATTCAAAAAGTATTGCAGACTCCGAATTAAATGACAATCCGAAGATGCCAGATCAGGACTATAAGGTGGATGGGCCATCACTTCCCATTCAAGCTCCAATATTTATTGCCGAGTCTGCCAAGATGTGTGCGGCCTAGCATTGTCGTGATGGGAATCCATACCGTTGCAATTTACCAATTCAGGTCGTGTTTCTTTCAGTGTCTCTTCAAGGTTCGTCAACTGGTGACAATAGACGTCAGAGTTTATGTTTTAGTTTTGATGAAGCAGTTCGAATAAAAATTACTTCCTTAAAATCCCACCAATTGGAAACATATCCTTTTTTGGTGCAGTTCAGCCTTTGATGAAGTTTGAAGGCGTTCACCATGTTCAGACCAGTATCTCTTTATGGCTGATATTGTTATAAAAAATCAATTATTCATCTCCAGTGATAATGCGCTTCAAAAATAGATAATTTTTACCGCGTTTGAGCAATAAATCGTAAGTATTTTGCGCTTCGTTAGGTGGATTTACTTAAGCTCCTGCGGAACCCAAATATCAAGCATTTTGTCAATTCCAAGCTGTTTGAAATGGGTTTCAATCCTAGTGTGCGACACCTTCAGCTTGTCTGCATCTTCTCGAACAAAAACGTGTTGGTCGGATTTGATAACGATTTTGATTTCGAACTCATCAGCCTCATTTGGCCTACCACTCCTGTGGTGATTTTTGCACGTGAAATTTCCAGAATGAAATTTGTTGCACCAGCTTTGGCATGTGCGCTCTGTTAAAGCATACAAACCATACACGTCAAAAATATCCCGGTGTACCTCCGCGGCTTTTTTTGCCTTTTCAAAAATAAAATACAATATTAACAACAAGATTTAAATGAAAACTGACCACCGAAAATAATATGTCATATCACAAATTTAAGCTTGAAATGTCACCTATGTAACTGTATAACAAAGAATTTAGTCAGCTGATCAAAAGCATTGCAGAAATAACAACAGCACCTTCTATGTGATAAAACCGACGTCTCTTTCTTGCCAACCCAATATATACGATTTTATTGTTATTTCAACTAGGATGATGATTATAACTTTTCACATTAGCAACAAAAAAAAATGATAGGGTCACTTAATCATAGTTAAATGCCCAAATTTGTCTGTTTAACCAGTAATCAACTATTCAAGGAATAAATTGATGATCAAAGATGATTTTCCGTTCAAAAATTGGGCCTGAGTTAATTGGATTATTGACGTTTAATTATTGTTCCAGTTCCAGAGAAGTCTGTGTTATGGCACGTTTGCACAGACGGAGATAAGATTATAATCAAGATTATTAACCCGATAATGTGATAATCTAGTTGTGCATAAACCCCGCACTATGTAGCATTTAGACCGCACTTAGCGACCTTGGTTTTTTGGTTGGTTGGTTGAAAAGGCTGCAAGACAGCCCATTGTGATACCTGCAGTTTCCTCTATAGCAACTATTGACTAGCCGTCTAGCCAATTTGCCTTTTCAATGAATTTGTCTGTAAGACCTACAGGAATATCCTGTAGGGCTACAGTGCTAACTAAATGTGTTCCGAATATCCCATTTATCAGTCCTGCCACAACAGGGCAATCCAAGAAAAGGTGTTTCGTCCTTTCCTCGTCCTCTTCCATGCAGCATCTACAGAGAGTGGAGTTTCTATGTCCCAAACTTAGGGCGTGTTTTCCTACAATGTCCCGTAAGTGTTTCTATCATTGTGGATAACCTGCCTCTCGGCAAGTTAAGTAGTTGCCTATTCCTCTTCCTGTTCACCTGTGGCCAGAGCCCTGGCTTGTTTGCAAGTTGAAGTAAGTCTCCACTTGTCCTTGAACATATTATCGGCCCACTGCCTGATCTGCAAACGGCAGGTAGAGATTGGCATACTAACACCTTCTTTTGCCGGAAGAACCTTTGCAGTAGTTACCTGTCTAGGTAACGCATCCGCTACGCAATTGCCTGGAATGTCGCTGTGTCCCGGTACCCAGATGAGCCTGATGTCAAAATACTCTGCCATCACCCTAAGTGATGAGTGGCATTCTTTCACCGTCAGGGACGTAGCAAACATGGCTTCCAGGGATTTTATGGCTGCCTGGCTGTCTGAGTAGATACATATTCTCCGGAGGGTTGTGACACTACTTTTCAGTAGTTCAGCAACCTCCAGTATGGCGGTAATTTTCGCCTGAAATACACTACAGTGATCAGGCAGCTTGAAGGAGATATTTATATTTAGGTCCGGTGAATGGGCCCATAGCCAACTTGCTCGTCCAACTTTGATCCGTCCGTGAAAAATCTGATACTACTGGTATCCCCTTCCAGTGACTTTTTCCAGGTATTCGTGTTCGGAATAGAAGTCCTAAGATTTGTCGCTGGTAGAAGGTAGGGAGTGGCCGTCGGTGGTGCAATGGTTAGTGTGCGCGCCTCTTGTACATGAGATCCTGGGTTCGAACCCGGCTCTGACCACCTTCAAATTTTCTTTCGGCGGCGGTCACCTCGCATAGTGACGGCGACACTATCGAGTATCTAGCCATGAAAAAGCTTCTCAAATTACCGTTCGGAATCGGTGTAAAACTGTAGGTCCCAATCAGTGAGTGAAAACTGGAAAGCGCACAGCTCAGTGATTGTGAGAAGTTCTCCACAGTCCCTTCATGGGATGTAATGGGAAACCATTTATTTTATTTTATAGAAGGTAGGGGATACAGTACTCCGTTTTTACAGGAATATAGTTGATTCGGCGTAGATAGTAATTCAGCGTGTCCGGAATGCCCCGATATCATAACGCCACAATCTCTGATTCTCACCAGGGATGTAGCGGCTGCCGATTCGGCCATGATATCAGGAGTACAAATGTTCAGGATAGCACTAAGTACAGTACCTGACGTCGTGCCCATTGCCCCACTAACGCTAATCAGTGCTGATCTTTGAATTTTCATCAAGGAATTCAGAATATATTTCTTTTGGAGGGACCTCCACCAAACTACGATGCCATAGAGAAGTATTGGTCTGACTAGTATTAGAATAGTATTAGTTCTAGTTCTACTGATTTCAATTCAAATAAACTATGCAAAAATTAGGAATTAATTAAAGTATGACGCGAGAGAGGTTTAGTTCTCTTTGGTTTCCCGTTACATCTCATGAGGGGATTAGGGAGTGCTTTTCATAACCAATGAGCTGTGAGCGTTCTAGTTTTACACTCATTGAGTGGGACCTACAGTTTAACACCGGTTCCGAACGGTATTTTGAGAAGCTTTTTTTCAAACGTACAGGAAGAATTTTTGTGATCGTGATCTTGTGAGTATAATTCGTGTGCGTGACCACCAACGTTGTCAGCAAGGCACGATATTAAAATTTTTAATACGTGCCCTCACGATGATGTGATTAAATTTACTCGTATTGTTAGTCACGATCGACAAAATCGTGTCACGTGCACACCTCTGCGAAGTCCCAACACGAGCCGACCTAACAAAGAAGCCACAAAAAAGTTGGGAAAACTGTTCTTTATTTTTACTTTTTCACTTTACACTTTTTCCAGCGATATTCAATAGCGTCGATACTCTGTTTATAGTAAGAACTGGCAAGCTCCTTAAAATAGTCATTAACCGAAGACTCCATCTCTTCATTGTTGGCAAATATTTTATCACTGAGCCATTTTTTCAAGTTTGGAATAGAAAATAGTCCGAGGGAGCTAAATCTGATTTTAGCCATCGCTATAGTGGATGTGGGAACTGGAGCATTGTCTTAGTGAAACAACACTTTCCTTTCCCCAAATCCGACGTGTTTTGCACAATTTTATCACTTAAACGTTGGAATAAATTAGCATAAAAATTCGCCGTTGATGGTTTTTTCTTTCTGGAGATAATCAATAAAAATTATTCTATGCGTATCCCAAAAAAAACAGACGCCATGAACTTGTCTGCAGATGGAACCGTCTTCGAATTCTTTGGACACGAATCTCCCATTTCAGTCCACTGCTTTGACTGGTTTTGCTCTATTGAAAGCAAGCACGTTACCCATCTTGCGCACAGTTTTCTCATCTTCAAATCTTCGGTCAATATACGATGTATGGCACTGTTGAAAAGCCTATCATTTCAGCTAGCTCATACACATTCAGCCGACGATCATCCAATTCCATATTGTGGATTTTCTTAACCGCGTTTGGCGTGGACACCTCAATTGGTCGAGGTTGTTCGCCTTGCCAGCTTGTTCGCCTTGCCAGCTCGTACGGCCTCTGCTACCCAATATTTATAGTTATAAACGAAGGAGCAGACTCCATCAGAGTAGAATCTAGCTCGGCTTTAATATTGCTTGGTCGGAGACCTTTCAAATGGAAATACTGAATTCCATTACGGTGACCGAAGTGGCGCGGCTGTTGTACGAGAGAGCGTGGATTCGATTCCTGCTCTGACCACCTTACACTACTTTCGTCGCCAGCCACTTCGCTTAGTGACGGCGACACTATCTAGTAATAAGCCATGAAATAGCTTCTCACAAACCGTTCAGAATCGGTGTAAAACTATAGGTCCCAATCAGTGAGTGAAAACTGGAAAGTGTACAACTAATTGATTGTGAGAAGCTCTCACCTATCGCTTCATGGGATGTAATTGGAAAATATTTATTTATTTTAACTGTGAGCTATTTTTCCAAGTTTACACATTCACTGAGATCGTTTACTTTTGATGGCTCAAATATAAATACTAAAGAACGTGGCGCCGTGAAACTTACAACATATATTGTATAAGGTTGCCACCTTTGAGAAAAATATTTTTTTTCAAATTACTGGCACGATCTTTACGTCAGGTCGTATTTAAAGCACATACTGCTTATCTGTCACCATTTTCCCATTCTCGTATTGGATCTTCTTAACCTCTGGAAAAAAAATCGGGTTTCATCAGTTATCCTACACATTTCGGTATTTTCACTCTCTCTCTCTCTTTGTCGGCTAGTTTTGGGACCGCCGTCATATTTAAGCACATACTGCTTATCTGCCACCATTTTCCCATTCTCGTCCTTGCAGAAGGGTAGTCCATTTTTGGATCTTCTTAACCTCTGGAAAAAAAATTCGGGATTCATTAATTATCCTACACATTTCGGTCTTTTCACTCTCTCTCTCTCTCTCTCTGTCTCTGCTCCCACTGCCACTTTGTCTGCCTAAACAGTTCCTATTACAATTTGCATTTGGTCATCGTGTTTCTCACCACAAAACCGGTTTTGCAGCGACCTATTTTAGAAAACAATATATCCGCAAACACTTACATACGTTTAGGTAAACATATACATATTCATCCAACTAATGGCGACATTCCATGTCTGCATATGTTGTGTGATATTTTGACGCGATGTTAGCATTAATTACTTCGACTAAATCAAATCCAATTAAGCACATTTTTGTTTCTTCTTTCCTCTTTTTATATAAATTCGATTAATACACGTGCTCTATTTGCTGACAGTTCAAGTGTGTGGATACGATGTGCGATGCGATGCGACGCGATACGATACGATGCGATTTTGTACGATGCACTAAGGCGAAAGAGCAACCAACATACAGTAAGCAGCGGAATGAAATCGTGCCCACACACATGTTGGGCACATATCTACATACATATGTATGTTTGTAGTAGTTTTACTTACCTAGGTACATAAATATGTATGTAGGTATAAATACACGACAAGCAAAAGACGAGATGACGAGTTAACGAGCGTTGGATGTGTCATTGTATCAGTCAGTATTTGGACAATGCAAATTTGTATTAAGTGCATTGTATTCCACTGTTACAGTGACACATATATAGCGAAATACGAAAAGGAAAAAAAAAACACACACCAAGCTCCAGGTATTCCAGTGCACGAAAGTTTGGTGCGAAGAGAAAGTAGCGAGTGCGAGAGAGAGCGAAGTGACAAAAGCTATTGTAATGGGGATTATGCGCAAAGGGGCTTGAGAGCGTGGAAAATGAGGCAAGCTTTACTAAGTAATACGTACATGTCACTGCACTTTATGGGATGCTTAGCCAAACAAATGTTAGCCATCGAAATGTGTTTGTATGTAGCTGCCTTAAAGCTTTTTCTTGGCTGTGGTGTGAGGAGCTTTCATCTCTCGTTGGCGCGCGACGATGATGATGTTGATAACGATGGCAGGCAGAGAGCTCCATAAAACTGCAACTCTGCATTACTTGATTCATTCTGGCTAAGGAGTTTGTGTGATTGGAGGGAACGAAAAGCTTTTAGAGCTCTTTCGTTTCCTTCTTACCACTGCTGGTTGGCATTACAAGCCTAGTGTTGTTCCAGCACTCATGCGGTCATTTCGTAATATTATCTTCTCGTTCTGACGATACGACTTTTTTGTTTACATCACACAGAAACACAAGAAAAAATGTAGAAGAAGTAAAAAAAAGCAACAAAATGTATGAAAATCCAAGATATGTGTGTGAAGCTGTTCATTTATCGAAAATGCGTGTGTGTGCAAAAGATTCCAGCAATCTCCAATCGACCGCCCGCCTCCCTTTCTATTTTACTAAAAGCGCCGTTGCTTTAGAGGCGGGAGTGGCATAAACAAAAACCCAAAAGAAAAGAACGAAAAAACACAAGTACAAAAAGAGGAAGCAAATGTGCAACCCATATTTTTATTTTTAAAAAAAATCTCAGAAATTTACTCGCAAAAACCCCCAACCATATACAATACTCGTACCTAGATGTAGTGCAACACAAATTGAAGAACACTTTTGAAATCAACTCTAATTGGATTCTGGGTCCAATGCAAAAGCCAAAAGAATTTACCAACTAACGACAATAATTTTATGAGTTCATAAGACTTAAAGTGACGCTTTATGTGTGGAACAAACAAACAAGCAAAGATAACGTCAGAAGTGGTGTTAAAGGATCCTGCCTGCCTGCAGTAACCAACCAGTCTCGTGTCGTCCTGTCCTGCCAGCCCAGATGTGTCATCATCAAATAAGTATGTGCTAGTTCCAAAAATGTTATTAGGCATTAATTGCATTTAAGAATTTTTAGACCAAATTGAATTGCAACTACTTTTACAGTTAACATAAAACCATGACCCACCATTTATTTTTACCACTCCACCACACTCACCTCGTAACCCCCCCCCCGAACTGCCACTTGCCCCAACGAGGTCCTTCCTAAACTATACTTTACACACACAGCACAGTTAGTTGATTGTTTGCTGATGCCACTTCTTCGTTTTCCATTTTGGGTACTGTGTCAAGGTACTTGTACTCTCATACTACTAGCGCTCGTGCCCAGCATCCTCAACAGTGATTACAACTCTGCAGTACAACAGGGAACACTGTCACAACAACAACCAAAATAACTTACACACTTTATAGAAATGACATTTCTGCTTCTTGTTACTTATTTCCTTTTTGGAGGCATTTCTTGTGTGTGTGTGTGAGTGTGTGAGAGCGTGTGTGTAAATATAAAAGCACGCCAAGTCATACTAGAAGTGATACTGCGGTATTGTGCTGTCGTTGTTGTTGTTACTATTATTATTATTATTTTTAGGGCCAATTGAAATTGTTTGTTCTACTCCTCTAATGAGCAACTTTACCTACTGCTGTATCTTCTTCTTCGTATTCTGCTTCTTCACGCTCTTCTTCTTTTCTCTCTGCTTCGTGATGCTCTTCTTCTTTACCTTGATTCACACTGCGGCTTTGTTATGTCGAAACTTTGCACTGAAGTGCCGATTTGAAAAAGTGATGGCTTGCAGCAAAGTGTCATCCTTTCGTCATAACTCTTGTAAGAAGTTGTTATGCCGATACTAATCATCATATCGGTAATGAATGTCATTGCAATACTAACCAGGTCCTCGGGAAAGGTCCTCGAGAAACGCTTATGATAAGAGACACAGAGCGTGGGGGCGTGAGAGGCTGATAATGATGACTCAATTGAACTAAATTATTTTTTGCAATTAGACACATTTTATGGTTCAGCGGTGCAATGAATGTCACCGCCTTCATAAAATATTTTGGAGAGCCTGCAACATCAAACAGCTGAGAAATTAAAATTATGTGGTGAATAATTTCTGACTTAGGTGCCCTCACACAACCCAGAGGGTTCAAGGGTCTTACAAAATGAGGTTAACCTGTTTCTTCAACCGGCTCGATCTTCAGCTTTTCTTCTCCACTTGGTAACACCAAGCTCTTGCAGGCAACCTTCCACCAAGTCTTTCCAGCGAAGTCTTGGTCGTCCTATTTTTCGATGTAAAAAAAATTGTGTCCCATTGCATCCCATAAAGGAATTGGAGAGAGCTTCTCACAACTAGTGAGCTGTGCGCGTTCTAGTTTTACACTCACTGATTGGGACCTACAGTTTAACACCGGTTACGAACGGTATTTTGAGAAGCTTTTTCATGGCTAAGTACACGATAGTGTCGCCGTCACTAAACGAGGTGACCGCCTTCGAAAGAAATTTAGGGTGGTCAGAGCAGGGATCGAACCCACGTTCTCATGTACAAGAGCCGCGCACACTACCATTGCACTACCGACGGCCACTTCGTGCCTCTTCGAATACCTTTCGCTCTGGTTCTTTCCGCTCTGTTCTGCTGACAAGGTCTAGCCAGCGTAAACGCATAACTACGTCGATGTCGAGATACAGATTATACACGCTGGAAAATTACCGCACCAGCAACGTATTGCAGGAACCATATACATGTTTGAAAGCATTGTCTTCCTGAATTGTTTCTTTATAGTCTGTCATGTTTTTGTTGTCTGCAGTTTTCAACAAACAAAGCCACATTTGGGTTACAAATACATGTAATATAACTTATTAATCTTTGTGTCCCAAACATGTTACATGGAAAAGCAAACACAATGTATTTGGATACAAGTATACTATATTTGCAACAAGCTACAAACTCGTTATATTTGCGTCCAAACAACAACAAAAAAACAAATTTTTCAGCATGTACAGCGCGTGGATCATCCGTCGTCGATATTCGCTGTTTTTGGAGCATTTTTATCTCGAAGACTCCCAGTGATGTTTCATCAGCATGCGATATGACCCAGGGTTCTGCACCATAAAGCAAGACAGGTTGTATGAGAGTCTGATGTAGTTCTAGAGTGGGTCTTATCTCTGAAGTGCTTGCTTAGCTCGAAATAAAACCTGCTTGCAAGCACAATTTGCTGTTTCATTTCTAGGCTGACGTTATTGCTTGTGTACCTCGAAGTTATAACGGTTATCTACGTTCACCCTTTCAGCCAATCACGTGGATGTTCTGCTTGTCGAAACCATTAATTTTGTCCTTTCCTCGTTTACTGCCAACCTCACTTTTGCTGATTCCTTCTCTATTCTCGAAAATACTGCAGCAAATAGTCGCAGATTTCGCCCAGTGATGTCTCAATCCTCAGCATTCGCGAGTATCATGAGACTTTTGTTAGTGGTTTCTCATTACATCCCATGAAGAGATTGGGGAGAACTTTTCACAATCATTGAGCTCCGCGCTTTCTACTTTTACACTCCCAGATTGGGACCTACAGTTTTACACCGGTTCGAACTGTTGCTGCTGATAGTTTTATTCTCGTTGACTGCAGCTTTTCTCACGATAATCCCAATTAATTTATTGAAGAGATCGCATGAGAGGGTGTCGCCTGCCTCAGGCTTTGCCTCGTACTAAATGGTTCGGTGATATCTTTACCAATCTTTACTGCAGATTTCGTGTCAGTCAGTGTCATTTCACAAAGGCGTGTCAGCTTAGGAGGAATACCAAGCTCCGACATACCTTGATACAGTTTTCCCCGTATCGGGCTATCGAAGGCAGCCTTATAATCTACAAAGAGGTGGTAGGTGTCGATTTGGTTTTCATGAGTTTTCCCCAGGATTTGACGTAATCTGAATATCGGGTCGATAGTTGACTTTCCAGGCCTAAAACCACACTGGTAAGGTCCGATCAGATCTGCAACAAAAGGTTTCAGTCTTTCACACATTACGATCGAAAGGACCTTGTCTGTGATCGATAAAATGCTTATTTCACGATAGTTTGAACATATACTCGGGTCGCCTTTTTGAAAACAGAACACAGTATCCCTCATCTGTATTGAAATCTCCTTTTACAAGTAAAGGAGAGAAATGAGCTCTCCATATACCCAACATACTCTTAACATCTGTGATAAGAGTCAGGTCGTTGTTTCTACAAAGGTGAGCCTCTGAGCCATTTCCATATATTATATATTTGTTGTGATATCAATTAAATCCTATCTCATAGTTTGTGGTGCTATAGTTTGTTGGCTATCAGTGGCGTAAAGGTTAGTGTGAGCGCCTCTTGTACATGAGATGCTTGGTTCGATGCCTGCTCTGACCACCTTAAAGTTCTTTCGGCGGCAGTCACCTCGCAAAACTGTAGGTCCCAATCAGTGAGTATAAAACTATAAAGCGTACAGCTCATTGGTTGTGAGAAGCACTCCCTAATTCATTCGTGGGATGCAATAGGAAACCATTTTTTTTAGTTTACTTTTAGTTAGTGGGCACAAATATTGTTCATATTATTAGGTTTTGAAATCAATCCCTCATACATCTTTCAGTGAAAGTCACTTTGTAAAGTGCCAGCTCTTTGATTGTAAAAGTATTGTTAGTTTTTAGTTTTCCTGTAATATAACAATGTTCTTTTTTAAATTTCCACATGCACAACAGTTTTCTTAATTTTACACGTACAGTAAAACTTAACGCTTTACCATAAGTCTTTTCTAAATGACTCTATTGCCGACCACGTGTATGTCTTTACCCGTCTAATTTGAGATTGATTCCAGTTTTGCTACCAATCGGTAACGTCGTCATTTTCGGTTGTTCTCGAAAGTTCGATATCCACTTAATGGTGAGATAATGTCTGTTATCGATTGTGTCAGACTGTGTTTGCGATATCATCAAACATTGGTGGTGTGTTAGTTTGAGGTCGCTTTTTATCTTAAAACTACAGCATACTTTTAGGTGCTATAATATCAAGTTGCAATACACACTAACAGCCCTATTCTGGCAGGGTTACAAAAGCCACCACGGTTACTATTTGACAGCAATGTGACAATTGTCACATATCGGTATTCTGACACATTTTTTTTGGTGACAAAAGTAACAAAAATTGTTACCTGCCAAAGAGGAGGTAACAGCGCGTGACAGCTGTTTTATTTACCGGAAAGTTGTTACAAAATCATTTTATAAATTCTGCAAGTAAACAATAAAACTGTATACGGGAAAAAAATAATAATATATTTTGTGACTTTGTCCTATGGAAATGGAGCAGAAAGTAGAAAGAACTTGATTTTGTGTTAGAAAGATTGCAAAAGCGCGAAAAGTATTACAAAATGTTAACGTAAATATCTCCGGTCTTTCAAGGGATATTGGGTAATATAACTTAAAAAAAGGCTAAAGTCTTGTGTATTATCGAAACCTGGCAAAAAATAAGTATAATAGGGTATACTTTGTAACAAATATATAATTTTTTAGCAGAAAAGAAGGGTTAAAAAACGTTTTTTAATTAGCTCCCCTATGGGCTAAAAAAAATAAATATGTTTATGCAATGATTTATAGAGCTTAGAAAGACCTTTGTAATGATTCCCATTTCAACCAGATCGGATTATAAATCCCGGAGATACGAATGATTATATACTCAAGCTTTAAATACCTATATCTCAAGAAGTTGGACCGACCGCGGAGGGAAAAACAACTTTTTGAACTCAGCGCAGAAACTTTTGCCGGTGGTGAAATTTTGATGTAGATCAGAGAGTTGGCGCTAAAGTAAATTTCTTCTTATATATGGCGCGGATGTGCAGGAGTATTCTTTACGCTTAGCATCTCTGGATGTTCCCTGAGGAAGGCAATATAGCATTCCAGCTGTGCCTTTGCGATGCGCTCAAATTCCCTAAATAATATTGTATTAATTTTAATTCAATAAAACATAAATATATTAAATACCTACTCTTCCTTTTTTTACAGCGTTCATTTTGTGCAGAAAACCATTTGTTTTTGTTTTTTGTCACTGCTTTTGACAACCTGTTATTGTGAGGTGAATTATTTGTTACGAGGTGAATTTTTTGTTGTCACTGTGTAGCCAGAATACCAGATACAAACAATGGTGACAACTTTGTAACAATTTTGTGGTTACAATTTGATTGTTACCACATACAGAGAATAGGGCTGTAAGTTGTTTTGGTTACACCGCTTGCTTATACTTACATATATAATCGCCTGATTTGTAGGAAAGAAACACGAAGGAAGACTTAGCGACACAAATCGTTTTCGCTAAATTTATAATTTTTTTGGCATCTTTCGCCATATTCAACTCTTTTTCATATTTTTGGATAATATGACTTATCGCTAAATAGCCGTTTTCTTTGCAACTTAGCAAACGATAAACGCTTGCTTGTAACCAAGACACGATAATTTGTCATATAAATCGAGTGACACAATCTACTAGTCAAAAACAGGCAAGCACTCAATTCACAGAGTATTTGATGATTTTCCTTCCTTGTTCGTTTATGGGATGTATTAGTCATTTCCAAAACTGGTAATACAATTAAAGGGAAATTGATTGTAATTTAATAGCTTCTCGGGATATATGACATGTGGAATCGTCTTGATGAAACCACATATCCTCCACATCCATATCATTCAATTTAGGAACTAGATTATCATATCTCGACGGAGCATCATTAACTGTTATTTCCTAACCAGACGCATTTTCTTATAAAAATAGTTCATAAAATCTACACCAAACAGTGACTGATACAGTTGTTTGAAAATGAGTCTCAAGATGATTTTGTTCGAAACCCCTACATTATTACAATTTTCTAAATTTATTTTCAAAAAAGTCGAACACAAAAAGTGTTCTAATGATACCAGGGCTGTCTGTATAGCTATTTCGGATTTTGCCAAGATCTTATTCAGCAGACTTTTTTGGCATGCTTTTCAGTGAATTCATCAAAAATATATATATAAAAAAACACTCATCATATTAATGGGAATTGATTCATACATAAGTTCGAAGAATACCAAGCATTAACTTTGGAAACACTTTCATGCACAACTCGTTTTTATCATGTCGAAATACCATTGGTTTTAAACAGGCATGATGTGTTTTTTGTTTTGTCATTACAAAACAACAAAACATAAGGTTGCCATCAACAATATTATTGTTTGAAGCTCGCGGTGCTCTCCGTCAACTTTCGTCATTTGTGCTCGACATTTTTGGACTTTTTTATAAATTGCTCAAAAAAGTTATTTAGTTAGGAAACCACTATTGTCATGATTTTTTATATATCTCAAAATGTCTAGCTTCCATTTCCATTTTAAAATTCTGCAATCGGTTACAAATTGCAAAAGATACAGGCTGCTGAATATGGAATTTTTAGTGCCTTTAAATAAGTGAACCCGAGTGTATTAAAAAACAGACCGACTAAAAAACTCCCGCAAGGGAAATGATGAAACCTACATTATTTTTAAAATTTTTTTCATATAGAGTTATATTTTTAAGAACCCTGAACTGTAGAGATTTTAAAAATATTGATCTACATCTCTTGGAAGAAGAGTATTCTAGAATTGATTGGGGTTTAATATACTCGATGATGTCAGTTGATGAACAGGTATCTTTTCTTGAGAAAAATCTGGAGTACTTATTCAATCTGACAGTACCTCTCAAAACCAAAATTGTACGACACGGTAGACGTCCTTGGTTTTCTGATGAAATTAAAAAGGCCATCATGCAACGTAACATTGCTTTTACTCGATGGAAGAGATTTAAAATCGTTCAGTTTCATGAAATTTACCGAAGATTAAGAAAACTTGCGAACAAACTTATTAAGAGTGCAAAATCAAAGTATTATGCCGATAAATTCACTACTGCTGTTGGGTCTAAGAAAAAATGGCAAATTATTCAGGAAATTGGTATTGGGAAAAGTTGCAAAAACGTTCCTATTGATGTAGATGCTAATAAGATTAACGAAAGTTGTTTGAACATACCCTTGACTTGGACAGATGTAGAATTTTATAAAGAACAGCAGTATACTGCCACTGAAACTTTTTCTTTTGCTGGTGTCAGTCAATCTGATGTGTTAGCGTCCTGTTTGTCGATCACATCTAATGCTGTTGGAATAGATTACATGCATCCTAAATTTTTTAAAATGTTATTGCCGAAACTTCTGCCAATTCTAACGTGTATATTCAATAAGATACTCTATACTAGTCATTTCCCCAGCAACTGGAAGAAAGCTAGAATCTTACCTATACCAAAATCTATATCTGACTACAGGCCTATTTCAATTCTGACATATCTTTCAAAAGCATTTGAACGTATTTTACATAATCAGATATTCGACTACTTGGACTCCAGATCTCTACTTACCGACCGTCAATCAGGTTTTCGTAAAGGACAGAGTTGCATTACTGCTCTAATTGACGTTGCAGAGGATATCAGAAAAGACCTTGATGAAAGCAGACTTACTTTTTTAGTACTATTAGACCACTCCAAGGCCTTTGATACGGTAGATCACTCGATTTTGTGCACTAAATTAAAACAACAGTTTAATTTCTGCAGTACTGCAACACGTTTAATTGAATCTTACTTGACAAATAGGTACCAATATGTCGACGTAGGGAAGTCAAAATCGTCAATGCTATCAATAAATCGAGGTGTTCCACAAGGCTCAATCACTGGACCCTTACTTTTCTCTATGTATGCAAATGATCTGCCAACTTATATCTGTGAATGTAGCGTACGTATGTACGCGGACGATATTCAGCTTTACTTAAGCTGCGAGCCGGAACATATTGATCAATGTATTAGAACCCTGAGTCATAATCTTAACAGAGTAAATCGCTGGGCATCGGGAAATGGTCTTGCCATAAATCCCGGAAAATCTAAATGTTTGATTATTGGAAAACGTTCAATATTGCCCACACAAACTCCACAAATTATGCTTAATAATCAGAAAATCGAAATCGTTAAAACTGCGAAAAACTTAGGAATTATTTTTAACTCCAGCTTAACATGGTCGGATCATATTAACACCATATGTGGACGCACTTTCTCAATGCTCAGAAATCTATGGCAAACACAACATTGTACCCCCATTGGAATTAGAAATTTACTAGCCAAAACGTATATTATGCCTGTTTTATTGTATGGTAGCGAACTGTTTGCTAGCTGTGATTCGCAAAGTAGAGAAAACTTAACGTCACTTTCAATAACGTTATACGCTATGTTTACGGTTTAAAGAGATACGACCACATTTCGTCCTTTTCTCATCAGCTCTATGATATAAGCTTTGACAATTTGCTTAATATAAGGGTATTGGTTTTTTTACACAAAATCATCAACACAAAACAGCCACTACACCTCTATAGACGTATTACTTTCTCCCGTTCATGTAGAGGAAGGAAACTTAATTCATTCAAATATAAGACTCACACTTCAGAATGGCAGTTCTTCATAAATGGAATCCGTATCTGGAACACGCTCCCAAATAATATACAGCTAATAAATAATGTACTGCACTTTAGAAATATTATTACTGATCTGTATTCTTAAGTTTTTGTTTTTTTGGTTTATAATTTTTGTTGAAACTCCTTCGATGGTGATTAATGATTTATGTGCTTTTTTTGACTATTTTCCTTTTCTACGTAATTAATTTTCTTTTGTGTTTGTTTTAATAATGATTATTTTTCTTAAATTTGATTATGTTACATGTTTCTATGCTAATTGTTATTATATTTATGTTTTAAAACAAACAAAGTTTTTTTTTTTTTTCTCTCTTTTATATATTACGACTTATAATTTTTGTTACAGTTATGTCTTTATGTTTTTTCTGTCTTATTTTACACTAGTCGTAATTTGCGTTTTAAATGCCTGTGCTGCAATATAAGACTTATGTCTTGTGTACAGGAACTAATTAATCAATAAATAAATAAATAAATAAAAATAAATAAGTTGTCAACTGTTTTTTTCACCTACATCAACACTTTATCACACACATGGTACTAAATTCAATTCTGGCCAAATTTACCAAAATTACTATGTGCATATACTACTCCAATATAACGTATGAAGTTGTGGGTGTCCAGCTTTCCTTCTATCTAGGTTTTTGTCCTTCGACCAATACGATGCATTGCACCTTATGCATAACCTTTTTTTTTGGCTGGATTGTCCCGCTTTTTGCAAGTTTGTCTCGCTTTTTGTGTCTCCTCCAGACTTGATTCTACAATAAGAACATGATTATATACAAAATAATACGCTTTTTTATATATTTAGTCTTATTTTAACCAAACTATTTTGCCCCGCGTTTTACTTCTGTCACACTGTACGACACGAAATTAACTCAAACAGAAAAATCAAAAAGATTCTGAAAGTAACGGGTCCGCAAAACAACTTTTTTTTTTGAAAATGCTATAAAAACAAACTACTGAATATTTTCTCAAATTTCTTTTTTTATTTGAAAGTACAATCCTTCCGGTTAATAATGGAAAATAATTTCATTCAAATGGCTACCTCGGCTGGCCATGCAGTAGCCTACACGATCGGTCCAATTTTTAAGCACATTATCGATTGTGTGCTGCTGTATTTCACCAATAAAAAAAAAAAAAAAAAAAATGGTTTCCCATTACATCCCATGAAGGGACCGGAGAGAGCTTCTCACAATCACTGAGCTGTGCGCTTTCCAGTTTTCACTCAGTGATTGGGACCTACAGTTTTACACCGATTCCGAACGGTATTTTGAGAAGCTTTTTCATGGCTATATACTCGATAGTGTCGCCGTCACCATGCGAGGTGACCGCCGCCAAAAGAAATTTTTTTTGAAGGTGGTCAGAGCAGGGTATTTCACCAATGGCTTCACGAATATTGTTCTTTAAAGCGTCAATTGTCTCTGGCTTATCGGCGTAACACTTATCTTTGAGGGCACCCCACAAATAATAGTCCAACGGTGTCAAATCGCAGCTCCGAGGTGGCCAAACGACATCACCTCTGCGGCTGATAATGCGATCCTCAAAAAATGGGCGCAAAACATCGAGTGTAGCTTCGGCTGTGTGGCACGTAGCGCCGTCCTGTTGAAACCAAATGTTGCCAATATCCTCTTCTTCAATTTTTGTGAACAAAAATTCGTTCAACATGGCCCGATAACGATCGCCATTGACTGTAACGACCACTCCTTGCTAATTTTCGAAGTAAAATGGCACAATTATGCCTCTGGAACAAAATCCGCACCAAACAGTGACTCGTTTTGGGTGCATCGGCTTTTCAATGTATGCGTGCGGGTTTTCTGTGCCCCAAATGCGACAATTTTGCTTGTTTACATACCCGCCAAGACCAAAATGAGCTTCATCTGAAAAGATGATTTTTATGGCAAAATCGGCATCTTCTGTAAGTCGATCGCACGCCCATTTTCCCCATATTTCCCAGCGTTGTTCAAGCGTATACACAACCATATTCGTTCAGCGGAAGGATAAAACTAATTATCTGTCAAATCAGACATGAGCTAAGTGTTACCATTCACGAAATAAGCACTAGTTGGAAAAAAAAACGTTAGATGGCGGACCCGTTATAACAAAAGTAAACTATCCTTGTTTCCCAAATGTTCTCGATCATTCGTTGAATGGCGATTTCGTTTATTAAAAAATAATGTTGCCTTTGTATGAGGCGAAATTTAAAAAATGTTGCTATCACCCCTTGTTCCGATTTTGACCTACATATATAGCTCAAAACATAATAGCAGTCGACTATGTGGGTCTTACAACAATACGAGCCAAATCCAACAAATGTATCTGATTGCGTTTCGTTTTAATGGAAAAATTATGGTTTTGTTATTTGTGTGCACGATGGGATAACTAATAGGTGACCCACAAGCGCCCTGAAAATCGTTGGAATGCCGTAAAGAAGCACGTAATGACGATGTAATTATTAACTCTCTAACGATACCGTCGCTTGGAGCTTCATGACAAGCACGTGGTGACTAACCAGAGTAGTATTATGATTGGAACCATTTTGCAATTGACAAGCAATGATGAAAGGATATTGGAAAATAATCGTACTGATCGTTACGAATTTCAGTAATCGCCTTTTTTCGCAGTGTTTTATTTCCCCTTAATAAAACAAGGTTCGTTTTAAATTACTATAGGCACAACAGTTTTAGTTCCTTTTATTTTACTTATACAGTACAACAGTTCAATTTATTTAAAATTCACAATTGTCTATAGCCAACCATTTTACTATTACTTGGCGTTGTTTACCTTTGTGCGTTGAATCCCAGACTAATACGGCGTTTACACCAAACAAGATTAACGCATTTCGAAGGTTAACTCCGTTTTAATCTGTACAAACTGAAGTTTAATTTTTAACCTCATTTTCAACTGTTGTTCATTTTGATGCAACACTGTCTGTTACTAAAAAAAATGCAACCACAATAAAAACGTACACATAATATCAACTGTTTGACAGTCGGTAGCCGATGGAAAATTTTCCGACGCGTCGCAGCCACCAAAACTTTTTGACGCTCACGCCGCCGCCAATATAAATTGCTCTTATTGGTTCAAACTGTGAGCAGATTTTATTGACTGCCCGATTTGGCACTCCGCTCCAATTTTAAAGGTTCAGTTAATTCTAAAACATTCCAAATTTGTACAAAATTGGAAAAACCAATAGCCGCCAACTTTTTTGTGTTTTGTGCGGAGTTTTGGCGCGGAGTTTGTCTAAGTACGGAGTTGTCGTCTGAAATGTCAATTTAATCCCAAATTGGGTGGTATAAACGTCAAAGATTGGAGAACAAGATTATCGCTAACCTGGCCACGGTAAACGGCGGTGTAAATGCGTTATAACTCCAATGGCAAACACCACAGCTATTTGTGCGACTCAACATCTTCAAATGGTTATCTATAGCAAATTGTTAATGAATCTACCATGGAGCAATGCTGCCAACGTAATCGCCCTCTGGAAGCGAGTAATCGAATAGTGGAGATATATCTTAAGAGAATTCATGTTACAGGTTTGGCGAGCTGATATTTTGTTGCAAGCCATACTTTCAGGCATTACATGAATCACCCCCCTGTTATTTAAATTCATTACTTTGACATATATGTTAATTTAGACATTGAGCCTAATTAAAAGCTTATACTTAATCGTAATAATATGAAAGACACTTTATGGATGAAACGGTAGCCAAATTTGATTAGAATCATTTGAAGTGATTTGTGTTTTAGGACCCCTGATTTTGCCTAGGACCTTCTCGTGAAATGTAAATCCAGGTATGGATAAAAATATTTGTAATTCCATGCATAAAATGTGCTGCCCAGCAATATAATTTCTGTTCTAAAATACATTAGATAAAATCGTAAGACCAGCCAGAAACATACCATCTTCAATTCAAAATATTGTTATACGACATTTACGTAGAAGAATTACAGAACGAGAATTACAAATGTCAAATTCCAACTATAAATGAAAATTTACAAACTCGTTAACTGAAATCCTGAAATCCCATAATTTCCTTGATGTTAAAGCCGTAATACTCTCACATAACATTACAGAAGATTATGTATTCAGTTGGAATGTCTTCTAAAGTAACTGCAAAGTTGCATGAAGGGCCATGCTAATCTACCATCTTGTAGTAGGCTTCTGTCACAATTTCTAAAGGCAGGGGATAATACTGCATTTACACTAAACAAGATTAAAGCATTTCCGTTAACCCACGCCAAACCAGAAGATTACGCATACAATTACTTATTCCACAATAGTTACTCGGGTCGCTTTTTTTGAGAATAGGACACAGTATTCCAAGACTCCAATCATCGGGCATGCATTCGTTGAGCCAGATTTTGCATATGAACTGATGCATTTACCCTTCCAGCTCATAGCCGCCAGCCTTAAACAGCTCAGCCGTTAGTCCATCAGCATCAGCGGCTTTGTCATTCTAAGGCGGGAAATTTCAGTTCTAACTTCGCTTTGATTAGGAGTGGGGCAGTCAACGCCATCGTCCTGTATTTGCTCAACACCCTCATGTATGTTAAAGTCTCCTGGGACGAGTCAAGCAGAGAAGTGATCTCTCCTTATTCCCAACTTACTCTGTACATCTATGACAAGATCCTCGTCCTTATCTGTACAAAAGGGGGAGCCATGATCGACTTTTGTTGGTTTGGTTTTGTACTTTTCGATTGAATTTACGGGTCTCATTCTTCCTTCTGCAAGATTCAATTTTCTCACTCTCACGGTTTCTCCACAATCATTTTTTCATCCTAAATTAGGGGGTTTCCGCTCTCCTCTTCTCCTTATACCACTCTGTCGCGGCTCGCGTAGCAACTGACTGAAACACTGCCATACGTGCAGCGTTCTTTTGATCACTTACCCTGCGACAGTCTTCATCGTCTTTAAGCGGTTTTTCATAAGCAAGTACTGTTTCTGCAGCAGTTTTCATAGAGTGGGAAATTTACTTCCATTGCGCTTCAGGATCATGAGGCAACGCTTTCATGAGGCCCCGCGTGGCTTCAAACTTTAAATGTTCGCAATTGGGGGATGCGACATCCTTTTTAAATATACAACTGTCAAAATTTGGTGCCTAAGCTGGAGTGGTTCTACAACGAAACCTCCTCTGCTGAATTGACATTTGGACTAGTTTACAGTTCAAATGAAAAAACAATTATTTCCCATTACATCCCATGAAGGGATTGGGGTAAGTTTCTCACAACCAGTGAGCTGTGCGCGTTCTAATTTTACACTCACTGTTTGGGACCTACAGTTGGGTCAGTCTACGAGAAGTGTGACATAGTGGGTCATGGATTTTGACCAATGGTCCGTATATCGAAAGGTTATATCGATATATAAAACTTCACAAAAAATAAAAGTAAAATTCCTGAAGTTGTGGTTGCAATTACAAAATTGAAAATTTCGGAAATTCAGTATTTTTCTGAATTATTCAAAATTTTATATCTTGAAAACGACTTGAGATATTTGAAAATTTCTGAATTTTCGTTTTTTAGTCGGAAAGGTCATCCCACAAAAAATGGTGTATCTCAGAAATTACTTGAAAATACCCATTTTTTTCTTTTCTTGAAAGATAATTAATTTTAATAAATAATCAAAATTCTTCGAGCTTGTTTATATCTCCTGATGATGCTACACAAAGGAGTAGCGAAATATCGAGGAAAATATGTAAATACAACAACAGCAAATCTGACCTCAAGCTCGAAGAATATTGATTATTTATTGATAAAGAAAAGGTCGAACAACAGAATAAAAATATTGATAATTTAATTTCCTAATTCTCATGAATGATTGATTACACTGTGCTACAGTGAAAATAAAATCGAATAACTTTTATAATTTTTATCCAATTTTAAAAACTTAAAGCACAGTTTTCTCAGAATAAAATGTTTCTCAAATATTAAAACACAAATACACATACTTTCATACAAAAATTCATAATGAAAAGTAGTCAAAGTCAAAAAAACTGAAAACTGAAAATAATTTGTTAGATATTCATAGGAAATTTACTACCAATATTTTACGAACCTATCATAATATATATATCTATTCTATTCTTCTTCTTTCATAAAACGTTTAAAAAATAAAAATCCGTTAAAATTTGACTGATTTACGAATTCATTAGTACTGTAACCCTTCCGAAAACGGATTTTCAGAAGAACTCTGAATTTTTAGGGTGTTTCTGAAATTTTTAAAACTGATTTGTGATCTAGTCAACAAGGTCTATAACCTATACTAGATTGATTGTCAAGTATATAAAAAACATATTCTTGCTCCGGCTCCTTATTTAAAATGCGGTTGTTTTCTTTAAACTACATTTCCGAAAAAAAAATTCAGTGTAAAATTTAGTGTAATTTTTTTTCAAATATTTCAAATATCTCAAGTCGTTTTCGAGATATAAAATTTTGAATAATTCAGAAAAATACTAAATTTCTGAAATTTTAAATTTTGAAATTGCAACAACTTCAGAAATTTTACGTTTATTTTTTGTGGAGTTTTATAAAGGGTTTTCCAACAAGAGGTGTTATTTTGAATCATTTGTATTTCGGTAGCTGTCACTTTTGAAGCTTTCATTTTTTGACATTTGACAAGTATAAACTACTCCATTACTAAAAATGGAACGATACACGCTTCAATAACGCATTGAAATTATTAAAATTGGGTCCTTGAAATGCATGAAAATGATCCGGAATTCCATCGAAAAATCATCTTGACTGATGAGGCCCATTTCCACCTCGGTGGCTACGTCAACAAGCAAAATTGTCGCATCTGGGGCTCGGAAAACCCATGAGTTATTGTTGAGAAGCCTCTCCATCCTCAACGTGTGACTGTTTGGTGCGGTTTATGGCCCTGTGGGGTCATTGGACCTTACTTTTTCGAAAATGAGGTTGGCTCAACAGTTACGGTGAATGGATTGCGCTATCGAGAGATGATTAATGATTTTTTTTGGTCGGAGTTGGATGGTATCGATCTGGACAACGTTTACTTTCAACAAGATGGCGCTAAGTGCCACATAAGCAACGAAACCATTGCTCTTTTACGGAAAAAGTTTCCGGACCGTCTGTTATCTCTTGAAGAGGTGATCACAATTGGCCACCGAGATCTTGTGATTTAACACCTTGCGACTTCTTCCTTTGGGGCCACATGAAAGATAGGGTCTACGCCAACAGCCCAGCGTCGATTCAAGACCTCAAAGATAGAATTCGTGAGGCTATCGAGGACATACGTCAGCCACTTTGCGATTTGGTTATGGAAAATTTCATGAAAAGGAAATGGTCCTGTAAGCGTGGTCGTGGTGGTCATTTAGCTGATGTTGTTTTTCATTATTAACACCATACCTTCCTTTTTATTATGAAATAAACATCCGAGCATTTATCTCAAAAAATTGAATTTTTCTTTGAATACCAAAATATCACCTCTTATTGGAAAACCCTTTATATTGACATAAACTTTCGATATATGGACCAAAAATCAAAATCCCTGACCCACTATGCCACATTACTCGTGGGCTGACCCAGTTTGACATCAGTTGCGAACGGTAATTTTGATATGCTTTTTCATGACTAAACTACCCGTTAGTGTCGCCGCCACTTAGCGAGGTGACCGCCGTCGAAAGAAATGTAAGGTGGCCTGAGCAGGAATCGAACCCACGTACAAGAGCTGCGCACACTACCATTGCACCGCTGACGGCCACATATTATTTTAAATTAACTTAAATATAAATTTAAATTTTTGACAATTTGCTAATTAATCCTTAAAAGCAATCACAAAAGCATTAACCTTTGCAGCCGGCTTGCAACGCAGTGTTGCATTCAGTAAATTAGAAAAAAACACATTCATTGAGAGATATTAGTTATCGCATGGGAATCAAAAAACAACACTATATATTTCATATACTATTTGCGAGATCCAGGAAGAATTACGTCTACCACTGAGTTAAATTAGGGTCACACAAAAGTTCAGCGCGTATAACGAAATATGAAAAAATCTTAGTGTTCCGCATTTAGTTTAAAAAGAAACGTATGGAAACTTTCACCCACCCACATACCTACATATATAACAAAACAAAAGCTTAACAGCTACATAAACGAATTAAACTTTTTAGGCCCTAAAAACTTTTAATAGAAGTTTAAAAAAAACCCTGCAGGCAAAAGCTCCCTGGCCTGGTGTGTGTCTTGGATAACCACAGCCATCAAAAATTTAGCCCAGCCAAAAACCATACAATTTACAACATCTCGTAGTTCCATAATATGTAAGTGGACGAGGTGGTGTGAGTGTGAGTGAGAATATCCAGTATTTCACCTGCATGTATTTGTCAATTTCCCCTTGTGGGCAAATTTCAAGGACGAGAAAAGTATCACAGGGTTTTGCTTTACAATACAAAAAACTATACCCTAAAATTGCAAGCACAAATTGTATAGTATTAAATCTGGCTCTGTGTGTGTGTGCGTGTGTCTGCCTGCCTATAGCTGTATGTTTGTGTGTTGAAATGTATGTCTGAATGTCGTCCATATGACGCGATTACGTTTTTTAGCATCGAAATCATCCCCTCACTAATTCCACATTACATTCATCTTCTTACCTTCGTTTGTCATTTCTTATTGTAATCATCAATTTGTCTTCTTTTTCCTCTGATTTACTTTTGCTAATTGAAAATACGAACCGTTTGCCAAGAGACAGACCTTAACACATATTTTTCTTAAGAAAAGGAAACTAAACTTGGGTCTGGTCGAAGTCATAAACGCCCTTCATTTTGTGGATATTCAAAGACAAGTATTTGATTGGTATACGAAATTATTGGTTTGGCATGAAAGTCATTTCGGTTTTTAGTTCGAAAAGTAATTTTCAATTATTTTATTCCTATAATTAATCTGGCGCCATTTTGTCCAACGACCGTCTGCCATCGTTCAGGCATCCTTTAGGTCCCAGATTCATAGAATGACTGGTCCGTCCCACAAATATACTCGGAACAACTCGATTAGTAGGTCCTCTTCTGGATTAAAGGATTTTCCATTTAAAAAGTTTTGCAGACTCCGAAATAAATGAAAATCCGAAGGTGACAGATCGGGACTATAAGATGGATGTGCCATCAATTCTCATGCGAGCTCAAATATTTGTTTCCGAGCCTGCAGAAATGTGCAGAGGTCTAGCGTTGTCGTGATGGAAAACCACACCTTTGAAATGAATGGTTCCCCATTACATCCTATTGAGGGTATTAGGGAGAGCTTCTCAGAAGCTGTGCGCTTTCGAGTTTTTATACTCACTGATTGTGACCTACAGTTTTACTCCGGTTCCATTTTGAGAACGGTATCGCCTTCACTGGGCAAGGTGACCGCCGTCGAAAGAAATTTAAGGTGGTCAGAGCAGGGATCGAACCCCAGATCTCATGTTTAAGGGGTGCGCACACTAACCATTGCACCAGCGGCGGCCACAAAAGCACGCCTTTGCGATTTACCAATTCAGGTTGTGTTTTTATTTCATTGCACAATCAAGGTTCGTCAATTTCTGACAATGGTTGGTTGGTTGGTTGAAAAGGCTGCAAGACAGCACGCTGTCTAGCACACTTAGACTAAAGAAGCCCATTGTGACACCTGCAGTTTCCTCCATTGCAACTATTGACTAGTCGTCTAGCCAATTTTCCCTTTCAATAAATTTGTCAATAAGACCTACAGGAATATCCTGTAGGGCTACGGTGCTAACTAGATGTGTTCCGAATATCCTACTTCTCAGTCCTGGCAGAGCAGGGCAATCCAAGAGAAGGTGTTTTGCCGTTTCCTCATCCTCTTTTCGCCGTTTCCTCATCCCCTTCCATGCAGCATCCACAGAGAGTGGAGTTTATATGTCCCAATCTTAAGGCGTGTTTTCTACAAGACAATGTCCCGTAACTATTCCTATCATTATGGATAACTTGCCTCTCGGCAAGTTAAGTAGTTGCCTAATCCTCTTCCTGTCCACCAGTGGCCGGAGGACCCTGGCTTGTTGGCAAGTTGAAGTAAGTCTCCACTTGTCCTTGAACATATTATCGGCCGTATTATCGGACGTAGCAAATATGGCTTCCAGGGATTTTATGGCGGCCTGGCTGGCCGTGTAGATGCATATTCTCCGGAGGGTTGCGACACTACAGTGATCAGGCAGCTTGAAGGCGATATTTATAATTATGTCCGGTGAATGGACCCCATAGCCTACTTGCTCGTCCAACTTTGATCTATCCGTGAAAAATCTGATACTACTGGTGTCCCCTTCCAGTGACTTTTCCCAGGTATTCCTGTTCAGAATAGAAGTCCTTAGATTTGTCGCAGGTAGAAGGTAGGGGATACAGTAGTCCGTTTTTACGGGAATAGAGTTGATCCGGTGTAGTAATTCAGCGTGTCCGGAATGCCCCGATATCAAAACGTCACAATCTCTGATCCAAACCATACACGTTACAAATGTCCCGGTGTGCCTTCGCAGCATTTTTGCCATTTGAGAAATAAAAGTGCAAAATATGACGAATTTTGCTCATCCATATGCACATCACGATTTAAACGAAACCTGACCACTGAATATAATGTGAAATTTCAAAAATGTAGAAGATCTGCTGCTTTTTGTTTCTTTATTATCTGTCACATTTTTGTTGTCAGCAATTTCAACAAACAAATACATGTAGTATTACCAATTTATCACTGTGCCACAAACATGTTATATTGCATAGCAAACACAATGTGTTTGGACACAAGTATACTATATTTGCGACAAGCTACAAACATGTTATATTTGCATCCAAAGAACAAAAAAAGACAAATTTTTCACCGTGTGTATAACAGTATAACAAAGAATTTGGTCAGCTGATCAAAAGTATTTCAAAACTAACAAAAACCCCATCTATATGAGAAACCCGAAGTTACTTTCTTGCCAACCCAATACAATGAGCATTGTTAATGCAGGGAGCTGTAGTTACTTGGGCGGTGGTGGTTCCTTGTGGCGCTGTATGACAACCATCCAACCTCGATTCATCCAACTATTCATTGATTATAATTTAATGTCAACATGCTCCTGATGATCAAACTTTATTGCATGTATATAATATGAAATAGGGATGGGGTATTTCTTATTAGGTCCACAGCTCCAAAGCAATTCTGTTGAGAATTCCCCAAACAGCTCGCTACTTCCGACATTAGGTTAAGTATTTGCTGGCAATGACATTTTTTGACTCCCGTTTAAAGGTCGCTAAAGTGAGAAGCCGATTTTGTGAGCAGCCTGAACATGATAACACCAATTTTTATTAGGTCCTAAGGTAACATCAAAACTCAACATAGATGCTATAACTCAACTTTTATACCTGCCTACACGCTGAAACATCTGTATTTTTTTTGCTTGTTTGGATGCAAATATAGCGTGTTTGTAGGATGTCGCAAATATTTTAAACTTGTGTCCAAACACATTGTGATTGCTATTCAATATTGCATGTTTGAGACACAATGATTAATAGGCTATATTACATGTTCTTGTTACCCAAATATAACTTTGTTTCGGCTGAAAACAAAAATGCAGCAGATCTTCAATTCATGAAAACAATTCTTGCAAAGATATACATACACGCTGAAAAATCTGTCTTTTTCGTTGTTTGGATGTAAATATAACGTGTCTGTAGCTTGACGCAAATATATTGTACTTGTGCCCAAACACATTGTGTTTGCTATTCAATATAGAGATCATACATGGAGCAAATTAATTATATGACAATTATAATTTGTTGTTTAATTTGAATTACCTGTCGAAAAGCAAATTCAAAAAAATTTCAATACCATTGGCAATTGTACTTATTTTGAAAGCATTTCCTTCATACGTGCCAGTTTGGTTTTCATATATTTTATACAGTACAGGTTTATGAATTTGAAAGTATTACGAGGCTATACCTATCACAGCCACAAACCTCTACATATAAAATATGTACTTTTTAAAACAGAATTGCCAGCAGTCAAACAAATTCAAAACAATCAAGACCATTCCCATATTTCATTACAATTGGCATCCGATTCTACAACCTGTACCTCGTTTCTGTAGTTCTCGAATCGAAAAAGTTTTCACATTAAGCATGAAACAAAAAATTCCATCGTTTCTCGATTTGTGAGTAAAAAGTGCTTCTGTATATCAATGCGAAAAGAGGCAACACTGATGAAGTTTTGATTGGAATATTCCAAGAAAGCTGTCAAGTAAGAAAAAAATATAAACAAACAAAATAAACTAGTGCGAAAAAGAACAACAAAAAGAAGTATAGACATGTATTCAACTGCATTTTACTTTTGCTTTCTTGATTTTTCTGTAATGTTTTGGAAAAATTAATTGAAATACATAACAGAGAAGATATAGTTCTCCAAGTTTTAATTTCTTAAAAAACCTTTTTGTAGAAACAATATCAAAATCTCGCACCGTTTTAATTTGTGAGTATTTTTGACGTTTCACATTTTAATTTTTTCGACTCACTACTTTTTAGAAACAGATTTTCTCGCATTTTTCCAATAAGTATGAAAAAAGCAGTACGTCACAGAAAGTTTTCGCAAAACAAACGTTGTAGAAACAGTCACATGTGAGAAGCGATTTTTTGTACCAATTCCTAGCGTTTTTGTTTCAATTCACATGTTTCATGTGAAAACTTTTTCGATTCGAGAACTACAGAAACGAGGTACTGCATTTGTATTGCCTGAGCAATTGCAAATTCAAAATATTTTAATTGCCATTGCGGAAAATGGTATTTCTTTTGCATTTGCATTCGATAAAGTAATGCAAATTAAAATCCAATGCAAATTTAAAAAAAATCCATGTGTCTGATAGAGATACAACGATTAATAGGCCATAATTTATGTTTTTCAGATCCAAATGTGGTTTCGTTTGCTGAAAAACGTGATAGACAACAAAGAAACTAAAAAGCAGCAGATCTTCAATTCATGGAAACAATGCTTGCAAACACGTACATGATCCCTGCAATATGTTGCTGGGCCGTTTTTTCAGCGTGTAGAGTTTGATTTGCAACCCCAGCACAAGAATCGGATGAGGTACTCTAATGAATCATCCATCATAAATCAGAATTATTTAAGAAACGCCAACGAACTCTAAAATCATTGAACTTTAATAAGAACTGAATACCAAAAATCGAGACAAAAAGGATTATGGAATTCTACAATATTCAAATCCTTATGTCAGAGGGAAATACGTTGGTTTAATAGTAGTACATCAGAATTACTATTTGGTCACTCATTTATATAATCCGGTAATGACACATAATGCAGAAACGGAGTCGGCCTTCTAATTTTATCCCAAGTTGAAATCGAAATTCCCCTAGATTTCTGTGGTGCAAACTTGTGTCGCCACTAAGGCTGACGAGGACAGTGCTTAGGATGTCTTGATTTTACTATAAGCTCCCTAGCAGTTGGTGGCATTAAAATACGTCTGGGAGACGTTAATGCCAAAGTATGAAATAACAACAACTTTCAAGAAATTAAGGCAACGACTTGACCTTGGAACTCTGAGGAACGATTATGGTGACAGACTCATAGATTTCTGCACTCCTCATCAGCTGATTACAAAGTGCTACAACTTTTTGGGAGGTGAATAAGTCCTCTGCATAATGAAAGCCTTAAGTGAGTATATTAAAATCCCGGAAAGGTTAGGTTTCACCATTTTGTCGAATGGCCTGATGAAATTTTTATTTTAAGCCGAAATAGTATTTGAAAATTTTCCAAAATCATTAAAAATTTTAGATGCGTAGTGTATTTTCGTGTTACCATGTCTCTATTAAAATTAAATGAGCCTTTTTTCGTAAATAATTTCTATCCTCTATCTCGATCCTTACGTGTTCTTTTCGTCGTTATTTCGAGAAATGTCGAAAAAGTAAATTTTTAATATAATTATCTAAGGTTTTCATTCAAAAGGGTCAAGGGCCGCTCAACCGGCCCTCGGCCTCGACCTCCAACCGGCTCGATCTTTAGCTTCTCTCTTCCAGCTGATAACACAAAACTCTCGCATGCAATATTCCACCTGGTCCTTCCAGCGAAATCTTGGTCGTCCTATTTGTCGTTGCTCATCGAGTACATCTTGGAATACCTTGCGCACTGGTTCATTCTACTGATATAGCATAGCCAGCAGAAACTCCCTATTTTGATGCGCACAACTACGTCTATGACGGCATACAGACTATACAGCTCGTGGTTCATACGTCGTCGATACTCGATATTATATGACCATATATTTTTCGGAGCGTTTTTCTCTCGGTGACTCCCAGTGATGTTTCCTCAGCATGCGATATGACCCAGCATTAGACCCAGACATGACGCCATACAGCAAGACAGGTGGTATGAGAGTCTGATATAGTTGGACCTTCATTTCCCAAGAGAGTGTGTTATCTTGGAAACTCCTGCTTAGCCTGAAATAACACTTGTTTGCAATCTCAATTCTCCGTTTGATTTCTAGAGAGACGTTATTGCTTCTGCCCACGGTAGATCCGAGGAAATTAAATTCGTCCACTACTACAAACTTATAGTGGTTATCAACACTCACCATTGTTGTGATGGTTGTTCTGCTTTTTGAAACCATAATTTTGTCTTGTCCTCGTTTACTGTCAAACCCACTTTTGCTGGTTCCTTCTCAATTCTGGAAAATACTCCAGTAACTTCTTGCAGATTTCGCCCAATGATCTCTAAATCATCAGCATACGCGGGCAGCATGTGACTTTTATTTGTGTTGTCTGCAGCTCTGCTCACGATGATCTCAATTAATATGTGGAAGAGATAGCATGATAGGATGTCGTCCTGCCTGAGGCCTCGCCTCGTACGAAATGGTTCGGTGAGACCTTTACCAATCTTTACTGAGGATTTTGTTGCGGTCAGTGTAATTTTACAAAGGCGTGTCAGCTTAGCAGGAACATCAAGCTGCGACATACCTTGGTCCAGTTTTCCCTGTATCGGGCAATATACTCTACAAAGTAGTGGTAGGTGTCGATTTGTTTTTCTTGTGGTTTCTCCTGGATTTGTCGTAATCCCGTCTTATCTGTGGCCGTCGGTGGCGCAATGGTTAGTGTGCGCGCCTCTTTTACATGAGATCCTGGGTTCGCTCCCTGCATTGACCACCTTAAAATTTCTTTCACCGGCGGTCACCTCGCATAGTGACGTCAACACTATCGAGTATTTAGCCATGAAAATGCTTTCAAAATACCGTTCGGAATCGGTGTAAAATCGGTAGGTCCCAATCAGTGGGTATATAACTAGAAAGCACACAGCTCACTGGTTGTGAGAAGCTCTACCCAATTCTTTCATGGAATGTAGTGGGAAACCATTTATTTTATTTTTATCTATACAAGACGGAGTCCCTGATCGATTTCCGTTGGATTGCTTTTGCTATATCTAGTAGAATTTACAAGTCTCCTTCTGTAATATTCAATTTACTCTCTCTTGAGTTTTCTTCACAACCATTTTCCCTCCTAAACAAACGGGTTTCCTCTCTCCTCTTCTCTCGGCTCGCCGCTCGCGTTGCAATTGTCTTAAGCATTGCCATACGTGCAGCTTTCTTTTCATCTCTTGCCATGCGACGGTTTTTCATAGCCAGTAAAACGGGTTTTCATAACCAGGTACGGTCTCTGTAGCAGTATTCATAGAGTGAAACATGTATTTCCCCTGCGCTTTAGGATCATGAGGTGGGGATACGTTCTGAGCCAGTAGCTGAGTGAGCTTCTCAGCATAGGCCGTGGTTATTTCTGGTAATTGCAGCTTTCCGACGTTCAGTTTGGTTTCATGTCTGGTTTTGCACAACTATCGCTCTGCTTATCGATCAGTTAGTGATCAGAATTGATATTAGCTCCTCGAATCATACGTACGTCCATTACTCTAGTACACGCTGAAAACTCGATCTGTTTTTCTTGTTTGGATGCAAATACAACCTGTGTTTGGAGCTCGTCGCAAATATAGTATACTTGTGTCCAAACACATTGTGTTTACTATTGAATATTATATGTTTGAGACACAATAATTGATATATGTTATATATATGTTATAATATATGTTCTGTCGACAGCAAAATAATAAAATAGGGACAAAGAGAGAGTGTTCTCAGCCTAAGTTAATGTTATTGCAAGTGTATAACTGTATTTTTGCATTATAATTTCAGTACGTGATTCAAATATATTCCTGAATGCGGGTGTAAATGAATTGACTGTTTCTTACATTGACTGAACTGTTGCGTTTTAGTTTCATGTTTAATATGGATGTTAGGAATGAAACACGCAAATGGTTTTACGTAAAATTATGCATATTTGCAAGTAAACATACTAATGTTTGCATTTAATTATAAGTATGTTTAGGACTAAATAAGTTTAGGAATTAGGAATCAGTGAGTACAAAACTGGAAAGCGCACAGATCACTGGTTGTGAGACGCTCTCCCCATGGGATGAAATGGGAAACCATTTATTTATTCATAAGTTTAGGACTTGCAAATATATGAAGATTTGGAGTGTAGTCCAAACATATACACGGTTCATGCAGAATGTCTTCGAGAGAATGTGTTAAAGAGGACGTTTTTTCAGCATATAGAGTGCCTTCCATCAAATACCATGTGATCAATCTGGTTGTTCGCCTCCTGATCAGGGGATATCCAAGTAGCCTTATGGCAATGCATATAAACGCATATAAACAAACGCTGATACGTCTTTTGATGTAGTTTGGATGCAAATATAACGTGTTTGTAGCTTGTCGCAAATATAGTATACTTGTGTCCGAATACATTATGTTTGCTATTCAATATAACATGTTTGGTGCAAAATGATTAATAGGTTATAATAAAGGGTTTTTCAACAGAGACGCTACAAAAGTAAATCGATAGGGACAGCAAACCACGCCATATTTTTCCCCGCTCTTTTGACATTTCTCTTCAGTAAGGTTTGCCATTTCATCATGGAAAGATATACGAGCCAACAACGAGTCGAAATTATTAAAATTTACTACCAAAATTTGGAGTCAGTGGCCTCAACTTTAAGAGCGCTACGTCCAATTTATGGACGTCATAATCGTCCTACCAGGTCAACAATTGAGCGTCTAGTGGAAAAATTTGAATCCACAGGCACAGTACAAAATGTTCCCGTGCCAGTGAGACAAAGAAGTGCCCGTAGTGTCGAGAATATTGCTGCCGCTGAGGCTTCAGTTCAAGAAAGCCCAAATGTGTCTCTCACACGTCGTTCTCAAGCGTAGGGCATCTCTGTGACATCGTTGTGGCGAATTTTGCGAAAAGATCTTGGCCAACACCCTTACAAGATCAAATTGACGCAAGAACTGAAGCCGCTTGATCACCATAAGCGTCGTATGTTCGTGAATTGGGCTGAGCAACAACTTGAAAATGATTCGGATTTTCATCGGAAAATCATCTTCAGCGATGAGCCTCATTTCTGGCTGAATGGCTTCGTCAATAAGCAAAATATGCGTTATTGGTCAGACAGCAATCCACACGTAATCCATGAGCCGGCGGCGTCATTGGGCCGTACTTCTTCCGTGATGATCAAGACCGGCACATTACTGTGAATGCGAATCGCTACCGTTCAATGATAACCGAATATTTTTGGCCCCAATTGGATAATATGGACTTGGAGGACATGTGGTTCCAATAGAACGGCGCCACAAGCCACACAGCGAATGCCACAATCAATTTATTGGAAACCAAGTTTGGTGAACGTGTTATCTCACGAAATGGCCCAGTCGCTTGGCTGCCTCGCTCGTGTGATTTGACGATGTTAGATTATTTCCTGTGGGGCTACGTCAAGTCTATGGTCTATGCCAACAAGCCAGCGACGATTGATGTACTTCGTACGAATATCGAACGTGAAATTGCAGCAATATCGGCCGATTTATGCTTGAAAACCGTCGAAAATTGGGTTCAGCGTCTGGACTTCTGCAAGCGTGCCCGTGGTGACCATGCAAAATAAATCGAGTTCCATACATAATGGCATCAAACGTACTTTCACAGGAATAAAGAATTTCATTGGTATCTAAAACCGGTTTTGTTTTATTTAAAAAAAACGTTTCTAGTGCTCTTATTGAAAAACCCGTTATATGCACTTGTGACTAAAATGTGGTTTTGTTTATGGGAAACTGCTGAAGCCACTGCTGTTTGTCACCAAAAAGAAACAAAAAGCAGCAGATATTCATTTCACGAAAACAGTGCTTGCAAACATGTACATGGTTCCTGCAATATTTTGCTGGGGCCGGTATTTTTCAGCGTGTAAGTAACAGCCCTCTTAATTGCATGTACGTGGAAGAAATACACTTAGATCGGCCACAATTTAAGGCGTCACACATCAGATATTGGTAGAGCAGTAGTTGAATGAGACCCTAAAGGATATGCTTCCAACCAACCACAGAGAAGCGATGCCTGTAAAAAGAATATCACCCAACTCGACTATCAGGAAATCAAATTGAATGACTTGCCAGAGACAGCAATTGGGGGAGAGAATTCATTGACGCACTATGTTGTTCGTAATTCTTTTAACATTTTAACTTTAACTTTCTTATGTCTGACCCTCCTAATTGGTGAATGAACAGTGGCCGCCGCCGATAATTTTGGGGCGATGTTTTCAATGCAGATCTTACTCAGGCACAACAAAATTTCTAAAGTCTGGACCAAAAGACATTTAGTCAAACAGTCCTTAACTCTGAATTAAGAAAATTCATTTTAGCTTTGTAAAGGTTCAAAATCAAGTTGCCACTGATTGAAATACGTTCTGTGATTATTATGTCGCCAACGGAATCACAAACATTATATGCCCCTTCTAATCCCATACAAGAGATTATAAAAAAAAAAACAAAATTGTTACAGCAGCAGCAAATGACTTCCTTCTGGTTCATCCTGTCGGCTGGTCCTTTTAACACTTAAAGACATTGTTGTTTTTTTTTATTGCTCGTCTTACCTCCCAACAACAACAGTCAAACTGATTTGTCCCAGCGTATAGAAACCCTGTTTAACACTCTCGCCCAATT